>JACEFZ010012576.1:105000-235000 GCA_014155875.1 Cepaea nemoralis
TGGTCAACTTACTCACACCAAGAGAAACATCTAAACAGCTTTCATTTGCGGTGTCTGCGAAGAATATTGGGTATTAATAGATTCAGTGCCAAACAAAGGCTCCATGATGAAGGAGTTATGGACACAGTTCGTAATCCCTCATATCACTTCCAAAACACAGCTGCGGGCGATTTGGCAGCAGATCGCCTTGTGTGTGTGTTTTTTAAAATGAAATAATATAGGTGCCGGTTGTTCAGAAATCAATGGCAAACTACTAAACATAAAATTGCCCAGGAATGACAAACAGCAAAAAATGCTGGGGTTGACTGCTACATCCTGAAAATGATATGCAACTAACCAAACAAAAATGGATGATGGGAAGTAATGGTGTGTCTCAGTTATGACTTAAAAGTTGTTAATATGGTAGCAGATATGTTGTATTATACTGCATGAAAATATTTGGGTAATATATCAGCCCATGGCAGATACGGGAAGTCGCTTAATCATCCAATGGCAATTAATCAGTCAAGTTGCAAGACAAAATCACAAATACTGAAGTATTGAAAAGATCAGGTTGTGTGACAGTTTGTTCCATACTCAGTCTTCTTAGTCTTAGATGGATAGGACACGTTAGGAGGATGGTTGATGGAAGAATACCAAAGGACATCTTTTTGGTGAATTACAGATTTGTAAAAGATCTCGGTGTCGGCCTCCACTACGGTACAAAGATGTGTGTAAGCGGGACATGATTCATATAGGCATTGATATCACATCTTGAGAGCAAATCGCCACTGGTCACATTGCACGGAAGGTAAAGGTTAGAAATGAAATAAAGACAAAGGAGAAAATTATTGCAAATAGGTCATACACCGAGCGTGTGAGACATCAGATGGTGTTTGATGGTGGAAATGACCATATGTTCACATGCATCTATTGTGGATAAACATATACAGCACCATTGGTTTGATCAGTTGCATTCGCTTCCGCCATGGGTTGTAGTTATTATGCCCTTTTTAAAAGCATAATGTAACGAACTATCATCTGTCAAGAAGGCCAAGTGCCAGTAAGATGTTAAACACCTCCATCTCTGGAGTCTCCGTGGTGAAATGGTCAAGCTGTTTCACTCAGGCTCCGAAGGATGTGGGTTCGATTCCAGGCCGCGTGAAATTTTTTGGAGACTCCTGTGGGTCGTGGCTAGAGCTACGGAGTTTGTGCTTTGTGCGATGCTTTCTGCGCTGTGGAAAGAGACCAAGCCATATGGGATAAAAACCCGGTGCAATGAAGTCGACCCTGTCGACTTTTAAGCAACTTTTGTTTTTAAGCAACATTTCCATCTTCTATGTCTGTTTGAAGTAAAACTGCTTCAACATTTTTCCCTCAGGAAGTCCCTTGTACCTCCGCCGGCCACCAGATGGCAGTGTTCTTACAAACATATTTAGGATAATTAGAGAAGCATTCCGGAACAGGAGAGAATATCTAAGACTACAGAGGAGTTTTAAACACCCAGACAGGTATTTTAATGGAATTAAGTTAATTTTGGATTTGGCCCCTGTGTTACAGATTAACAATATTAAAGATGATTCAACATGTCCTTGCATACTCCTTACCTAGCAATCCACAGATAAGAATCAAATTCACTTAGAATGATATATTTCTGTTGTATGCCTACTCCTCATTCAACATTCTACACATAAGAACTAAATACAATCAGAATGATGTATTTATGTTGTTTGCTTACTCCTTGTGCAATATTTCAAAGAGAAGAACTAAATACACTTAGAATAATGTATTTGTATGCTTACTCCTTGTCCAACATTCGATACAGAAAAATTACATACACATAGAATAATGTATTTCTATGCTGACTACTTGTCCAACATTCCACACAGGACTAACTACACTTAGAAAAATGTATTTCTATTGCATACATACTCTTTGTCCAACATTCCACACAGAACTAAGTACATTTATTATGATGTATTTCTATTGTATGCACACTTCTTTTCCAACATTCCACACAGGACTAAGTGCATTTATAATGATGTATTATTTCTGTTGTAAGCATACTCCTTGTCCAACATTCCACACAGAACTAAGTACACTTAGAATGATTTATTTCTATTGTATGTCTACCCTTTGTCCAACATTCCATGCTGAACTAACTACACTTAGAATTATTTATTTCAATTGTCTGCACACTCCTTGTTCAACATTCAACACAGAACTAATACTTAGAATGTTGTATTTTAAGGGAGACACAGTAGCTAGCATGCTCACCTGCTAACCCAGAGGTCCCCATGAAGGCAGATATTTCATTATCATCTTGAGCTCCCAGTCGACTCAGCCTTCAACTTGGTACCAGAAAATGTCCATGGATGTAAATGGGGGCCAGGAAATATCCACAGATGTAAATGGGGACCAGGAAATGTCCAAGGATGTAAATGGGGACCAAGAAATGTCCAAGGATGTAAATGGGGGCCAGGAAATGTCCACAGATGTAAATGGGGACCAGGAAATGTCCAAGGATGTAAATGGGGACCAGGAAATGTCCAAGGATGTAAATGGGGACCAGGAAATGTCCACAGATGTAAATGGGGACCAGGAAATGTCCACAGATGTAAATGGGGACCAGGAAATGTCCACAGATGTAAATGGGGACCAGGAAATGTCCAAGGATGTAAATGGGGACCAGGAAATGTCCAAGGATGTAAATGGGGACCAGGAAATGTCCACAGATGTAAATGGGGACCAGGAAATGTCCAAGGATATAAATGAGGACCAGAAAATGTCCAAAGATGTAAATGGGGATCAGGAAATGTCCAAGGATGTAAATGGGGACCAGGAAATGTCCAAGGATATAAATGGGGATCAGGAAATGTCCAAGGATATAAATGGGGACCAGGAAATGTCCACAGATGTAAATGGGGACCAGGAAATGTCCAAGGATGTAAATGGGGACCAGGAAATGTCTAAGGATATAAATGGGGACCAGGAAATGTCCAAGGATATAAATGAGGACCAGGAAATTTCCAAGGATATAAATGGGGAACAGGAAATGTCCACAGATGTAAATGGGGACCAGGAAATGTCCAAGGATGTAAATGGGGACCAGGAAATGTCCAGGGGTGTAAATGGGGACCAGGAAATGTCCAAGGATGTAAATGGGGACCAGGAAATGTCCAAAGATGTATATGGGGACCAGGAAATGTCCAAGGATGTAAATGGGGACCAGGAAATGTCCAAGGATATAAATGGAGACCAGGAAATGTCCAAGGATATAAATGGGGACCAGGAAATGTCCACAGATGTAAATGGGGACCAGGAAATGTCCAAGAATGTAAATGGGGACCAGGAAATGTCCAAGGATATAAATGGGGACCAGGAAATGTCCAAGGATATAAATGGGGACCAGGAAATGTCCACAGATGTAAATGGGGACCAGGAAATGTCCAAGGATGTAAATGGGGATCAGGAAATGTCCACAGATGTAAATGGGGACCAGGAAATGTCCAAGGATGTAAATGGGGATCAGGAAATGTCCAAGGATGTAAATGGGGACCAGGAAATGTCCAAGGATATAAATGGGGACCAGGAAATGTCCACAGATGTAAATGGGGACCAGGAAATGTCCAAGGATGTAAATGGGGACCAGGAAATGTCCAAGGATATAAATGGGGACCAGGAAATGTCCAAGGATATAAATGAGGACCAGGAAATGTCCAAGGATATAAATGGGGACCACGAAATGTCCACAGATGTAAATGGGGACCAGGAAATGTCCAAGGATGTAAATGGGGACCAGGAAATGTCCAAGGATGTAAATGAGGACCAGGAAATGTCCAAAGATGTATATGGGGACCAGGAAATGTCCAAGGATGTAAATGGGGACCAGGAAATGTCCAAGGATGTAAATGTGGACCAGGAAATGTCCACAGATGTAAATGGAGACCAGGAAATGTCCAAGGATATAAATGGGGACCAGGAAATGTCCACAGATGTAAATGGGGACCAGGAAATGTCCAAGGATATAAATGAGGACCAGGAAATGTCCAAGGATATAAATGGGGACCAGGAAATGTCCACAGATGTAAATGGGGACCAGGAAATGTCCAAGGATGTAAATGGGGACCAGGAAATGTCCAAAGATGTATATGGGGACCAGGAAATGTCCAAGGATGTAAATGGGGACCAGGAAATGTCCAAGGATATAAATGGGGACCAGGAAATGTCCAAGGATATAAATGGGGACCAGGAAATGTCCACAGATGTAAATGGGGACCAGGAAATGTCCAAGGATATAAATGGGGACCAGGAAATGTCCACAGATGTAAATGGGGACCAGGAAATGTCCAAGGATGTAAATGGGGACCAGGAAATGTCCACAGATGTAAATGGGGACCAGGAAATGTCCAAGGATATAAATGGGGACCAGGAAATGTCCAAGGATGTAAATGGGGACCAGGAAATGTCCAAGGATATAAATGGGGACCAGGAAATGTCCAAGGATGTAAATGGGGACCAGGAAATGTCCAAGGATGTAAATGGGGATCAGGAAATGTCCACAGATGTAAATGGGGACCAGCAAATGTCCAAGGATATAAATGGGGACCAGCAAATGTCCAAGGATGTAAATGGGGACCAGGAAATGTCCAAGGATGTAAATGGGGATCAGGAAATGTCCAAGGATGTAAATGGGGACCAAGAAATGTCCAAGGATATAAATGGGGACCAGGAAATGTCCACGGATATAAATGGGGACCAGGAAATGTCCAAGGATATAAATGGGGACCAGGAAATGTCCACAGATGTAAATGGGGACCAGGAAATGTCCAAGGATATAAATGAGGACCAGGAAATGTCCACAGATGTAAATGGGGACCAGGAAATGTCCAAGGATGTAAATGGGGACCAGGAAATGTCCACAGATGTAAATGGGGACCAGGAAATGTCCAAGGATATAAATGGGGACCAGGAAATGTCCAAGGATGTAAATGGGGACCAGGAAATGTCCAAGGATATAAATGGGGACCAGGAAATGTCCAAGGATGTAAATGGGGACCAGGAAATGTCCAAGGATGTAAATGGGGATCAGGAAATGTCCACAGATGTAAATGGGGACCAGGAAATGTCCAAGGATATAAATGGGGACCAGCAAATGTCCAAGGATGTAAATGGGGACCAGGAAATGTCCAAGGATGTAAATGGGGATCAGGAAATGTCCAAGGATGTAAATGGGGACCAGGAAATGTCCAAGGATATAAATGGGGACCAGGAAATGTCCACAGATGTAAATGGGGACCAGGAAATGTCCAAGGATATAAATGGGGACCAGGAAATGTCCAAGGATGTAAATGGGGACCAGGAAATGTCCAAGGATGTAAATGGGGATCAGGAAATGTCCAAGGATGTAAATGGGGACCAGGAAATGTCCAAGGATATAAATGGGGACCAGGAAATGTCCACAGATGTAAATGGGGACCAGGAAATGTCCAAGGATGTAAATGGGGACCAGGAAATGTCCAAGGATATAAATGGGGACCAGGAAATGTCCAAGGATGTAAATTGGGGATCAGGAAATGTCCAAGGATGTAAATGGGGACCAGGAAATGTCCAAGGATGTAAATGGGGACCAGGAAATGTCCAAGGATGTAAATGGGGACATGGAAATGTCCAAGGATGTAAATGGGGACATGGAAATGTCCAAGGATGTAAATGGGGGCCAGGAAATGTCCAAGGATGTAAATGAAGACCAGGAAAGGAAATGTCCACGGATGTAAATGGGGTCAATTGGTCAATACAAATATGAAAGAGCTTCAAATGAAAACCTTAAATGTTTTTTTGTTTGATGTGTGAATATATTCTTAAAAGGTACAAAACAAATGTATCAATTTTCAATGTAGTCACCACAGAGTTCAATGCAAGTCCTCCAGCGCAGATAAATTGCTTGGATTCCTGTAGAAAAAAAATTATCTATGTCGAATGTGTAACCACTTGTGCTGTACCTCTTCATCGGACCGGAAAGTGTTGAAACTTCCTACTCCACTCATACACTTGCTGGACTGACAGGCATACAGCACCATTCTGGACCTTCATTGATGATGAATTTCTATAGGCTTCACCCCTTCACTGATTAAAAAAACGGATAACAGAACGCTGCTTCTCTTTGATGCATGTCAAAAGATTCCCGGCAATATTTAAATTGTCCTTATGTTATCACCATGTTAATCTGCACTGTGGTGTCATGTGCTTAACATTCTTGACATCCTTAACAACAATATTGACAGACTACAAGACAATGGCATGATTATTGTAATTTCTATCACACCTTTAAGGTTTTCATTTGAACACTTTTTGTCGTTTAGCTGTTTTCCTCTTAAACATGCCAGGCAGTGTTTATTTTCATCGCTTTCTTTCTGTTCTTCCTTTGCTGACGACATCTTCGATGCTTACACTATACTTATTGCATATTCCTATCAATATGGTAACATTATTAGGCTCATTGTTAGCATTAGGGACATTCATTTGAAACCTGTTCCAATGGCTTTATTACAAAACCATGAAAGAAACATTAACAGGTTGGTAGAATTAAACAAAGCATTCATTTTGAATGAATTATGCACCATGGGTTGGTCAGAAGAAGTCGCTGAAGGCATTCAGGCAAGCATCCCATTGCTTCGGTAGGCAGCGAATGCCGTCCGCAAAAAAGGATTGTGGTTGCTCATTGAGCCAAGTGTTTACCGCGTTCATTACGTCTGCATCCATGTGAAATCGTTGCTCCTTGAGAGCTTTTTTTAGAGGTCCCAACAAATGAAAATTACATGGTGACAAATCAGGATTATAGGCTGGATGTTGCAGAATTTCCCACTTCTTCCTTGCTAATGCTTCCTGCACAATCTTTGCGACATGCGGATGAGCATTATCGTGCAGCAAAATCACACTGCGAGAAAGCATGCCGGGTTGAGCATGCGCTCAGCATAACCTTACCAGCAGAAACCTGTATCCGGTGGATAGAAAACACAATACATACACATATTGTGATTGTAACTGACTCAGAAAGCCTGCTGAGAAGGGTGAGAACAGGCAAGCTTCGTGCAGAGTGGCTTGCTTCGCTTCGGAGGTCATGGGTAGCAAGCATCACCTGGATCTTTTCTCCTGGGCATGCCGGTGTGCTGGGGAATGAACAGGCGGACAGATTGGCTGGCTCGGCAGAACTTGGTGGAGAACTGATGCATGACAAGGCAGATGTGGTTGCGGCATTGTGGGAGCACGTGTACACCTCGGAGGAGCAAATGGATCTCCATAGTCTGGTTAGAATGAGGCAGCGAGGAGTGATGAGGGGATCTGGCCGACGCTCGACGCTCAGAGGAAAGGCGAGACGGACATATAATCAGATTGCTACTGGAACTATTAGTGTTGGAACTCTTCGCTGGTTGCTGAGGATGGGGACGGAGCGCTTATGGGAATGTCCCGAATGCTGTGATGTCGGTTCCTAGATCAATCAATCAATCAATCACACCTGTAACTTGAATTTTTTGGCTTTTGATAAACCAGCATGCTTCCATTGCATGCTCTCTCTTTTTCTGCTTGGCTCAAAGTGGTGACACCATGATTCATCGCCTGCCACTATGCAGAAGAGAAATGCATCACCCTCCACTCTGTAACGCAGCAACTGGTTCAAACACCATCCCATGTGTTCCTCTTTTTGATGGTCGGTCAACATCCGTGATACCCACTGTCAACACACCTTCCGATATTGCAGTTTCTTATGAACGACCTTTTGAATTGTCCCAGTTGACACATCAAATTATTTTGCTAGCAAACGCATGCTTCGATAATGGTTCATCTGTACTGCTGCATCAATTTTGGCGATGTTTTTCTCTGTTGCAACAATATGCACTTGACCTGGCTGTCGAAGATCTGTCATGAACCGACGTCTTTTCCAAAACATTTGTGCCCAGTCTGTCACTGTTGTCTTCGACACACATTTGTTACCGTACGCTGCCTGCATTCTTCGATGAATGTCCACTGGTCGACATCCTTCAAATGAAAGAAACTGAATCACCGCTCTCTGAGCTTCTTTGGACGGATTTTGGATCAACCCAGCCATTTTCTCAACGGTCAGAAACATAACCTATGCATCATGGGATGATAAGCACATGCTTTTTTATTCATTGGTAAGTACTTATCACATGATTATGACATGAGCATGTTCAACGTATGCAATAACGCGCGGTGCGGCACGAACGGATTTCAAATGAACGCCTCTTATATTTTTGTCATTTCTTTTACTTAAGATCCAATACTTTGTACTTTTACTTACTGAATGTTAAACTCCTCAGCTCTTACACGGATGATGATGATTCTCAATTACAAGAGAGAAAGATCAAATTCCTCGACTATGCCAAACGCCGTTATGGCGGCAAATTCCACAACTCTCTTGTTGATGACGTGAGGAAATTAGGAATGATCCTGGCAGTTTTTGCGGTCATGGTGCCATATTGGCTTGTGTATTTTCAGGTATGGATCATTTGTTTTTAATGATAAGATTGAACTTATGTTAGGCTGATGACACCGTCTTGAAAGGAACAAGTCAGAAGGATCTACAGGAAATGATAGATACACTGGTTGTAGAAAGTGAAAAGATGGGCCTTAGTTTGAATAATATAAAGACAGAAGTCATGGTGATATACAAGAAACAGATTGTGCCTAAATGTGAAATTAAAATACAGGACGTTATTTTTGGGCAAGTGCAGAAATTCAGATATCTAGGCACATGGGTAACATCAGATGCAAGATGCATCACTGAGATAAAGATCAGAATAGGACAAGCAAAAACTGCATTCTATCAAATGAAGAACGTTTTCTGCAATAAGTCACTGTTCTTGAAAGTGATAAAAAGAGTTATTGCGTGTTATATAGAACCAATTTTAACATTCAGCTTCGAATCCTGGACAGTTGGTAAACAGGCGAAAACATCACGGGAAGCCTTGGAGATGTAGTTTTATAGAAGAATGCTGAAAATTAATTGGACAGCCAAAAAGAGCAATCAAGGCGAGTTAAGCGAAGCTGAGTAGCAACGACAACTTATCACAAACATCAGAAAGAGGCAGTTGTTATTTTTTGATCACATTATGAGAAGACAAAAACTACAACATGTTGTGACAACAGGAAAGATTTGCGGAAAGAGAGATAAAGCAAGACAGCGTGAGAAGATTCTTGATAGTCTTGTGTCATGGTGCTGAAGAGAGTCAACACACAAATTGATCCAGGCTGTCTGAGATCATAATTTCTGGAGAGGCATGATTGCCCATGCCAGCCGGCAAGGCACTGGATGATGATATTTGACAGTGTAATCTAAAATTCTGGATGTCTATATGGGGACGGGGGATTAAAAAAAACTAACACTTCCGAGAAGCTGATGACATTGCATGTGGTTCAACCCCTACACTGGTCAGTCGGGCTTCAATGTTGACTTTCCTTTCAGAAGGCAATGGCAAACTACGGAACTTAAAATTGTCCAGACAGTCAACCTGGGGTTGATGATAATGTCCTGCAAACGACATGCAACATTTTTTTTTATCTGAAAAATATCCTGGTCAAGAGATGGCTTTGTTTGTTGGACAATGTTATAAATTGTCGGCCGTCACGACGGCCAGGTGCCATTGATGTGTGCGCTCTCTCTCTCTCTTTCTCTCTCTCTCTCTCTTTCTCTCTCTCTTTCTCTCTCTCTCTCTCTCTCTCAGTCACACACTGCACGCACACACACACACACTCTCACAACCTCACTCGCACACTCTCACTTGCATACTCTCACAAACACACTCATGCACATACACACACTCGCACAAACACACATTCACACATGCACACACACACACACACTTACACACACTCTCTCATAGACACACACACATACTCACGTACACACACACACACACACTCCCACACAAACACACACAAGGCTTCTGAATTTAAATATTACAGAAACATTCTTAGAATAGAGTGGATCATGGAGAAGATGAAAATTATTGACATTATACAAGTGTCGAAAAAATGACTGACATTCTACACTACAAGTATCGAAAAAATGACTGACACTCTACAAGTATCGAAAAAATGACTGACACTCTACAAGTATCGAAAAAATTACTGACACTCTACAAGTATCGAAAAAATTACTGACACTCTACAAGTATCGAGAAAACAACTGGCTCATAAACAGCATGGCGTCTGGAAAAAAGAAATACTCTGGCTTCAATGAAATGTCAAAGCGGCTTAGACAGAACAGTGATGGAAGCCATGGTTCCTGGCAGTACAGGCAGGGGCTCAGCCAGCTCGAAAGTGGACACAGGACATTGAAGACACCCTGGGTGTGGGAATGCCTGAGGCAGGGGAACTGATGAGGGATTTAGAGTCTTTCCAGTGGGTAGTGATGAGGGCGATGGTCTGCGAAAGACCTGCTGCATGGTGATGGTGGTGATGATTATGATGATGGTGGTGATTATTATGATGGTGGTGATGATGGTTATGATTATGATGATGGTGATAATAATGGTGGTGATAATGGTGGTGATGATTATGATGATGGTAATAATGGTAATGCCGGTCTCCCTTGTCTAGAGGTTACACGACTTTCTCCGTAATCTCGTATACTCTCATAAGCAATGTGACGTTGCGCGAGAATCGGTAGCGGTTCTCTCCGTGTCTGTAACTTACCGGATATGTGAGCCGGTCACTCAGAAAGCAATGGCAAACTACTGAGCGTAATCTTGCCAAGAAATCAACAATCAGCTGAAAGATGCTGATGTTGACAGCGATGTCCTGTAAAGGATATGTGAACAAAACAAAAAAATGATGGTGGTGGGGATTATGAAGATTATGATTACAGTGATGATGATAATGATGATAGTGGTGGTGATGATTATGATGATAGTGGTAGTGATTATTATGATGGTGGTGGTGGTGATTATGATGATTATGATTACAGTGATGATGATAATGATGATAGTGGTGGTGATGATTATGATGATAGTGGTAGTGATTATTATTATGATGGTGGTGGTGGTGATTATGATGGTGGTGGTGGTGATTATGATGGTGGTGGTGTGATACAGAACACAATAGATTCTTTTCTATATTAGAACAGAGCTAGTCAAACACTTCAGCCTAGGTCAACTCCCTTGTTCACACTAGCGGCAACAAGTTATGTTTTCATACAGTCGGGGATTGTCCGAGTGACGTAATTCGATGTCAACAACAGGTGGCCCCAGCGGCAGACAATCTGTTCCCAACTTCACAAGAATAGTTGTCCCCCCTTCTACAACTGACGCAACAGTCTTTTCCTCTCGAACGACGACACATCAAACAATGCCGACAAATTTCCCGTTTCCTAGGGAAATCTCAAAGACTGGTAGTTTCGTTTGATCCAACGTGTTTCCCCACTAGTAACAAACAATTGAAGCTGTGAGTACCGACTGTCTCTGTTAGTTTATCATCTTATCGTTAACTACAGTGGTCCCATGACACAGTGACATCACATTGTGTAGGCCTGGATGGAGAAAAAGGTTTTCAGTCTCTCCCTCACTTTCGCAGATGTCCAGGCATCGAAACCTCTTCCGAACTTGCTCAAGACATTACCAGAGCAGTTTGCTATCAACTTCATGCCTGCTTTTATTTATTTATTTATTTACTTTTTTTGCATATCCCTTTTACAGGACATCACTGTCAAAACCAGCATTTTACTGCTGTTGTTGATGTCTTGGCAAGTTTACGTTCAGTAGTTTCTGTAATTTGCCATTGCTTTCTGAACGATCGGCTCCCATACCAATTCGTTAAGGCCCAGCGTAATGTGGTCTGCTGCCAAATTGGTCGCAGCTGCATTTTGAATGCAGATAAGCATGTTCATGAATCGCATCCATAAGCCCTCAGCCACGGAGACCGTCACATGTCTGCATACCAGGTTAAAATATTAGCTGCAGGCAATTTAGAAGCACGCCGTCCTGTGTTGATATTTAACAATAGAATGAGCATTTGTTCAGAAAGCAAAGGCAAATTACTGAACATATTGCTTAGAAAATCACAAACAGCCAAACACTGTTAAGGTTGATTGCGGCGTCCTGTAAAGGGTATGCAATTAACAATCTCGGCTAATGTATATCTTACAGATGCAGACGACATTCATGTTTCAAGGACTCAGCATGAGGCTGTTTTTTAGTTCCCCTGTGAATGACACAGCCAACAATACTAGCACGCCCAGTGCCAACAAGCCACAAGTAAGTCCGAACACACATTTTACATGCTATTATTGTTTTTAAAAAGGGATATATGTCCCATTTCTGACAAGTACTACCAAAATACTACAACTGGCAAGATCGAGGGGAACAGACCAAGAGGCAGACCGAGAGGAAAATACCTGGATGGCTTGGCCACATGGCATGGACGAGACAGGAACACTGAGCTGATCCACGACACTGGTGATCGAGTGAAATGGCGAGTCATGACCGCCCACGCTTTCCGGCATGGCACATGATTGATTGATTGACTACCAAAATAAGTCCCAATACACTAAGTCCCACCACACGTAAGTCCCACCACACGTAAGTCCCACCACACTTAAGTCTCATCACATGTAAGTCCCACCATATGTAATTCCCACCACACACAAGTACCACCACACATAAGTCCTACGACACATACATTGTACCACACATATAGTATAACGTATGTGTGTCCATGTTTAGTATGTCTCATCTTTTTGCAGGAGTTACACATACCTAACTGTTTGTATTTCCTAGAAAAGGTAGAGATAGACCAATGTCAACCCAAAAATTATGATAGATGGACTGAGGTGGTGATTTTTAAAAAAAAGACTAAGTTTAAAATGCAAGAGAATCGACTTCATTGCACCAGGTTTTATCCTATATGGATCAGTCTCTTTCCACCGGGTAGCCTGTCAAAAGCATCACACAAAGCACAAATTCCATAGCCCCAGTGATTACCCCCAAGAATTTCCAAGAATATTGCATTTGTGAACCTATCGTCTTGCCCAGAAAACAAATTTTCTTGCCCAGAATCAAACCTGCAACCTTCAGAGCACAAGGCTGGAGGGACCACTTCACCATGGATACTCCCCACACAGCATGGAGATAAGTATAGTTAATACCTCTTGGAACTCAGTTGTGCTGATGCTGAGGTAGCGGGTTCAACCCCTGCACCGGTCAGTTGGACTAAAATGTTGATCTATCTTCCTTGACTTGGGTGCTTAAATTAGAAGTATCTCTAAAGTCTGGATGTCTTCGCCTGATGGCGAGGGACACTGGTAATTGGGAAAGCTAATCAACATGCAAAATTCAGTCCAGTGTTATCAGAAGTAATGTGTATGGACTATACTTGAGTTCAAAGTGAGTGAGTGCCCAAAAGAAATACCTCTTGGAATTGACCATGTATCTGAATTATAACTAATAATGAATAATGTAAATGAATAGTATAATAACTATATTTCAAAATATTTTCAGATTGCTGTGGCCTGGTTTTCTCTTTGTGATGCTGTTTTTGTTATCATCCTTCTGCCATTGTTTGACCGGATAATTTATCCGCGGATGTCCAGAGCAGGCTACCATTTCACATTTGCCAAGCGGATGGTTCTGGGGATGCTGTTTGCTGCGACTGCCATGATTGCAGCAGGGATTGTCGAGCATTTCCGGTGGGAGGCATTAAAACCGGACTACAATGAAACTTGCTATCGTACCTACATTCCGCAAATAATAGGTATTGTTGTTGTTATTGTTATGCAGTCAGGACATACTTAGCTAAATCTTTCTGCATCTGTCTGCCTGCCTGTCTGTCTGTCTGCCAGCCTGTCTGCCTGCTTGCCTGTCTGCCTCTCTGCCTGTCTGCCTCTCTGCCTGACTGCTTGCCTGCCTGTCTGCCTGCCTGTCTGTCTGCTTGCCTGTCTGCCTGCCTGCTTGACTGTCTGGCTGCCTGCTTGACTGTCTGGCTGCCTGTCTGTCTGTCTGTCTGTCTGCCTGTCTGTCTGAATCTTTTGTCTATTTGGTTTCCTACAAACGTTTGTTTGACTTCATCATTGACTTCTTGTTCAGAAAGCACTGGCAAACTAATTCTTCTTTCGTTCGCTTGAAATGTGTCTATAACTGCAATGTTGTCTCTTGTATGAATTTAACTGTCTTTTTAGATCACTCAGTGGTCCATAGAGTTTATCTTCCATTGTTGTCTCTCTAGGCCAGAAGGTTTGCCTAGGTATGTTGTATTTTGGGCAGTCTTGGAGTATGTCCTCTGCTGTCTGCGACGCCAATCCACATGTGCACATGGCTGATTCACCAATCTTGAATTTTGTATACATTTGGTCTATTGTGTCCTGTTCTGAGGCGCAGAATGACTTGTTCTGGTCTGCCCATAATGTGGTAGTCATCTTGAGCAGGTTTGGGTGGCTTTCTGACTGATTTGATCATTCTTTTCTTTTGGTGGTATGTAACAGGCACATCAGGTTGTTCTTCATTTGCTTCTTCCTTAGCCAATCGATCAGCTCTGTCGTTTCCAGGTATTCCACAGTGCGATGGTATCCACTGTATGGTGACCTTATGCTGTCTGCTAAGTTCAGAAAGTAGTGTCCTTAGTACTGGCGATTTCCCAGACAGGAGCGCCTCGAATACTGATTTTGCACCTGTCAATAGCACCACAGGTTGTGTACCATGGCTGGTAATTAGTAATTTCTCTGTTACTATCTTGATTGCCTCAATTTCAGCATCATAGTTATGGCAGTACTTTCTTGTTGGTACTCTGGATATGTATGGGCGCATGGCAGAGAAAGAGTTAAGATGAATCTATTCTCATCTTGCCCGTCTTCCAGTCTCTCTCCTCTCTGGTCCATGTGATCGTAGCCCCAGCTCTGCGAGTGGCTGTTGAAATCGCCATACACAATTTTTTCTTTTAATGGTAGTGTGCCCACTGCCTGTGGGCGGTCACTTGGACAGTAGTAATTGATCAGATGTAGGCCTGTATTGCCTGTCTTAAGTTTAAGAGTCTGATACTCAGCCCCTTCCATGTAAACTTAAATTTGGGAAGCAGTGATGTTATTTTTTACAAGGGTTAGTATTCCACCATTTTGCCTGTCCTTTTGGTCAGATCGGTAACACTGGTAGCCTCTGATTTTGAAGGCTATATTTTCGTTGAGGTGAGTTTCTTGCAAGCAACATACGCTTACTTTTTCTTGGTCCAAGATGTTTTCTAATTCTATTGTTTTGCTGCTGACCTCCTCCGCATTCCAGTGCATTATTTTTAGTCTTTGTTTAGTATGGCCAGACGCTCTATTCTCAGGTCCCCTGGCTCCACAGGACATCTGAGAAGGACCTCCAGTAGTTGGGTTTGGACCATTTCAAGACATAGGGCCCAGCACTGCACCTGCCAGGGCGAGTACCATAACATTAAGCAGTAGTTGACATATTTCATTACGCGTAATTGCGTGGCATCCTTATTTCTGTGGTGTGCCTCCTGGCTGGTTGCCTCCATCTTCAGCACCTTTCCTTTACTAGAGCAGACTGTGGTCTTACTTGAGTTTAGGTGTGTAGGCATGCACACATGTGTCTGCGCATGCATGTACGTGCATACACATCTAGAGCTTTCTAGTTATTTCTCTGTGCCAGTGACTCGCCACTGCCCCTTCTCCTGTTAGTTAAAACAGTTCTGCCACGTAAAGGCCAGGAGCTGGACTTTTGCTGCAGAGGTGATGAATGCACCGAGCCATTGCAGTATTTATACAAGGTTGGGCGCTCACCCCAACCCCACCCCTGGCTACATAACAGCATTTGGAACGCTGGCAAACTACTGAATGTGAAATTACCAAGAATATCAACCTGGGGCTGGAGTTGGTCGCATAGGGCGTACAGTTGTTTGTAATCTGTGCTTTCTGTCTGTCTTATCTTCTCTCAGTCTGTGCTTTCTGTTTGTCTGTATTGTCTGTCAATCTGTGCTTTCTGTCTGACTGTATCTTCTGTCAAACTGTGCTTTATGTCTGTCTGTGCTTTATGTCTGTCTGTATCTTCTGTCAGTCTGTGCTTTCTGTCTGTTTGCATCTTTTATCAATCTGCGCTTTCTCTCTGTCTGCATCTTCTGTCAGTTTGTGCTTTCTGTCAGTCTGTGCTTTCTGTCAGTCTCTGCTTTATGTCTGTCTGTATCTTCTGTCAGTCTGTGCTTTCTATCTGTCTGTGCTTTCTGTCAGTCTGTACTTTCTGTCAGTCCGTGCTTTCTGTCACACTGTGCTTTCTATCTGTCTGTGCTTTCTGTCACACTGTGCTTTCTATCTGTCTGTGCTTTCTGTCAGTCCGTGCTTTCTGTCAGTCTGTACTTTCTGTCACACTGTGCTTTCTATCTGTCTGTGCTTTCTGTCAGTCCGTGCTTTCTGTCAGTCTGTACTTTCTGTCAGTCCGTGCTTTCTATCTGTCTGTGTTTTCTGTCACACTGTGCTTTCTATCTGTCTGTGCTTTCTGTCAGTGCGTGCTTTCTGTCAGTCTGTACTTTCTGTCAGTCCGTGCTTTCTGTCACACTGTGCTTTCTATCTGTCTGTGCTTTCTGTCACACTGTGCTTTCTGTCAGTCTGTACTTTCTGTCTGTATCTTCTGTCAGTCTGTGCTTTCTGTCAGTCTGTACTTTCTGTCTGTATCTTCTGTCAGTCTGTGCTTTCTGTCAGTCTGTACTTTCTGTCTGTATCTTCTGTCAGTCTGTGCTTTCTGTCAGTCTGTACTTTCTGTCTGTATCTTCTGTCAGTCTGTGCTTTCTGTCAGTCTGTACTTTCTATCTGTATCTTCTGTCAGTCTGTACTTTCTATCTGTATCTTCTGTCAGTCTGTACTTTCTATCTGTATCTTCTGTCAGTCTGTACTTTCTATCTGTATCTTCTGTCAGTCTGTACTTTCTATCTGTATCTTCTGTCAGTCTGTACTTTCTATCTGTATCTTCTGTCAGTCTGTACTTTCTATCTGTATCTTCTGTCAGTCTGTACTTTCTATCTGTATCTTCTGTCAGTCTGTACTTTCTATCTGTATCTTCTGTCAGTCTGTACTTTCTATCTGTATCTTCTGTCAGTCTGTACTTTCTATCTGTATCTTCTGTCAGTCTGTACTTTCTATCAGTCTGTGCTTTATGTCTGTCTGTATCATCTACCAGTCTGTGCTTTCTGTCTGAATATATATTCTGTCCATCTGTGTTTTCTGTCTGTATCTTCCATCCATCTGTGCTTTCTGTCTGTCTATATCTTCTGTCCATCTGCATCTGTCTGTCTGTCTGTCTGTCTGTCTGTCTGTCTGTCTGTCTGTCTGTGTCATCTATCTATCTGCATCTATTGGCCTATGCATCCTTTCTGTCTGTATATTGATTAGTTGATTGACTAATTGATTGAAGGATCACTGATTTAATTGACCAGTTGATTAGTCCATCATTTGATTGATTGGTTAATTGAAAGATTAACTGATTAATTGATAGACTAAATTCAAGGATCATTTTCACACTATAAAACTACCCACTTTCACTTTGAATTCTCCTTCACATTAAACTAGCACAGCGCACAAACTCCATCACTCTAGTCAAGATCTCAAGGAGTATGCTAAGTAAGGTGGAGAAAGGAACATTTCATGTGGAATGGCTCACCTCGCTTCAGACGTCACAGATTGTGAGAATTGTATGGATTTTTTACCCTGGCCATGCTGGAGTTCAGGGGAATGAACAGGCTGATAGGCTGGCCGGGAATGCACCTCTTGGTGGTAGATTACCTATGGACAGGGTAGAGGTGGTTGTATGCCTGTGGGACCAGTGGAGAAGGTGGGGGAACAGATTGAGAACCTGTATGTGGAAAGAATGAGATTACAGGGGATTGGCAGAGTTTCAGGAAGAATCTCAAAACTGAGAGGGAATACCAGGAGAACTTTCAATCAGATAGTGGTGAGAACGATTAGTACTGTAACCTGTGGAGAAGGCGGGGGAACAGATTGAGAACCCGTATGTGGAAAGAATGAGATTACAGGGGATTGGCAGAGTTTCAGGAAGAATCTCAAAACTGAGAGGGAATACCAGGAGAACTTTCAATCAGATAGCGGTGAGAACGATTAGTATTGTGACTCTTCACTGGCTGTTGAATGAGGGGACTGAGCGTGAATGGGAATTCCTGAGTGCAGTGATGTCGGTCCTTAGCTCAACTCAACTCAACTCAACTCAGCTATAAAACTACCCATTTTCACTCTGACTTCTCCTTTACATTAAACCAGCACAACGCACAAACTCCATAGCTCTAGTGAAGATCTCTGCAGGTGTATTCCACAATTCACAAGCACTTTAAATATTCTGTTGTGTCTAATTGTTCTCATGCAAATGAACATAATACAATAAACATCCTTACTCACAGAAACGTGAAATTGAAATAAAAGGGATAATTCTTAACCAAGTGAATAATTTTAAATAACCTAGGGGCATTTATAACATCAGATGGAAGATGCACAACAGAGATTAAGAGCAGAATAGGGCAGGCAAAAGCTGCATTTCAGAAAATGAAAAGTATCTTATGTAATAAGTCACTATCACTGAATGTAAGAAAGACAGTGCTGAAGTGCCATATAGAACCTGTTTTGCTGTATGGCAGTGAATATTGGAATGTACATGAACAAATTAGGAAGAACTTGGAAGCAACAGAGGTGAGGTTCCTCTGACGAATGTTGCGAATTCCTTGGATTGCCAAAGTAACTAACAACGACTGCCTGAAAGAGGCTAATGAAACTAGAATATATACAACAATAAGAAAGAGACAAACACCTTTCTTTGGTCGTGTGATGAGAAGAGAGGCATTGGAGAACATACTGACGACTGTAAATATCAAGGGGAAGAGAGGCAGAGGCTGATCAATAGAAATGATGCTGGACGGACTGAGACGGTGGTATGAAGGAATATCATCAGCAGAGTTGATCCAGAATACCAGAGACCGAGATCTGTGGAGAGACATGAACACCTACGCCAGCTGGCAAGGCACATGATAATGATTTACAGACACTGAGAATGCCCACGTAGAAGCATTTGCCAAGAAAAGGCAACACAGAAAGTATATCAGCCAACTAAAATTAAACTCTTGCTAGATTAAAGCTATTCTCAGGTTTTCTAAATGTATATCCTATCAAGGACCAGCTTCTTTGCCTTGCCTCCTGATTTGCTGGTATTTGTACGGTTCTCTGGTATTTGTCTGGTTCTCTGGTGTTTGTCTGGTTCTGTCCATGACCTCCACATTGGTGATTCCGTCATACCATTTTATTCTTTGAGTCGAGTTAAGAACTGATGTGACAGCACCTGGGACATTCCCATACGTGCTCCGTCCTCATCTGCAACAGCCAGTGAAGAGTCCCAATACTAATGGTACCAGTAGCAGTCTGATTATATGCCCTTCTGGCCTTTCTTTGGAGCTATGAGTGTCGGTGTAAGCCTCTGGACACTCCCTACAGCAACATTCTCTCCCAGCCGTGATGATCTATCTGTTCTTCTGCGCTGTACACACAATATCCCAAAGGGCCATGACTGCATCTGCCTTATCATGCACCAATACCCCACCAAGTGGTGCAGACCCAGCCAATATGTCCGCCTGCTCATTTCTCACCACACCAGCATGTCCTGGGGGAAATAATCCAAGACGCTCTATATTTTTAATTGTTGAATGGAAGCATTCCTCTCTGCCTGAAGCATGCCTGTCTTCACCCTTCTCATCATGCTTTGTGAGTCCGTTACAATCACAACATGCATGTGTGTTTGTCCTCCAGTCAGTGGAACTCTTCTATGACTGTCTCCACCTCCATTCTCCGACTATATGTGGTATAGTCCTTCTGTTCTGTGCAGGTGCTTGTTGGTGGATGTGTGTAGTTTGTTAGTAATTGTTTCAGATCTTCATGTTTCTGATCCATACATTTGTACTAATTTAACATCATCTTTATCATCATCATGTGCCATACCAACCGGGGTTCATGCCTTTCCACAGATCTCGTCTTCAGTGTTCTGGATCAGCTCTCATTCATTCATTCAGTAACATGTCCTTTGCAGAACCTCGCTCCAATAACATCGTTCCGGAAAACTTCTCGGTCATAAGCAAGATGTCCCGCTTCCAATACACCCATCTGAAGATCATTTGCCACATTCTGCACCCATCTTCTCTTTGGCCTTCCTCTTCCTGCGCATATACCCCTCCATGATTGTTCTCTCCAAACTTTCATGACGTGTCAAGTGACCAAGATATTAAAATTTTCTTTGTTTTATTGTCTTTAATAGCCAACCTTCTTCAGTATTCAGATCTTGTCATATAGATGCATTTGTTCTTTTCTGTATCCAAAATATTCTTATAACCCGTCTATAACATTTATATTCAAAGGCATTTATGCGCTGTTCAGCTTGTTTAGTAAGTATCCAAGTAGGATCATCTGCTAATGATATTTCTCCATTCCTCTGTAGTTTTGCCATCAGTAGCTTAATGACTTGTGTTACCTATCGCATCCTTCCAGATGAGGATGTCCCAAGACAGTCATTAATGTTGTTCTGTGATTCTAAACTGCAGAAATTCATGTAATCTCGGGAAGATAAAGTTGTGGTTTTCCCTTGACTTCCACATCCATATATTTTGCCTCTGCCTTTGACAGTAATTTCCAACTGTGAGTGCCCTGCTCTGCTCAGCTGCAAACTTATCCACATAACCTGGTGGATACGTGGTCTCTAGAGCTGTGTTTGCTGAACCATGGTTCGTTTCCCATCTTCTACCACATGGAAGTGCAATTGTGGTTTTCCCTTGATTGGGGTTTTTCCCTTGAAGTTACGGGGTCATGATGGCATTTCCCAAACCTCCATTTCTTTTTGAGAACTGATATAATAGAGAAGTTAAACATTGTTGATTATATTTGAATGTCTTCCTACTTTTTAATATTCACCATGATGGCATTTCCAAAGAATCTCCAGTTCTTTTTGAGAACTAAAATAACAGAGAAGTTAAATATTGTTGATTTTACTTGAATGTCTTCCTACTTTTTTAAATAAATGTTGCCCTGTCCTTTATAGGATCTTACAATCAACTCCAGATTGATTTTCTATGCAATTGTAAGTTCAGTAATTTGTTTTCTGAACGAGAAGTTAACATTTAAGTGCAGCTTAATGTCAACATAGGGGTTGAACTATCTACCTCACCATCATGGCACCGCCGACATAGGGGTTGAACTATCTACCTCACCATCATGGCACCGCCGACATAGGGATTGAACTATCTACCTCACCATCATGGCACCACCGACATAGGGGTTGAACTATCTACCTCACCATCATGGCACTGCCGACATAGGGGTTGAACTATCTACCTCACCATCATGGCACCACCGACATAGGGGTTGAACTATCTACCTCACCATCATGGCACCGCCGACATAGGGGTTGAACTATCTACCTCACCATCATGGCACCGCCGACATAGGGGTTGAACTACCTACCTCACCATCATGGCACTGCCGACATAGGGGTTGAACTATCTACCTCACCATCATGGCACCGCCGACATAGGGGTTGAACTATCTACCTCACCATCATGGCACTGCCGACATAGGGGTTGAACTATCTACCTCACCATCATGGCACCACCGACATAAGGGTTGAACTATCTACCTCACCATCATGGCACTGCCGACATAGGGATTGAACTACCTACCTCACCATCATGGCACCGCCGACATAGGGGTTGAACTATCTACCTCACCATCATGGCACCGCCGACATAGGGGTTGAACTATCTACCTCACCATCATAGCATCAGAAGCTTAAGAGTGACTGCTCTAATCCTTTTAACCACTTCAACGTCTCTTCCTGCTTTATGATGATATATATTATAAGTTTGTGGTGAATATTTGCAGGGAACACAACATACTTCGCGTCGGACATGTCCGTTTTGTGGCAGATTCCGCAGAACGTCCTTATTGGCTTCAGTGAAGTTTTTGCTAGCGTAGCCTGTGAGTATAACACTAGGGGCTTGATTGATTGATTGATTGTTTAATTTATTAGATTAGGTCAGTATGGCCGAATGGATATAAATGTTCTTCTACATCCAGTGTACTAATGCCGAGGTAACGGGTTTAACCCCTATGTTGGACTAAAATGTTGACCTATCATCCTTGACTTGAGGACATAAATTACATGTACCTCTGAAATTGGAGTGGGTTCACTTGATGATGAAGGACACTGATAATAGGGAAAGCTAATCCACTTGCAAAATTTGGTCCAGCACTACTAGTAGTAGTGTGTATGGACTACGCTTTTTATGGTAGCAGGTTTGACCCCTACACCAGTCAGTTGGACTAAAATGATGACTTCTCATTCTCGACATGTTGAAGTAAAATACAAGTATCTCAGAAGGTGGAGTGGGTTTGCCTGATAGCGAGGGACACTGGTAATAAGGAAAGCTAAGCCGTACACAAAAATAAGTCAAGTGCACTAGAAGTAGTAGCATGTGTAGTTGGTTGGTTGGTTGGTTGGTTGGTTGGTTGGATAGATGGATGGATGGTTGATTGGTTGGTTGGTTGGATAGATGGATGGATGGTTGGTTGGATGGTTGGTTGGTTGGTTGGTTGGATGGATGGTTGGTTGGTTGGTTGGTTGGATTGTTGGTTGGATAGATGGATGGTTGGTTGGTTGGTTGGTTGGATAGATGGATGGTTGGTTGGTTGGATAGATGGATGGATGGTTGGCTGGTTGGTTGGATAGATGGATGGATGGTTGGTTGGATAGATGGATGGTTGGTTGGATGGTTGGTTGGTTGGTTGGATGGTTGGTTGGTTGGATGGATGGTTGGTTGGTTGGTTGGTTGGATAGATGGTTGGTTGGTTGGTTGGTTGGATAGATGGATGGTTGGTTGGATGGTTGGTTGGATGGATGGTTGGTTGGATGGTTGGTTGGTTGGTTAGATAGATGGATGGTTGGTTGGTTGGTTGGTTGGATAGTTGGATGGATGGTTGGTTGATTGGTTGGTTGGATAGGTGGATGGATGGTTGGTTGGATGGTTGGCTGGTTGGTAGGTAGGTGGGTAGGTTAGGTTAGGTTAGGTTTAGTTACTTTAGTTAGTTAGTTAGTTAATATTATACTACAGAAATTTTGTAATTTAGTCATCAATAAAGATTGCAGCTATAAAAAATGTCCACTCTTCACAACCATTTGCTGCACTAACATTGTCTCCCTTTGTGTCCAGGTTTACAGTTTGCTGTGATGGTAGCTCCAAAGTCCATGAAAGCCGCAGTCACAGGCTTGTACTACTTCTTCTGTGGATTTGGCAGCCTTTTGGGCTTTTCTCTGGTAGCCATACTCTCAAAGCTAAACTTGTGGTTTCCAAGCCGGAAGTATAACGTAAACTGTTGGGAACCGTGCAGTAAACATTCTAGCAGTCCGGCGATACACAACTCGTTAAATGAGTGCCATTTTGATTATTACTTTTATTTCCTGGCAGGATGTGAAGGTCTGGGTTTGGTATTGTTTTTCATTGTGACCAGGATTTACAATTTGAATATTGATGAGTTGACATTCCATGCCAAGTTGGAAAATGAGAGAAGGATTCAGGCAAATTCAAAAAGGCGTTCAGATCATTGATAAATTATACAGCCCTGGCTATAAGTACCTGGACTTTCATGAACTTTAATCTTGTGATCCCAGGTAATAGTTTATTTATTATAGGAACTTCCTGGTTTGTAATTAGTTAAAATAATAACTATTTCAAAACAATGTATTCCCTAGTGAATTTAAACACAGAAGCCACAAACAATATGTTGCACAATTTATTGCCTGGCATATTTTGCTGCATCTTTGCAGGTGCATGCTGCAGAGTTATATACCATATAAAGTGAATAAATGAATACTTTAGTTGAAACAATTAAAACACATAGTCACAGATATTGTTCAAATGTAGAACATCTGTTATCCCCATGGTAATTTCAAATTTAACACAAACTCTTTATGTCAGCACAAAACCGGCTGGAACTGCCTAATTGCTAATGCTTCACTATATCTGAGCAATTATTTATTGTTTGTTGATTATGGTATACGAAATGCTTTTCCATTGTTCACGCTAAGCCAATATTTTATGGTGTGTTTAGAAATCAGCTGAAGAAACACTTGAAGTTTGAAAATTGATGATTTGGGATGAGGGGGGGGGGGGGGGGGTGTGGAAGTGATGGCTTGATGAATTCACCTGGAATTTCATTGGGTTGTAGAGACTGGTAAAGAGTGTCAGCTCCAAACATGACAACATTATCCACTGTCCTCAGAAACAAAACTAGACCTGCATAGGATGCAAGCACAGGATGGTATCCCAGACAATGAGATGGTACATGAGGTAGGAAAGGATGGAGGAAACATCAAACAACCCCCATCCATCTCACGATTTTAAAAACGGCAAATATACTCCTAAAGCAGTCTGTGAAGCTTGCCTCTGTTATCTACAAGGCAGCAGGTTTATGTCTCACTTCGTTTGGTCCCTATCCCTTGACATGGAGGATCCCACCAGTAGCTGAGCTACCGTCGATATAGCTCTTCGGGTCAATGAAACACTCATGTCCCTCTAACACTTCAAGGTAGGACACATCAGCATAGCTCTTCAGGTCAATGAAACACTCATGTCCCTCTAACACTTCAAGGTAGGACACATCAGCATAGCTCTTCGGGTCAATGAAACACTCATGTCCCTCTAACACTTCAAGGTAGGACACATCAGCATATCTCTTCTGGTCAATGAAACACTCGTGTCCCTCTAACACTTCAGGGTAGGACACATCAGCATAGCTCTTCGGGTCAATGAAACACTCGTGTCCCACTACCACTTCAAGGTAGGACACATCAGAGGAGGAACTCCTATATTATGTTTTTGTTTGTTTGTTTGTTTGTTTTTGGTGTTCACTGGCTTTGAACTCAAGCGTAGTCTATACATGTGCTATTACTTCTAGTGCACTGGACTCATTTTTGCTTGTGGATTAGTTTAAAAAAAGTTAGTTGCATATCCTTTACAGGATGTGTTGTGATCTCTTGGCAAGTTTACGTTCAGTAGTTTGCAATTGCTTTCTGATCAACCGGCATCCATACCATTTCATAAAAAACCAATGCAAGGTCTGCTGCCAAATCGCCCGCAGCTGTGTTTCAAATGCGGGTATATGGGATTATGAACCGAGTCCATAACCCCTTTGCCACAGGGCCAGTGCATGTGGATTAGCTTTCCCTATTATCAGTGTCCCTTGCTATCAGGCGAACGCACTCTGACTTCAGAGGTACTTGTAATTTACCCAAAGTCAAAGACCAGAAGTCAACATTTTAGTCCAACAGACCAGTTTAAGGGTTGAACCATTACCTCAGCATCAGCACACTGGAAGTTTAAGAGCAAGTGCTCTTATCCATTCAGCCATGCTGACCTCCTTATTATGTTTAATAAACATTTATTTTTATCAACAATTATTTCACCTACACATGTGTTTGAAACTGTTCGCAAGATTTGATTTTTCTTGCTGTTGTTAATATGTTTCTTCTTTAATTTGTTAATTATTTTCAAAAACATTCTCTTTTAGAGAATACTCTAAATGTTAATCCTATAAAAAAATCCACATGCTGTGATTAATTTCATGATTTTCTTATATTTTCATTAATTATTTGAGTAGCAATTCCATGATTTTTCCAACAATGATCATCATTTTACGGATATTTCCAGTGATTCTTGTGTATTTGTTAACATGTTATGTGTAATATGTATTGTGAATTGCTATAATTTGGTCACATTTTATGGGTGACATTTATGGCTATGTGTGTTATCTGTTTTCACATTTTGTGGATAATATTTCTGGTTATCACCATGTGTGTTACCTATGTTCTCACATTTTGTGGATAATATTTCTGGTTATCACCATGTGTGTTTCCTATGTTCTCACATTTTCTGGATATTTCCGGTTATCACCATGTGTGTTTCTAGATTTTCACATTTTGTGGATATTTCTGGTCATCATCATGCATGTTTCTAGATTTTCACATTTTGTGGATAATATTTCTGGTTAACACCATGTGTGTTTTCACATTTTGTGGATAATATTTTCGGTTATCACCATGTGTGTTTCTATAGTTTCACATTTTGTGGATAATATTTCTTGTTATCACTATGTGTTATCTATGTTTTTATAATTATGGCTTGCAGTGTTCCTTGCACATATTCACTTTCTGTTAATTGGTGTTAACCTCCTATGTTTAGACTGATCAGCACTCGTGGAGTAGTGTGGTCAGTATCTCTCTGGCTGCTTTTGTACACATTTTAGTGTGCGCTTTGAAGGTAATGAGTTCGTTCACAAACTCCCTCATTCGGTTTGCAATTGCAATTGTTCTCATAGACTCCAGTAGGTTGTCACTGGGGCTACAGTGTTCATGCTTTCAGCTCATAGACCCCAGTAGGTTGTCACTGGGGCTACAGTGTTCATGCTTTCAGCTCATAGACTCCAGTAGGTTGTCACTGGGGCTACAGTGTTCATGCTCTGTGCTGTGCTTTCAGCTCATAGACTCCAGTAGGTTGTCACTGAGGCTACAGTGTTCATGCTCTGTGCTGTGCTTTCAGCTCATAGACCCCAGTAGGTTGTCACTGAGGCTACAGTGTTCATGCTCTGTGCTGTGCTTTCAGCTCATAGACTCCAGTAGGTTGTCACTGAGGCTACAGTGTTCATGCTCTGTGCAGTGCTTTCAGCTCATAGACCCCAGTAGGTTGTCACTGAGGCTACAGTGTTCATGCTCTGTGCTGTGCTTTCAGCTCATAGACTCCAGTAGGTTGTCACTGAGGCTACAGTGTTCATGCTTTCAGCTCATAGACTCCAGTAGGTTGTCACTGAGGCTACAGTGTTCATGCTCTGTGCTGTGCTTTCAGCTCATAGACTCCAGTAGGTTGTCACTGAGGCTACAGTGTTCATGCTTTCAGCTCATAGACTCCAGTAGGTTGTCACTGGGGCTACAGTGTTCATGCTTTCAGCTCATAGACTCCAGTAGGTTGTCACTGAGGCTACAGTGTTCATGCTCTGTGCTGTGCTTTCAGCTCATAGACTCCAGTAGGTTGTCACTGGGGCTACAGTGTTCATGCTCTGTGCTGTGCTTTCAGCTCATAGACTCCAGTAGGTTGTCACTGGGGCTACAGTGTTCATGCTCTGTGCTGTGCTTTCAGCTCATAGACTCCAGTAGGTTGTCACTGGGGCTACAGTGTTCATGCTCTGTGCTGTGCTTTCAGCTCATAGACTCCAGTAGGTTGTCACTGGGGCTACAGTGTTCATGCTCTGTGCTGTGCTTTCAGCTCATAGACTCCAGTAGGTTGTCACTGAGGCTACAGTGTTCATGCTTTCAGCTCATATACCCCAGTAGGTTGTCACTGGGGCTACAGTGTTCATGCTCTGTGCTGTGCTTTCAGCTCATAGACTCCAGTAGGTTGTCACTGAGGCTACAGTGTTCATGCTTTCAGCTCATAGACTCCAGTAGGTTGTCACTGAGGCTACAGTGTTCATGCTTTCAGCTCATAGACTCCAGTAGGTTGTCACTGAGGCTACAGTGTTCATGCTCTGTGCTGTGCTTTCAGCTCATAGACTCCAGTAGGTTGTCACTGGGGCTACAGTGTTCATGCTCTGTGCTGTGCTTTCAGCTCATAGACTCCAGTAGGTTGTCACTGAGGCTACAGTGTTCATGCTTTCAGCTCACAGACTCCAGTAGGTTGTCACTGGGGCTACAGTGTTCATGCTTTCAGCTCATAGACTCCAGTAGGTTGTCACTGAGGCTACAGTGTTCATGCTCTGTGCTGTGCTTTCAGCTCATAGACTCCAGTAGGTTGTCACTGGGGCTACAGTGTTCATGCTCTGTGCTGTGCTTTCAGCTCATAGACTCCAGTAGGTTGTCACTGAGGCTACAGTGTTCATGCTTTCAGCTCATAGACCCCAGTAGGTTGTCACTGGGGTTACAGTGTTCATGCTTTCAGCTCATAGACTCCAGTAGGTTGTCACTGAGGCTACAGTGTTCATGCTCTGTGCTGTGCTTTCAGCTCATAGACTCCAGTAGGTTGTCACTGAGGCTACAGTGTTCATGCTTTCAGCTCATAGACCCCAGTAGGTTGTCACTGGGGTTACAGTGTTCATGCTTTCAGCTCATAGACTCCAGTAGGTTGTCACTGAGGCTACAGTGTTCATGCTTTCAGCTCATAGACTCCAGTAGGTTGTCACTGAGGCTACAGTGTTCATGCTCTGTGCTGTGCTTTCAGCTCATAGACTCCAGTAGGTTGTCACTGAGGCTACAGTGTTCATGCTTTCAGCTCATAGACTCCAGTAGGTTGTCACTGAGGCTACAGTGTTCATGCTCTGTGCTGTGCTTTCAGCTCATAGACTCCAGTAGGTTGTCACTGAGGCTACAGTGTTCATGCTTTCAGCTCATAGACTCCAGTAGGTTGTCACTGAGGCTACAGTGTTCATGCTTTCAGCTCATAGACTCCAGTAGGTTGTCACTGAGGCTACAGTGTTCATGCTCTGTGCTGTGCTTTCAGCTCATAGACTCCAGTAGGTTGTCACTGAGGCTACAGTGTTCATGCTTTCAGCTCATAGACTCCAGTAGGTTGTCACTGAGGCTACAGTGTTCATGCTCTGTGCTGTGCTTTCAGCTCATAGACTCCAGTAGGTTGTCACTGAGGCTACAGTGTTCATGCTTTCAGCTCATAGACCCCAGTAGGTTGTCACTGGGGCTACAGTGTTCATGCTTTCAGCTCATAGACTCCAGTAGGTTGTCACTGAGGCTACAGTGTTCATGCTTTCAGCTCATAGACCCCAGTAGGTTGTCACTGGGGCTACAGTCTTCATGCTCTGTGCTGTGCTTTCAGCTAGCCCTGCTGCAGAAAGAAGCTGAGCCATATGAGATAAACCCTGGTGCAATGAAGCCAATGCTCTCACCTTTTAAACACCATTTGAAGCTGAAAACTTCAGTGTCTTACAGGAGATTTGAACACAGGATAATTAAAGTTGCCGGAACACTTGTCTGCCACTTTATCATATTTTTTAGTGAGTCATGTATTATTGATTATTGCACATTTTCCATGCCTTTTAATGCATATTGTTATGTTGTTGTTGTGGTTGTCTAAGATTAGCTTCATAATTGATGTATGAATGAAATAATGTATGAGATCAGAGAGATAAGAAGGACAGAATGTCTCATTCTTAACCCTTTGAAAAAATTTTTATTTGTTCGTTCATTCAAATTCCCTTAGAGACGTGAATTTATTTCAGTGCTGGCCACTGCAGCAACTACCATCCTGCTGTGGGTTTACAAAGGTTAGTTGCATATCCTTTACAGGACATCAAAGTCAATCCCAGCATTGTTTGGCTGTTTGTGATTTCTTGACAAGTTTACATTCACTAGTTTGCCATTGCTTTCTGAACTGAGTGGGGGTTGAGTGGTCTCAAGGTATAGTGTCCACCTTGAGTGCTGGAGGTCCCGGGTTCAAGCCCTGAGGAAGACCGGGATTTTTTCACGTGGACTCCTAGTAACAAAGTTTCCCCTGGTCTCTGGGTAGTGAGATCGGACGCCCGTGTGTATTGTTGCGCACGTAAAATATCCCTTGGCAGTTGGAAATCAAAAAAGAGTAGCCTAACGGCGCTGCCTGGGCAAGATTTTGAGTTAAAAATCTATCCAAAGTATTTCAGGATCCTCGCCGGTGCTACGGAGTTCATGCACTGAGCTGAGATTATCTGGATTCAGGCTTGAGTTAGGAATAGAGTGGAGCACTTATGGGTTGCACTCGTGTGCCGTGATGTTGATCAGTTGACTAAACTAAACTAAACTTTCTGAATGACCAGCATTCATACCATTGTATAACAACCAATGCAAGGCGGTCTGCTGCCAAATCGCCCGCAGCTGTGTTTCGACACGGTCGGCGGCATTGCCAATTGTAGCCGTAACCCCTTTGACACAGAGCCAGCTGTGTTGTGGGTAGGTTTTCTGGGTTTGGAACAGAGGTGGCGTAGTTGTTAGGATGCTGGCCTGCGACAACGTTGATCTAAGTTCAATCCCCAGCAGAGGCAGGATTACTTTTTGGAACAGTATGACCCTGGGGTCAACCCGGCCTTATAAGAATGAGCACTATTTTCCAAAATTTACTGGACATTGTCTAAGAAATGGGCCTTGGTTTGAATAATAGAAAGACAGAAGTCATGGTGATATCAAAGAAACAGATTGTGTCTAAATGTGCAATTACAGTACATGGCGTTATTTTTATTCAGATCTCTAGGCACATGGATAACATCAGATGGAAGATGCATCACTGAGATAAAGAATAGAATAGGACAAACAAAAACTGCATTCTATCAAACGAAGAACGTTTCGTGCAATAAGTTTTTGAAAGTTAGAAAAAGAATTCTTGCATGTTACATAGAATAGATTTTAATGTACGGCTGCAAATCCTGGACAATTAGTAAACAGGCCCAAAAAAATCCCTGGAAGCCTTGTAGGTGTAGTTTTATAGAAGAATGCTGCCTTTTTTTTTCACAGCTCTTGCAGTCCTGTTTGCTTCACAAGTGACTACACCCCTGCGTAATGATGTACGCCACAAATTTTGGTCTTTGGCAGCAGTCTCCCAAGTGTCGTAATGAATTCTAAAAGCTTTTAGTGAGATCTTCAGTGTCTTTTAAAGCGTTTCCTCAGGCCGCCTTGAAAGCATTTACCACAGCGCAACTCGCTGTAAAACATTTGTTTAGTGAGTGGCAATAGCCTAGTGGCTAGACACTGGCTTTCCTTTCCAGTGGTCAAGGTTTAATCCGCATTGAGGTGGATTGGCATTTGTTTGTTTTGATTGAACCGGCACCCAGGTCAGCACAGCCAAAATTAGCTACCAAGAAATGCCTTGGAAAGAAAAGGTGGTCAATATGATACTGACCTCATCACCCACGAGTGTTAGGATTCTCACTGGCAACAGAGGAAATCACAAGGAGACTGTAATGTGAATATTGGGAATGTGATGTTAATCTTAGGAAATTAATGTGAATATTAGGAATGTATTGTGAAAACAAATTGGGACATGATTTGATATTAAGAATATTTATTTATTGTAACTGACTCAGAAAGCATGCTGACGAGGGTGAGGACGGGCAGACTTTGTGTGGAGTGGCTTGCTTCGCTTCGGAGGTCACGGGTGACAAGCATCGCCTGGATCTTTTCTCCAGGGCATGCTTGTGTGCTGGGGAATGAACAGGCGGACAGATTGGCTGGCTCTGCAGAACTTGGTGGAGTATTGATACATGACAAGGCAGACGTGGTTGCGGCCTTGTGGGAGCACGTGCACACCTCGGAGGAGCAAATGGATTACCATGGTCTGGCAAGAATGAGACAACGAGGAGTGATGAAGGGATCTGGCCGACACTAACGCTCAAAGGAAAGGCGAGACGGACATATAATCAGATTGCTACTGGTACTATTAGTGATGGAACTCTTCGCTGGCTGCTGAGGATGGGGACGGAGCACTTATGGGAATGCCCCGAATGCTGTGATGTTGATTCCTAAATCAATCAATCAATCAATATTTATTTGTAGATATGGTGTTGTTAAAATTAATTTGTAATAAATGTAATTATTTTGAGAATTATTTTTTAGTTACTTCCTTTCTTTATGTTTTTTTTTTTAACTTTGTGTGCACTGATGCAGGTCAGCATAGCCGAATGGGTAATAATGTGTGTTTTTAAACATCCGGTGTGCTGATGCCAAGGTAAAGGGTTCAAACCCCTACACCAGACAGTTGAACTCAAATGTTGACCTCTCGTCCTTGACTTTGGAACGTAAATTACAAGTACCTCTGAAGTCGGAGTGGGTTCACTTGATGGCGAGGGACACTACTAATAGGAAAGTTGATCCACACACAAAATTCAATGCACACCACTAGAAGTTGTGTGTATGGACTACGCTTGAATTCAAAGTGTGCAAGCGTCCAAAAAAAAATCCCTACACCAGTCAGTTATACTAAAACATTATTTTGTCTTATTCAGAAAGGAATGGCAAACTACTAAACGTAAAAATTTTTAGTAAATCAGCCTGGTGATGATTGCAAAGTTCTGCAAAGGATATATCATGAATAAACACACAGGTATTGTTTGGCACTCATAGAAGTAGAAGAAAGAGGCAGGGATTAGGGGATGCATTAGACAACATCAAAACAAAAAAAAAGCTATGCTATAGTTACCGACCTGGATTTTTCTTTCTGTGCAAAGTGTATACAACATGTTGTTGGTTATATAGGGTGTTTGTAGTCTCACTATACTTTGTATGTAGAACAGCTGTTTAATGGAGTCTATGTTTTCCGTTTGCAGGACGGCATATTAACAACTTTTAAGTCATATCTATGACACACCCATAATTCCCATCTTCCTCCATCTATTTTTCTTTGGCCCAAACCTACTTTGTGTTTCGCGCTGAATCTGATAAGCCATCTCTGGTGACTGAGATCTGAGTTATCTAACCTTTGCGGCGATGCCATTCTTATGACGATGCAGGTCGTCTGCCGCTTTTCCAGGTATCCGTAGAGTGAGCTTGTCCATCAAGGATGATGATGACCATTAATTTCATCCAGTGGGGTTGAAAGTTTGGAGCCGTGAGTTCTAAGATGGCAGGTAAGACTTATGTTAGCTCAAAATTTTCTTTGACAATGTGGGCAAAGAATGCTTGACGTTCCAGGAGGGGGATCTCCTGCGGTAATTTTTCTGTCTACCCCCCCCCCCCCCCCCCTTTTTTTTTTTTACAGCTCTTGCGGTCCTGTTTTCTTCACGGGTGACTACATCCTTGCGTAATGATGTACGCCATGAATTTCGGTCTTAGCCACAGTCTCCCAAGTGTCCTGATGAATTCTTCTTCTTCTTCTTCTTCTTCTTCTTCTTCTTCTTCTTCTTCTTCTTCTTCTGCGTTCATTCTGAATATGTTTTGGATGCAATTGCGTTGTGCAGAGCTACGATATTTGCACCTTTCAGCCGACACATTCGACTTCTGCAGGTATTTGTTGACCCGTTTAACCTTCCCTGGTGTTTCGTAAGATGGTCAGTTCTCAGTGTTGTGGTGTTATCCCCCATCCCAGGTGGTCCATTTAGAACAGCTGGAGACATAACGGTCAGCCTTCAAGGGAAGTCAGGGGCAGACCATGGGCATTCCCCGCCATCCAAGGAGGCTTCCATAATAGCAGAACCGACTCATATAGCTCTAGCACTGGACTCACCCAAGGAATCGTCACGTCCTGCACATGGCTGCTTAGTCTCACTTCCATTTATTTTAGACCTCTCGTCCACCACAGGTTGTTCCTCCGGAATGTGATGAATTCCAAAGGCTGTTAGTGAAATGTTCAGAGTGTCTTTAAAGCATTTCCTCTGGCCGACTTGGAAGCGTTTACCACAGCGCAGCTCACCCTACAAAATTTCATAGAGTGAATTTGTAACTGTTGGAGGTGGCTAGAGTAGCTTCTGCCTAAGTTTTGAAAGAGAGTGGCACTAGAGGAGTAGATGGTTGATGATTTCATGAGTTAGAAAAGTGAAGTAAGAACCCCTTTACATGCCTTAGCTTCATTAGGCATATTCCAAAAATAGTGTGTAAAAGACATACGCATTATGAGAAATTGGAAGCTCCGACAGGCGGACAGTTAGAGCATTGCTTTGCTGATCCGTCAGAGAGGGATCATGCTGCATAGGCAATACATGGTCCCTACAATTCTGCTCAGGCTTTGAGCACAGCCGGTTCTGTGGCGAAGGACTTACGAACGCGATTCGTAATCCCGCATCATCATCATCATCATCATCATCATCATCATGTGCCCTGCCAGCTGGCATAGGCGTTCATGGCTCTCCACAGATATCGGTCTTCGGTGTTCTTGATCAACTCTGTTGATGATATTCCTTCATGCCACCGTCTCAATCCATCCAGCATCATTTCTCTTGGTTTGCCCCTGCCTCTCTTTCCCTCAATCTTTACAATTGTCTGGTTTCATTAGCCTGTTTCAGGCAGTCATTGTTAGTTACTCTGGCAGTCCAAGGAATTCGCAACATTCGTCACAGGAACCACAATTCTATTGCTTCTAATTTCTTCATAATTTGTTCATTTACATTCCAAGATTCACTGCCATGCAGCAAAACTGGTTCTATATAGCATTTCAGCACTCTCTTCCTTACATTCAGTGATAATGACTTGTTGCATAAGATACTCTTCATTTTCTTAAATGAATCTGAAATATATTTTGCCATAAAGTCTTGGAAAGATAATGTGGGGGTTTCCCCTAGCCGTCCACATCCACATGGCGGTCTTTTAACTCTGCCTTTGACAGCCATTTCCGACTTTAAGGACAAGTGGGTGCCCTGCTCTGCTCAGCTGCAGAGTTGTCCACTTATCCCGGTGGATACTCGGTCCCCAGGACTACTTTAGCTACACCGTAGTGTGTTTCCATCCTCTACCACGGGGAGGTACAGTTGAGATTTTCCCTTCCTAAAGTTATGTCTAATGATGGCCAAAACTCTCCAGTACTTTTAGAAATCCCGCACACCGCGCTCGAAACACAGCTACGGGGGATTTAGAAACACCGCCTAGCGCTGGTTTTCATTCAATAGTATGAGTACCGACCATTCAGAAAGCAATGGTAAACTACTGAACGTAAACTTGCCAAGAAATCACAAACAGCCAACAAATTATGGGGTTGACTGCCACGTCCTGTAAAAGATATGCAACGTAACTTTCTTGTTAGTGCTGTGGAGAGGTATAACTCCATTTTACAGACTATCATCTATCATCTTAGTGCTGTGGAGAGGTATAACTCCATTTTACAGACTAGCATCTATCATCTTAGTGCTGTGGAGAGGTATAACTCCATTTTACAGACTATCATCTATCATCTTAGTGCTGTGGAGAGGTATAACTCCATTTTACAGACTATCATCTATCATCTTAGTGCTGTGGAGAGGTATAACTCCATTTTATAAACTATCATCTATAGGGGTGGGGTAGGGGTATCCCCTATCAAAGGAGAAGTAAGGCGCCTCCTTCCCTCCGCTAGCCTACGGGACACCCTTGGGCAAGGCGGAGTACCCGTTTAGCCCCCCGATCAGGGTTACGCTCCCGGGTAGGTGGAACCCGTTAGCTTTGGACAGCAATCCATCTAGGAGACGGAAAACTCCAAATATAAACCCCCAAGTTCAAGGTGGACCAGCGTGCTGAGGAACTGGGTGGCCATGGGTTAACTGGTCATGAACGTTGGACGCCTGACAGGCGTACGGGGCGGCATCAGGCGTATGGACTGCTGCGGGACATCCCCTGCCTCTTCCCCAGCAAGCAGGCAATGCTAGGGTGACCGTTTATTTCCTGCAATATCCAAACTTTGCCTATGGATTTATTTAAACATGGGAATCGTCGCCGGAGCTACGGAGCACGTGCTCTGCGCTTGACACATCCCTCAGAGGCTAGCGTAGAGAGAGTGTGGAGGAGAAGACGAGGAAATGGTGTGAGACGGCGGCATAGAAATAGGAGGGCAGGCGTCAGGAGAACAAGACGAAAAGTGGAGAGACTAGGTTTCAACTATGTAAGAGTGGGATACTGGAATTGTCGCAGTGCCAGACAGAGAGGTCCTGTATTGGAGAGACTAATATATGATTTTGACGTCCTCATGCTCCAGGAGCTAAATACAGACAAATACCATTGCCCTGGGTACGCCAGTTATATAAACCCTACTGGGCAGAAGAGACATGGACAAGGTCTGCTGGTGAAGGAAGGAGTGAAGCATGTGGTACTCGACTTGAGCCAGTGGAATCACAGTGCAAGAGAGGTCCAGGGTATACAAATGGAGATTGGTGGCTTAAGTTGGAACATCATAAATGTATATGCCACAGTGGACTGTTTTGTCAGAAAGGAACATTGGGACTGGCTTAAGGAACTGGAGAAATTACCAGGTGATAGGCTACTCATATGTGGAGACTTCAATGCAAGGAACAGAGATTGGGACAGTAGTGGAGAAAACCGACAGGGAATTGCCCTTGCAGATGCCATGGTGGACTCCGATGTGGTCTGCATAAATGATGGTAGGCCGACAAGAATGGCAATGAGGCCTGGCGATGCAGACACAGCTATTGACTTGGCACTTGTCTCCCAGTCATCAGTCCTTGATGTAAAGTGGAATGTTTTGAATGACCATGGGAGTGATCACATGCCATGCTCAGTCCTGATCTCTAAACCCAGGAAAGTTAAAGCTGGGAGAGCGCGCAAGACCTTCCGGTATGAGTGGACCGATTGCCTTCTTGGACGCCTCAGACAAGGGGCATGCAACAGGACTGTTAAAACTCCCTTTTTGCAGCCCCCATGGTGGACCCCAGAAGTAGACCATGCTTGGAAAGCAAAGAGAGCTGCAGTGAAGCAGCTAAAGAAAGTGCGACAGACACTTCGAAGCTCACGAGAGGAAGTGGACACAGCGGAAAATGTCAAGAAAGACAAGGTGGAGGTTTTCAAGCGCTGTGCTGCAGAGGCCAAAAAGGCAAAATGGGAATGTTTCATGAAGGAGATTGGAGGTGATAAAACACTGCAAAAATTCTGGAAACTGCACAGGCAAATGCAGAGAAAAGATCGGCCGATGACAGTGGGAACAATCTATAGAGATGATGGTGTGCGCGTGACAACAGACAAAGAGAAAGGGGAGGCGTTTCTCCAGAGATTTTTAGAGCAGACCAATCATAATGATGCGGACACCAGGGATGCAGTTAGAGAGGAGCTATCTGGCACCACGAAGAATATGCAGTATGAAGACATCATACGGGTGGAAGATGTTAAACACATTTTGAAAAAGGCAAAAGACACGGCACCAGGGCCCGATGGGGTCAGGTATGGCCACATGAAGGGTTTGAGCGAAGCAGACCTGGAGGAGATGACCGACTGCTTTAACCAGAGCATTAGGACAGCATCAGTACCGCAGGATTGGGTGCACAGCTATCTCATCGCTCTCCCAAAACCATTCAAGGATCAGTCAAAGCTTAGCGGCTTTAGGATCATCACCCTTCAAAATACATTTGGGAAGGTTTTAGAGAAGATAGTCGCTGTTAAGCTGCAAGAGTTTTTGGAAAGGGGGAAGCTTCTTCCAAGAGGCCTGGGGAGCTACAGGCCAGGAAAAGATACCTGGTCAAATGCAGCCACTTTTGCCTTTGATGTTTATGAGGGGTTCCAGAGTAGACAGGAAACGATGGCGGTAGCGCTTGATCTCGAGGATGCGTACAATAGAGTTCGATATGATATTTTGATGACCGCACTGATGGAGAAGGGGGTCAATCCATGGTTGGTGAACTGGATAGCAGCCGTCCTGCACTCTCGTCGGGTTCCTCTCCGTCTGGGCGCATGGACCTCAGAGCCACATATGTTAACCCCGGGATTAACAGGGATCTGCAGTCTCACCGGTGCTCTTTAATGTGTATACGAGCAAGATTGCAAACCTAGAAACACCAGGGGTTGGAAGAATACTAACATTTGCAGATGATATTCTTGCATATAGGCAGGGGAGAGATAGGGAGCAAACAGCCCAGGAGTTACAGGCGACAGTAGATAAAGTGATTGACTGGTGCACAGAAATGAGTGCTGTCATCCACCCGGAAAAGGCGGCTGTTTTGTGGTGCTCTCTGGACAACAGGATTGTAAGAGCTGATGTCCCAAGCCTCGCGATAGATGGTAGAAATGTCAGCAGAGAGAACAAACTGAAGTATCTGGGGATCACATTTGACAGGAGCCTATCCTTCAAGGACCATGTGGAGACGGTCGTGACAAGATCTCAAAAGGGACTCAATGCACTTAAAACTATGGCTGCAATGGACATAGAGCAGAGAATGCTTTTCACACTATACCAGCACTTGATCCTCTCAGTAATTGATTATGGATTAGGTCTGCTCACTGTCTCAGAGAGTCAGCTGGTGAAGTTAGAGCGCATACAGAACGAAGCTATGCGGGTCATTCTGGGATGCACTAGAGACACCCCAGTAGTGTGTATGCGTTACATCTTTGGTCTGCCGACTGTTGCTGGTAGGCTCAAGGTGATGCAGGCGAAGGCATACCTCAGAGTAGCTGCAGACACAGACCACCCACTGCATGAGGCGCTGGACGCAGTTAAGGGTCAGCGACTGATAAGAGGGAAATCATGGATGGCTCAGGCGGAGGATACGATCAGACAGGTGTGCCCCTTGGAGAACATTAGGAGGGGAGAGGAGTGGGTCAGAGTGAAAGCGGAGCAGTCAGACTTGTGCAGAGTTATAATCACATTAAGCCGGGAGTGCAGGGAGTGGCCAGCAGGGGCCACGGAAGTGGAAATCCAGCAACTAATTCAGGACAATGCTCACTCGAGTGATGTGATTATCTACACAGATGGTTCGGTGTCAAGAGGTGAGAGAAGTGGCTGGGGGTTCATAGCCAAAGCTAATGGACGATGTTTGGGGCAGGAGAGCCTGGCATATGATACCACAACATCCAGCTTAAGAATGGAAGTGGAGGCAGTCACTGCGGCTCTCCGCTGGATGGAGAATACGACACACACACACACACACACACACACACACACACACACACACACACACACACACACACATCGTGATTGTAACTGACTCAGAAAGCATGCTGACGAGGTTGAGGACGGGCAGACTTCGTGCGGAGTGGCTTGCTTCGCTTAGGAGGTCACGGGTGACAAGCATCGCCTGGATCTTTTCTCCTGGGCATGCCGGTGTGCTGGGAAATGAACAGGCGGACAGATTGGCTGGCTCTGCAGAACTTGGTGGAGTATTGATACATGACAGGGCAGACGTGGTTGCTGCCTTGTGGGAGCACGTGCACACCTCGGAGGAGCAAATGGATTATCATGGTCTGGCAAGAATGAGACAACGAGGAGTGACGAAGGGATCTGGCCGACGCTCAACGCTCAGAGGAAAGGCGAGACGGACTTATAATCAGATTGCTACTGGTACTATTAGTGTTGGAACTCTTCGCTGGCTGCTGAGGATGGGGACGGAGCACTTATGGGAATGCCCCGAATGCTGTGATGTCGATTCCTAAATCAATCAATCAATCATCAATCATCTATCAAGTGTTAGTGCTGTGGAGAGGTATAACTCCATTTTATAGACTATCATCTATCAAGTGTTAGTGCTGTGGAGAGGTATAACTCCATTTTACAGACTATCATCTATCATCTTAGTGCTGTGGAGAGGTATAACTCCATTTTATAGACTATCATCTATCAAGTGTTAGTGCTGTGGAGAGGTATAACTCCATTTTACAGACTATCATCTATCATCTTAGTGCTGTGGAGAGGTATAACTCCATTTTACAGACTATCATCTATGTCACGAAAATAAACTTGATGTTCGATCGATGACAAACATGACCCGATATTAGTCTGCAAAAACAAGCAACCCTTTGATGTTGTATGGACTGAGAAACAAAATACGTCGCGTTACAATGTCTACACCGGTCGGCATTTTGTTAACAAATTGTTGCTCAAGACGAACAACGGCGTCATCTGTCTGCGAGGCGGGAGTCGGCCTTTGAAGTGATAGACGGAATGTTTGACTAGAAGTCGGATGGAGTCTTGTGATGTGGAGAAGATCTCTAGATCACAGACAGGAGACATTTTCCCCAGATGAAAGCGAACTTGACGGCGGATTGACTCCAATTAGTCTAAAAACAGGAGGACAAAACCAGATTCTTGGCTGATTGGCGTCTAGACTTTTTGGTGACGTCACTCACGCCGATATAAAGGCTGTTGAAGTAAACAAGTTGCGTTAGTCGACCAAGATTTCTGAAGGGTTAAGGATCGGTACAGTTTCCGAGTTGTGTTCAATAAAATAAACTATAGTGTCAAATTGTTGATAGTTATCGGCGGACATAGATCCAGTCTGTGATTGCATAGTTTCGATTAGCAACCGGAATAGGCATATGATATTCTATTAATCATATGTAACTTAGAGTATGGTTCGGAATAGAGTACAGTACTGTGCGGTGATATAATGTATTATAGGTGTGGTGATACAATGTATTATAGGTGCGGTGATAGAATATTCTATAAGTGCGGTGCTAGAAAGTATTATAGGAGCGTCGGCACTAGTGTCATTTGTATGGCTTTAACTAGCTTGTGTGATATATCATTTTACTCTGGGAGTTGAGGACAATGTAGTGGAATAATAATTAGAGAGATTAAGGATGGTTGAGAGGGAGGAGGGGAATGTGAAATGGTAGGATCTTCCAGTAGGGCATCTGCTGGGTTTCTACCCGTTCCTTTATTCTTTCCTGGTGTTGCCATGTATAAGACCAATGTGATGAGCTATTTGGCCGTATGACAGAGATCGGATCTCTGTTATAGATCTGAGTGCTGCTATTGGCCTACACTCACTTAATTACGGTCAGGATTGAGTTGCCCTCACCATGATATTCTCTACTCTACATGTTCCCCTTGAGTGTTCCACTTGAATGTGAGATGATTTATTACAAAGAGGCAGTTTCAAAGTTTTATACAATGATGGCTCACAGAATGAAGACCGAGATTACTGAGAGTTTGTTACACGGGGCTCAGAACCTAGTGGGTCTGCAGAAACCTGGCTTCTGCTGAGCCGGACTTAATGAACATAAGTGTTGTGTTTAATGAGTGATAAGCTTCATCACCGAAGATTAATAACTCATATCCCAAGGAAATATATATATTTATACACATCTACCTAAAAAAACATTAATAGGTTGTGATTTTAAAGAGGGGGAAAATGTATAATCAGCGACTTATGAACAGTAGAATTTCCCCAAGTGACATTTCAGTTAATTGAAAGATTATCAGTTCAACAAACATTATGAAACAGAGTAACTTCACCGTGTGGTTAGAGTGAAGACCAAGATCGAACAGTGTCTATCTGATGACCAGCATCCTGTTTGTTTGAGTGATTGGAGAAAGTTGTCACGTGGACGGAGAAACATCTTCTGGGTGAGGTTCACTGTCCGGAATACATGGTGCTGTTGTATGCTAAGCACTGTGATGTAACAGACTTTGCTCCTGATTAACTGCTCTAATTCTACACACACATTACAATATTCTACACACATTCTACACATTACACACACACCTCTCACACACATACTCTTTGTTTTAATAAATTAATTGTTGTATTTATTTGTTAAAGCTAGAGTTGTTGAGTATGTTGTGTTGGGGAAGAATGAGAGGGGGCATGACCCAGGGGTGAGTGAGAGTAAGAAAGAGGTGTCTACTGACTGAGGGAGTTTTGTGGACGGATTCTGGTGGTTTCTCTAGGACAATAATCTTGGGTTAATAAAATTGTGGGTGTTGATTCCCCTCACTCCAGGGACGACACTAAAAGTAGTAAAGAATAACAAATAACTACTATTCATTCTTTACTTACGACAATCTATCAAGTGTTAGTGCTGTGGAGAGGTATAACACCATTTTATAGACTATCATCTATCAAGTGTTAGTGCTGTGGAGAGGAATAACTCCATTTTATAGACTATCATCTATCAAGTGTTAGTGCTGTGGAGAGGAATAACTCCATTTTATAGACTATCATCTATCAAGTGTTAGTGCTGTGGAGAGGAATAACTCCATTTTATAGACTATCATCTATCAAGTGTTAGTGCTGTGGAGAGGAATAACTCCATTTTACAGACTATCATCTATCAAGACGAACAGGTACCACTCATGGCACATTGGGCACATGGTGCTGGAGTTCTTGTTTATTGACAAGTTGGCACTCAGTGACTTTTTTCTGTGCTTGCTTGCTTTGAACTCAAGCGTAGCCCATACACACTACTTCTAGTAACGCTGGACTGAATTTTGCTTATGGATTAGCTTTACCTATTAACAGTATTCCTCACCATCAGGCGAACGCTCTCCTGCTTCATAGGTGCTTGTGATTTACGTCCCAAAGTCAAGGACGATACGTCAACATTTTAGTCTAGCTGTCTGGTGTAGGGGTTGAACCGTTTACCTCAGCATCAGCACACCGGATGTTTAAGAACACGTGTTCTTACCAATTCGGCCATGCTGGCCTGCATATAAGCTGGTTTGATCTGGGAATCCAGGTCCATTTTAAAAATTCACCCCAATGCAGATATTAACGCGTGGCCAATGGGTAGGCAAATGAGCGCCTAGCGACGATGCAGACTTCCGTGGTTTCGTGAGGGGTAGAACACTGTCTGTCTCACTGTAGAGTACCCAGAACGAGAGAGCTGATCGACTGTGTAAGGAAATGTATGTATGTATAGTACAGAAGAACAGATAGATCATCACGGCCTAGAGAGAATGGTGCTGCAGGGAGTGACCAGAGGATGTGGCTGACACTCAGGACACAAGGAAAGGATACAAAACGAAGCTATGCCCATTATTCTTGGATGTAGGCCTACAAGATATACAGCATGCAGGGCGATGCGCTACCTTCTTGATTTTCCAACCATTGGAAACAGAATACAAATTTGCAGAGCACGTGCTTACCTCAGAGTCAACGCAAACATACAACATCCACTGCATAGTGAAATTAGGAAGGTGAAGGGCAGCAGGTTAAAAAGAGGAAGGTCTTGGATGCGTCAAGCGGAAGACATTCTTCAACAGGTGTGTTCACTGGAGGACTTAGAACCTGGCGAGGTGTGAATACAAAAGATTTCTGAATGTCCTTTTCAGTTTGCATTCAACTAGACAGAAAATGCAGACAAGAAAATTCGGCTGCTGTGGAGGCGGAAGTACAAGCGTTGATTTTCGAGAATTCGTTAGACGGTGATGCTGTCATCTACACAGATGGGTCGGTCGTCCGACATGTGAGAAGCTCATGGGCCTTCACGGCGTGGGCCGGAGGGAGAATTGTGAAGGAGGTGCTTTTGGTGAGACCACAAATAGCTTAACTATGGAAGTCATGGCAGTAAGTAAAGCAATAACATGGCTCGAGACACATACATTCAATAGGGCATGTTTCCTTAGCGACTCAATGAACATGCTCAAGAGGATAAAGATGGGGTGGATCCGAAGAGAGTGGTTGCTGTCTCTGGAGCAGTCTCGGTTGACACAGATTAGTTTCATCTTCGTGCCAGGGCATGCGGGAGTACAAGGAAATGTACGGGCTGACAAGCTCGCAGGTGAGGCTACGGTGGAGGGCGCACGCACCATGGACCAGGCTGACATTCTGAATGCTCTACGAGAAGTAAGACTTGTACGAGAACCAAGTGATGACTGTGAATCAATAACCATGGCCAGACTGCGAGAACAGCAAATTAAAAGAGGGGTGGCCAAACAAGAACACTACGCAGGAAGCCAAAGAAGATTGATATGTCATATCAATATTTAGAGAGGTGTGCAACAGTAATGTCTCCAGACCTTCCTCCCCCTCCCCTATACAATGAAAACATTTTGAGAAATTTAGAGTGAATGAGACGAATCGTCACTGGGGGAAATAACATGCGCAACGTTAAAAATGCGGATGATACACACAATGACCATTTAGTTGCTGTGGTTACTGTACACAGTGAAGTGAACAACCAAGGTTAGAATTAGATTGTAAGAAGACAGAGATTATGGTCGTCACAAAGAAGAAAGCAATACCGCAATCTAATATACGGGTCAACTGGAATATTCTTAAACAAGTGAATCGGTACAACTATCTCGGAACAGTAATACTATCTGATGGGAGATGCCTTGAAGAGATTAGAACAAGAATCGATATGGCAAAGGTAGTCTTTTGCAAAACGTAAAAATACTGACAAATAAAATATGTCAATTGCAACGAGAAAAAGAGCGCTGAAGTGCTACACAGTCTCTGTAGTATTGATGGATATAAAACGTGGATAAAGAGCAGATAAGCTGAAACATATATAACGGCCGTGGAAATGTGATATCTGAGGAAAATGCAAAGAATACCATGGACAGACAGACAAACCAATGAGTAAATCCTACAGGAAGCAAATGAAAACCATAAACTGATTAGAGACATTAAACGTAGACAGTAAACAAATGCTGGGCACTTATGACAAGCATTCAGTGGAGAACTTAGTGACATCTGATAAGATTGAGGTGAAAAGAACAAGAGGAGGGGGGGGGGGGGAAGTAAATATCTGGACGGCTTGGCCACGTGGTATAAAACCATAGAGCTGATCCACAGCTCCGGTGGTGGTGTGAGATGGCGAAACATGAAGGTCCACACTTATCGGCATAACCATTGATGATCTCATCATAATCTAATCTCATCTTGTTCCTCTTGTACCTTGCGGTGTCGAGGTGCAGCATAAACAGAGGGAGAGTGCCCATGTATCGAGATTCCCATGGATTCTGTAATTCCCTCTATACATCGTTTACGTGGCCGGCCTTTTGCTCTGCTTCGTCTGGTCTGTACATCATTGCTTGTTGAGGTATACTGTTAGTTGGTAATCTAGTTATATGGCCAAACCATTTAACCTGCTGTGTTGTCTGATAGTCTATAGCTGCTATAACCTCAACTTTAGTCCTGATTTCTTCATTTATGATTTTCTCTCTTCTTGATACATTGAGTATTCTACTTAGAAATCCCATTTCTGTTATTGTGATTTTTCTTTTCTCTTTTTCTGTCACTGTATACATTTAGCCTTGATAGCATGGCATTGATGATGAATGTTCAAATTGGACCCTAATATTATGTACTCCACCGTTAAGGAGTGTACGACTTCCGCCGAGAAAGCACTGGAGAAAGGGAAGTTGTTTCAATTGTGTGCCTGTACGCAACCAACAACACATCAACTCAGCTTCTCACAAGGTTTGTATTTTAGTTTCAGCCTCATTAACCCGTCTAACTTCACAACTTGACATCTCCTATACGCGAATACAATCAGATATTCAGTTAATCCCAGCGTTTGACAGAACAGGATTGGATATTAATAATAAAAATTAATTATTACATTCATTTGTGTACCAAAATGAAAAACTTCACCACTTGACTCGTTCACTGGGCTTGGCAATGTTTTTATAATTAATGTGATCGTGTGGTGAAGTGGTGAATGATGAATGCTTATGTTTAGTCACAACGTAAGGATTTAGTCATACTTAACTGTGAACAACACAAGGGCTTACGGTAATCATTACTGTACTCGGTATAGAATGAATCTGTAATAATAATTATAGGAAGTGTCTATTCGCAGGGCCCTGCGAATAAACAAAGCGTCTATTCGCAGGGCACGGCCGGTCACGTGATTTAACGTAAGTTTGCGGCTATATTATACATTTTCGTTGATTGGAAACGTATCGTCAGTGGCATAGTTCATAGTGTCCCTGCCAGCGGGATGGGCGGGAGCTCGAGGTTCGTTTCCTTACCGGACATTTTTTTTTTTTAATTGGTTAGCAATTAATTGGATGAAAGTCAAATGTCAATCGTTCGTTTCCTTGCCCGACAATGTTTTTTTTTAATTTTTCAGCAATTCATTGGGTGAAAGTCAATCCTTCATCTCTTTGGGTATTTAGAATTGTGTTGTTTAAAGTGAGTGTAATTTAGTTAGTACCAGTTTCTCCAGTATTGGTCCTGGTTGCTTTGCACTACGGCAATTCCAATACCCAACCCACACATTTTTGAGTCCCAAACGATCCGTTTTCCTTCTACCCCTTCTGGCTCCAGTCCTCTTCTTCCTTTTCCTTCCCCCCTCTCCCCTACTTCTTCACCTCCGCTTAATTCTCTCTCCGCTGGCTGTTGTCAAAAGTATCGAGCACAAAGCACGTACTCCGTTGCTTCGGCGATAATTCTTTGTAGGCTAATATTCATAATCATATTCATAGACACGAAAGTGGTTAAGTAGGCAGGTAGGTGGGTTGTTAGACAGATAGATCGTTAGAGAGGCAGATATTGGGTAGGTAGACAGGTAAGTAGTTAAGTAAGCAGGTATGTGGGTAGCTAGGCAGGTAGGTCGATGAGTAGGTAGATGGGTAGCTAGATCCAACCCGACACTCGCTCGTCGATCATCTGTGTTCCACCATGCCAATTCATACATCTCTTTCAACCTCTCCCTGCAATACTCTGAACAGGCAGGTTGACCGGCCGAGCGACCGAGAGAGAGAGAGGCAGGCAGTCAGAGTTACAGACAAATAAACAACGGATATATAAATTGGCAGAGAGACAGCAAACAGATAGAGCAGTGGTTCTCAACCGGTGGGGAATTCCCCCCCAGGGGGGAATTTTAAGGTTTCCAGAGGGGGAATGAAGACCATTTCAAGATCACGTTAATACAAGAACCGATTACTTGATATTGTTTTTCCCTTCATACTTTACAGTTAAGTACGTCTCATCCTTCGAAAATTCATTTTATAAAGTCAGTAGACCCACAAATCATGTTTTATGTGAATGTCTAGACTTGTTTTAGTATGTGCTATTAAATTTACCTTACATTTTTGGGGGGATTTTTAGATAGGATATATGAAAATACGATGAAGGGGGGAACGGGCCAAATTTTTTATAGGAAGGGGGGGAATGACGTTCTGAAAATATGGTGAAGGGGGGAACGGGCCAAAAAAGGTTGAGAACCACTGAGATAGAGAGTCAGACACACGCATACATACACACAGAGAGTCAACCAGACATACATATGCATATGGAAATGCAGAGAGACAGTTTGTTAGATAGAGATTCAGATAGACATATATACAAATGGACAGATACAAGTAGGCTGATAGAGAACAAGAAATCACGCAGGCTGTCAGACGGACGGACAGACAGAAACAGAGAGACATCCAGACAGGCGGGCATGTAGAGAGACATCCAGACAGGTGGACAAATAGAGACGCATACAGACAGGCGGACATATAGAGAGGCATACAGACATCTCTCTCTCTCTTCTTCTATCTCCCTCCCCCCCCCCCCTTTCTCTCTTTCTTGTCTTTATCACTTTTTTTATGTCTTTCAACACATCATTCTCATATCTCACATATCTGTCTCGCACACTATCTTCATTATCTATCTCTCTCTTCTCTCTTTTCAACCCGCTTCACATATACCAGGTTTTCCTGCACTTTATATGCGTAGCATTTCCTTGTTTATTTGTTAATTCATGAGGCCAGTCGGTCGAAAGCCTGGTGTTTGTATTGCCTAACGACCCTAATCATGTCTCTCTGAGGTGACGCATATTACTGTCAGCTTGGACCAGAATTATCAGGACATAAATAGTAGGAAATAGTAGGTCGGTAACGTAAACAAAGATGGATGCCTGTAAACAGTAAGTGTACAGAAACGCAAGTTAACAATTCTTAAACTCGCCTGATATTTAAACAGCCATACTTCAACTAAGTATAATGTATCGATTCATAGGGCCCTGCGAATAAACAAAGTGTCTATTCGTAGGGCCCTGCGAATAAACAAAGCGTCTATTTGTAGGGCCCTGCGAATAAACGCTTTGTTTATTCGTAGGGCCCTGCGAATAAACGCTTTGTTTATTCGCAGGGCCCTGCGAATAAACTCTCCCATAATTATATTAAATGTAATGTACGGTACTTCTCTAGTAAATCAGTTGATGTGTATTGTGTTCATATCTGAGATGCGTAGAATAACTAATTATTATAATTTATATTATTATTAATATAATATCATGTTTTTAAAATATAGCAGGTTTAGTCATGATTTTAAAATTGAGTGATGAGGCCACCACAGATCGATGGCCCTTGAAAAACCAAATCTAATGAATGGTACCTCAATGATGATTGATGCCTAATTAAAACAAACAAACAATTTTGTATAAAAAAATTGGGCACTCTTCCGAATAACGGTCCCAAATTATTTATTGTAAAAAGCATCCCTTACAGGGCCTGATTAGGTTATATAATAAATAAATAAATATTAAACACTATGAACTAAAATATAGAACTAAGAAAATGGAATTGCGTACCAATAATATTTCAGTTATATGTGGAAATTGTGGCACAAAAGTTGTAAATACTGTTTGAAAGCATGTTCTTTGTGAAAAAATATTGTACATATCGGAACAAGCATTGAATGTGTTGTCGATCACTTCTGGTTGAGTTTGTTGGTGGGCTGCTAGACCGAGCGATGGATGCAATAAATGTTTTTGGGCCAGGAGGGCCCTCACTGTCGTCAGAGTGTATACCTATTAGTTATATGTGGAAATAGATATACACTCTAATGACAATGAGGGCCCTCCGGGCCCAGGAAACATTTATTGCATCCATCGATCGGTCTAGCAGTCCACGACACAATGAACCGGAAGTGATCGAAAGCATCAACTAATGAGGCCCTGTAAGGGATACTTTTTACACTAAATAATTTGGGACCGTTATTCGGAAGAGTGCCAAAAATTGAGTTGATTTCCCTAATGTCAATGAAATATGTGTGTCCATTTTTCTCCACTTTCGGTCCATGTGCAATTGTCTCAAACGAGTGACAAACAGATATGAAAACTGACTTCAATAATACTTTCCGTCATGTTAAATGATAAATAAATAGTACAGTTATACAAATAAACTATTAATAATCTTTCAACTTGTATTTTCTTTAACTTTAGTAGTTCAGATTGCACGATGTGAGCTGATTCCGATCGATATTCGCGTCGGCTGCCATGTTGAGTTTCCATTCACATGTCGGAAGAGATAATTTTTGGAAGTGTCTATTCGTAGGGCCCTGCGAATAAACAAAGCGTCTATTCGCAGGGCACAGCTGGTCACGTGATTTAACGTAAGTTTGCGGCTATATTATACATTTTCGTTGATTGGAAAACGTGTCGTCAGTGGCATAGTTGATAGTGCGCCCACCTGATGAGCGGGAGCTCGAGGTTCGTTTCCTTACTGGACATTTTTTTTTTTTTTTAATTGTTCAGCAATTAATTGGATGAAAGTCAAATGTCAATCGTTCGTTGCCTTGCCCGACAATGTTTTTTTTTAATTTTTCAGCAATTCATTGGGTGAAAGTCAATCCTTCATCTCTTTGGGTATTTAGAATTGTGTTGTTTAAAGTGAGTGTAATTTAGTTAGTACCAGTTGGTCCTCGTTGCTTTGCACTACAGCAATTCCAATACCCAACCCACACATTTTTGAGTCCCAAACGATCCGTTTTCCTTCTACCCCTTCTGGCTCCAGCCCTCTTTTTCCTTTTCTCCTCCGCTTAATTCTCTCCCCGCTGGCTGTTGTCAAAAGTATCGAGCACAAAGCACGTACTCCGTTGCTTCAGCGATAATTCTTTGTAATATTCATAGTTTTCATATTCATATACACGAAAGTGGTTAAGTAGGCAGGTAGGTGGGTTGTTAGACAGATAGATCGTTAGAGAGGCAGATATGTGGGTAGGTAGACAGGTAGGTAGTTAAGTAAGCAGGTATGTGGGTAGCTAGGCAGGTAGGTGGATGAGTAGGTACGCAGGTAGATGGGTAGCTAGATCCAACCCAACACTTGCTCGTCGATCATCTGTGTTCCACCATGCCAATTCATACATCTCTTTCAACCTCTCCCTGCAATACTCTGAACAGGCAGGTTGACTGGCCGAGCGACCGAGAGAGAGAGAGAGAGGCAGGCAGTCAGAGATGCAGACAAATAAACAACGGATATATAAACTGGCAGACAGACAGCAAACAGATAGAGAGTCAGACACACGCATACATACACACAGAGAGTCAACCAGACATACATATGCATATGGAAAGACAGACAGACAGTTTGTTAGATAGAGATTCAGATAGACATATATACAAATGGACAAAGCGTGAATAAACAAAGCGTCTATTTGCAGGGCCGGCCCTGCGAATAAACAAAGCGTCTATTCGCAGGGCCCTGCGAATAGACTCTCCCATAATTTTTTTCTACCACTGCTCCATGGCGGTCCGCAATGAAACTCCAAATTTATGTAAAAATGGATGCATAATTCGAAAATGCATCTAAAATTAATCTACAATTTCCAAGATATGAGCTAAAAAATAAAATTACTTACCTTGTGGCAAATAATTAACTATATTTAAAAGCCATGATAATTTAAACATTTAAACCGATAGCTGTGCATGGAATATTAGAGGGACCTTTTTTGCTGAAGCCAAGATGATGTGTGTTATTGTCATGTGATATATATATGAATGACGTCGAAAGAATGCATGGTATATACATAGCAATTTGTGGCGACACAGTGGATCATTGTGGGGTGGGGCCGTATATCACTTCTGTTTTCAGTTCGGGTCACGGAATGATCGAATTATCTAGTATTTACTAATGAGACCATCACATATACTTTTAAGATAGGCCTTGAAAAACCAAATCCAAAGATACCTCAATTATGCCTGTATGTCAATTATAAGTGAAGATATTCACATATACAATAATTATAATATTAACAACATAATATAATGCTATCGCTGTCAGCACCAGAATTTTACTGCTGTTGATGTCTTGGTAAGTTTACGTTCAGTAGTTTGCCATTGCTTTCTGAATGACCGGCTCCCATACCAGTTCGTTTAAACCCAATGCACTGCAATCTGCTGCCAAATCACGCGTAGCTGTGTTTCGAACACGGGTAAACAAGATTATGAACCGCATCCATAACAGCTTCGCCACGGAGACCGGCATTTATATTATTAGTTGTTATTAAATTATTGTATTGTAGTATTGTTTATCGAATTGGATTATGATTATATTATAAGGTGAACTGTATTAACTTGATTCAGGTTTATGAAGTGAATCGTAGGTGAATTAATGTCAACTACCACTCGACGATGTTAGCAGTAATAGTAGTACGTGACTTCAGTTCAGGAAAACAGGGGAAAAAAACCGCTCTTGTTGTTTGACTTTGATTCATTTGTCAAACTAAAAGTGGCCGCTTGCATGCTTCTAGAGCTTCTTAATTGGATTATTCTAAAATAACACATTTTTTTTATCCAGTGACTTTGAGCATAATATTAATAAGTACTTTGTGATTTATCTGTCAGACTAAAACTAAAGGAGGCGACTTGTTTGCCTCTTAATTAGATTATCCTAAAATAATATAATGAGATCTACAGAAAATATGTCAGAGCTCCTGGTTGGTGGATATAATATAAATAACTTACATTATGCTGATGACACCATCTTAATAACAATGAGGCAAAAAAACTCATCATCATCCAGTGCCTTGCTGTCTGGCGTGGGCGATCATGCCTCTTCACAAATTGCAATATCTGATGGCATGGATCACTTCGTGTGTTGACTCCCTTCTGTGCCATGACACAAGACTGTCAAGAATATTATGATGCTGTCTTCCTCTATCTCTCTCTCTGCACATCTATCCAGTTGTCACAACATGTTCCAGTTTTTGTCTTTTCATAACGTGGCCAAAAAAAGACGACTGCCTCTTTCTGGTGTTTGTGATAAGTTGTTTTTGCAACTCAGCTTCCCTTAAAACGTCCAATTGTTTTTTTGTTTTTGGTTGTCTAACTAATTTTCAGCATTCTTTTATAAAACCACATTTCCAAGGCTTCCAGAGATTTTTTTAGCCTGTTTATTAATTGTCCAGAACTTGCAGCCATATGTTAAAACTGGTTTTGTGTAACATGCAAGAACTCTTTTTCTAACTTTCAAGGACAGTGACTTATTGCACAAAATGTTCATTTGATAGAATGCAGTTTTTGCTTGTTCTATTCTGTTCTTTATCTCAGTGATGCATCTTCCATCTGATGTTATCTGTGTGCCTAGATATCTGCACTTGCCCAAAAATAACATCCTTTACTTTAATTGCACATTTAGGCACAATCTGTTTCATTGATATCACCATGACTTCTGTCTTTCAATTATTCAAACTAAGGCCCATTTCTATAACCACTATCTTTCATTTCCTGTAGGTCGTTCTGACTTGTTGCTTTCAGGACGTTGTCATCAGCATAACGTAAGTTACATATTATGTCCACCAACCAGGATCCCTGGCATACTTTCTGTAGATCTCATTATATATTTACGGTACCATGAAAACAAATCAGAAGACAGTTCACAACCTTGTATGACCCCCTCCTTTATACACTGAAATATTCCTATAAGGTTGTTAATTCTTGTGGCTGCTGTTTGCTGCCAATATATGTTCTTTATTATTCGCAGATCTTTGCCGTCAATGTTCAGTTGCTTTAGATATTTATTATTTTGCCATGTTTCACATTGTCAAATGCCTTTGTGTAGTCTATGAAACATAAGTAGAGATCTGTATTTTCTTCTATAGCTCTTTCTAATAATGTCCTGAGAATATATATAGCGTTGCTTGTGCCCTTTCCCTCCAAAAATCCACACTGTTCATCACTAATTTCTGGTTTAATCTTGTTTCTTATTCTTTTCATAATTATTCTGTGTAACAGCTTTGTCATGTGACTCATAAGACTTATTGTGTGATGCTCTTCACATTCTAAAGCACCTGGTTTCTTTGGCAGAAAAAAACTACAGGAAATACAATGGTTGTAGAAAGTGAAATTATGGGCCTTAGTTATTTCATTAGAGACATGTTGTTGGTTACAAATCATGTCATGTTATTTTATTAAAGCTCATATCATGCTAGTTTGTTACAGCTCATAATGTCATGTTATTGAAGATCACAGTATCAGACTTTTATTACATTCACACTGTCACGTTATTTCGGTACAGTTTATGTTATTTCTTTGTTATGGAGGGGTAATGGTCGTAGTTTCACAATACCAACATACGAAGTTCAGTGTCAGTCACAGACAATTTGAGAAATGTGGATATTATACTTAGGAAGTATATCATCAAATGGCAAATCAGAAGATGAGATCGAAAAATAGATGCAAAATTAACTCATTGGACAAATGGCCCCAATGCTAAAGAACAAACATGTAACAATAACTACAAAGAAAGCACTTTACAATACAATCTTCCTACCAACTCTATGTTACCAATACCAAACCTGGAAAATGACAGAAAAGGAGAAAAGAAAAATTAGAACAATGGAGATGAGATTCCTGAGAAGAATACTCAATGCATCTGTCATCTGTCATTTACTGCCAATATAGTACCTAGCGGTGTATGGCAGAGGGGTCTTTGAGCCTGAGGAATAAAGGCCGCCTGGCTAGTGCAGTCGCCGCGAACTGTGCAGGTTAGTATTTTCTTTTTGCCCCCGACAGAAAAAAATCCCATACCTTACCGAGGGATCGAACCCGGGTCTCCCGAATGAGAGTCCAGCGTTCTAGCCTCTCGGCCAGCCACTCCTCACTCAATGCATCAAGAAGAAAGAAAATCAGAAATTAATAAATCTAACAGAATTAGATTTTATTAGAAATTGTAAATGATTTGGCCATATAACTAGGTTACCAACTAACAGCATACCACAACAAGCAGTGATATACAGACCAGATAGAAGCAGAAGAAGAGGTCGACCATGTAAATGATGAACTGAGGGAATAACAGAGTCCATGGGAATCTCAATATATGAAACCTATAAACGGGTACTATTCCGCTGTTTATTCTTCACCTCGACACCGCAAGGTACAAGAGGAACAAGATGAGATAACTGTCACATTATTTCAGCTTAAGGGTAGTGAGCGCAGTCTCACAACCCCAACATACCCGGTTAAAAGTCAGTCACGGGCAAGTCGGGAACAGATCACTTTGCATTAATTTTCACATTGCTATGAGCCTCGGCCCTTAAGAAAGCCATGGTAGACTTCTGAGTGTAACATTGCCTTTAAAATCACAAACGGCCAATAAATGCTGGGGTTGGTTACAACGTCCTGTAAAGGACATGCAACTAACTTGTAATATCTTATTTTGTTACACCATTATGTACATTTCGTTGCAGATAATATTGCCATATTATTTAATTGTACACAATGTATGTGTCACAGCCTCACATTATACGGTAAACCAACATAAGTTAATAGACACTAGCGAAGGGCTACAACTCCCGCCCAAGGGAAAGAAGTAAGACCCTGTTCCACTTCTTGCATTAAACATCCTCCAATTGCGATAGCACTCGAATCTGTGGTCAAAATAAAGGGTAAATCTATGTTTGGTAATCGTAATACTGGTGGATTAGAAAAAATGCATTTCAATCTGCATATTGCATCCTCTAAGCGGGTACTTTTACAAAATTTTTCTGGATGATCTTTTGTCAACATATTAGAAAAAACTGATGTAAGTTCTGCCCAGTTTGGTATAAACTTAGCATAATAGTTTATAAGACCTAATAAACTTCTAATTTGTTTCTTTGTAGTAGGAACTTATAGATTGAGAATTTTCGAAACAATTTTATCATCTGTCAACAGTTTGCCTTCAGAAATTCTATGACCAAGGAAGTCTATTTGTTTATAGCCTATTTCAACCTTGGAAGGTTTGATAGTAAGTTCGAAAAGAAAGATTTGGTTGAAGACTTGTTGGAGTGTAAGTAAGTGAGAAGTCATATTAGAAGAATGAATGCATATATCATCAATATAAGTTTGGACGTCTTTAATTCCGTGCAATAGCAACCTAGTTAATCTAACAAATGTGGCGGGAGCGTTCTTGAGACCAAATGGAAGATATCTCCATTCGTACAAACCAAGAGGTGTTGCGAATGCTTTTATATGTCTAGAAGAAGGGTGTAGTGGTACTTGCCAATAACCTTTCGCTAAATCAACCTTTGAAAATAAGGATGATTGAGACATATTCAAAATGAGGTCTTCACAGCTGTTCATTGGCTCCGCATCTGTTGTGGTTATTGTATTTAATCTTCTATAATCTATGCACAAACGAATCGTTTGGTCCTTCTTTTTCACCAGGACAATCGGTGAAGAATATTGAGATATAGATTTCTGAATTATTCTATTGTTCTCTAAATCCAAAATTTCTTTGTCTAAATTTGCTCTATAATGTAGAGGAATAGAATATGGTCTACATTTGACCGGTGTCAGATCTGTCAACACAATTGAATGTGTTATTTTGTCAGTCCGTCCAGGTTTGTTAGAGAAGATAGATTTATAATCGTTAAGGAGAGACAAAATGTCTTGTCGCTGCTGTTGTGTCAAAGTGTCAGAGATTTGTATGTCCTTTATACTACCGTCGTCATTCATAATCGGTACTGGAATTTCAGTATTGTCTACGTCTGTCTGATTTATTACAGATGCTACTGTTTGTAAATTGTCCTCAATGTCATTGTCGTCGTCGTCGAGATTAATCGTTGTCAATATGTTGTCACATTGGTCGTCGTTGTCGTTATTCCATATTGTCGGTAATGTAAATATGTCTTCGTCGTCTTTGTTGTCGTAAGAGTGCGTCGTTAACGATGCTTCGTTTGTCGAGGTGTCATTCAGTTGGGTAATTGTCGTTTCGTTTCTGTCATCAGTTAGCTGCGTCTGCTTACTCGTGTCACTGTCTTCTCTAGCATAGTATGGTTTTAACATATTTACATGGAATATTTTCAACTTTCCATTCAACAAAATTTCGTAATCAACTTCCGAAATTCTTCTAACAATTTTAAACGGTCCCTGCCAAGAGGTTGATAGTAAATCTCTCTTGTCAGGTAGCAACAGTAAAATATCCTGATCTGGTCTTAATACAATTGTTTTTGCACCTTTGTTGGCGTACTGCCTGTACCTACAACCTTTCTCCTGTAATGATGTTCTGGCCAGTATACAGGATCGTATGATTTTGTCTCTGGTGTCAGTGACTAAATCATAGGTGGAAATTGGCAGTTGGATATTTACAGGTTGTGATATGATATCTTTGTAAATAGTGAGAGGTCCTCTTGGGTTCGCTCCATATATCAATTCGAAAGGAGAGAACCCTGTGCTTGATTGTGGGACTTCTCTATATGCGAACAGCACCGTTGGGAGAAGTATATCCCAATCGGCTGGATTTTCAGCTGTCACTTTGGATAGCATATGTTTCAGGTCCCCATTTAGTTTCTCGCAGATACCATTTGTGGCCGGTCGATAGGGACTGGTGAAACATTGCTTTATGCCTAGTAACTTAGTTACCGATTGAGTGGCATTCGATATGAACTGGGTTCCTCTATCTGAAATTATTTTCTCCGGGAAGCCAAAAAGGGAGAATATATTTAACAATACGTCCGTCACATCCTTAGAGGAGATAGATTTTAATGGAATCATTTCTGGCCATCTCGTACATAGATCAATAAGAGTAAAAATATATATATTCCCTTTGCTTGAGATGTGGTTTAACGGACCTACTAGATCAACTGCCACGATTTGAAATGGCCTCGAGGCAGTTGTGGTTTATTGAATTTCTGCCGTAGGGTTTTTCCCCTTTTTCACCAGTTTCTGACATATATCACATGATCTACAATAGGTTTTTATGTCTTGGCAAAATTTCGGCCAATAAAATTGGGTCAGGACCCTAGCTCTAGTCTTTTTGTAACCCATATGACCCCCGAAAGGTGAATCATGGGCTATCTTTAGTACTTTTTCACGATGTGCTTGAGGTAGAACTACTTGCTGTATCGTGGTCTGATCTCTGGTGTATAATCTAGTCAGCACATTGTTCTTTAATCTAAATGTCCACGACGCATTTTTAGTCAATTTTGGTTTAAGTCCTACTAACCTAAAATACTGTGAAAGTGTAGGATCTGCTTTCTGTTCTTCTCCAAAATTAGTGATGGTAGTGTTTGGTGATACAATTTCTAGTGACTCCTGCAGTTGGTCGGTGTGGGTTTTGTGAGTTGTCTGTTGTGTTATTGCATTCGTGTGTTGTGTGTGTTGTTGCACATCTACAGGCTTGGTGATTTGTGGATCGCTGGCATCCTCAGTTCGAGGTTTTAAGTTGGTCGTATCACTGACAGATTCGACCGCCCCTGCATTATGCACCTCGGTGAATTCTTTCTGAATTACTTCATTGGTTGTCTCCCTTGTGCTTTTGGCAGTTTGAGACAAGCACGAGTGGTGTTTCTCTTTAGAATCGCTGTTTGGGTTCTGGATACCGTTTTTCTGCTCCCAATCTCTGATTTCCTTTTCAGAGCAAGATCGTATGTTGGGCAGGTTCCCAAGTATAATTTCAGCGACAGGATTTTCTAGTACTGCGCACAATACTAGTCCTGATATGAACGGTGTTCGAATTTCGACAAGAGCAAGGGGGTATTTTTCGATGGTGCCTGAGAATGTGCGACAAGTTACGTGTTTGTGTGTGTAGTCTTTGTCGTTGATTAATGTTTTCTTAATCCCACAGAGCGTTGCGCCGGAATCACGAATTAATGTGCACTTATTGTTATTTACAAACCCTGTTGAGAAATTTAGCTTGCCTGTAGATGATAAGGCAGCGTTGGCCATTTCATTAGAAATAGGGATCGTGTGGCCACATAGCAATGTTGTGTAAAGTTGGAATTTCCTACAGGTGTTACATTTATTGTCTGTAATGGTGTCAATAATTTGCACTGCATTTCCTAGCTCACTCAAACTTTCGTTTTGATTGTCACACTCATTCAGTAGTTCAATATCTTCGTCTGAGGAAGTTTCAACTAGTGCAGCATTGGCCTGTTTCATTATCTTTCGGCCTTCACAAAAACGAGAATAGTGCCCAAAGCTGCTGCAAAAATAGCATTTGACCGCTCTCTGATACGCATTTCTCTTGTTCTTTTGCTTCTCCACGATCATTTGGAGATGATGTGGATAATTGGGTGATTTATCGCACATCGAGTACTCTTCGTGTGTCAGATGACAATACTGGCACTTAACTGGCTTCCTGACATTCGAGCGTGGTTTAAACTTGTTTTCAGTTGGTTTCGAGTATCTAGTGTTTACAACTGCTGCTGTTTCGTTTTGACTTAGGTTTAATTGGAAAATATCTCGGTTCGCTGTGAAAAATGCGTTCCCCTTTGTCTCTACTTCTTGAATACTTTTACAGTCCATTTGTTTCAAAAACTTAGCAAAAGGTGTTGGGATTGTACTAACTATTTTGTCAATAATAATGAGTTCTTTTAGTTTGTCATGGTTGTTGTTAGTTTTAGCTGAGTTAATCCACTTTGTGCAAACATCCTGAACTGTAGACACGTAGTCTATGAAAGTTTGGTTAGGTTGTGGGGATAATTTTGGGAACTGTTGTTGGTAACCTGCTGTATCTAATGAGAAATGTTGGAGAATGCGTTGCTTTAAATAATCATAATCTTTTCTCATTTCCTGCGGAACTGTCTCTATTACTTGTTGGTAATTTTACTGAAGTTAAATCCCTTAGAAAAATGTTGGGGAGTAGAAAATTTAGTTATCTCCCTTACTGTTTACATGAGCAAATACAAATGCAAAGTTACGTTGGTTACAAAGTTATGAATATACATACAAATCAATGCAAAGCAAAAATGTTACATGGATGGATGGTGATAAGTACCGCTTAGGGTGGCAATGGGCATGATATGAAACTTATCTTATATTCCCTGAACTTGCGAATGTTGTCCTGCTCTCTCGCCACTGTTGGATAGGTTACATAGGTTACACACACCACAATTCGCGGAACAATCTGCTCGTAGAATGAGAAAACATTAGTAACAGTCAAATGTCACAGTCATGTCAAATTTTATAGTATTAACATCATTGAGAGATTATCTGCAGAGGGACTAATACTAATACTAGTTCATTACTAGATAGTTGCAAAGTTATTAAATTTGTTCAGAAATCAATTTGATATCATTTACTTAATTTTTTACTTGGCAATCAATAGCCGTCTGAACGTAAAGCTTGTGCCAAAACCGGAGATTAGCCCCCCAAAAGCCTGTTTGCGTGTTGGATCTCTAGGGGATCTGGTCTCTGGCTCAAACAGGCAACAATAACTCCGTTAAATATAATATAACAATATTTATTGTATTTAGGTATACAGTGCGTTGGCGCAGTGGGTTTAACAAGCCCGCACTAATAAGTTGCTTATCACAGAGGTTTAACATCACACATGATTATAACAAACATTCTAAGCAAACTATCTAGCATATGTCTATGACCCTAAAACACATGGGTCTGAACTATTAAGTCCCTCTAAGGCAGGCCCTGTTGCCTCTCCGATGTCCCGTCTGTCTCTGCCGGTTCACACGTGTCGCAATCCGACACGGGTGGTAACTCTGTCCGAGTTCCTCGTGGACCCCGCAATAGGCGGGCCACATCAGTGTCCACGGGACAGTGGACTTACTGACCAGTCCTTCGAGAAGGCTCTGGATTACTCTGGCCTTCGAGGGTCTTACTTCTTTCCCTTGGGCGGGAGTTGTAGCCCTTCGCTAGTGTCTATTAACTTATGTTGGTTTACCGTATAATGTGAGGCTGTGACAGTATGTTATGTTATATCATTGCAGATAATATGTTATTTCATTGCAAATACTGTCATGTTATTTCATTGCAGATAATAATGTCATGTTATTTCATTGCACATAATGTCATGTTATTTCATTGCACATAATGTCATGTCATTGCAGATAACGTCATGCTATTTCATATTATTTCATTGCAGATCACCAGTCAGTATTTCAGTAACAATGACTGATGTGAGTGATTTGGATAGGTAAGTGTTACTTATTTCTGTTATCTTAGATAATATATGATGAAAGTAACTCTCATCTATACCTCTAAGTGGTGGATATCTTAGATAATATATGATGAAAGTAACTCTCATCTATACCTCTAAGTGGTGGATATCTTAGATAATATATGATGAAAGTAACTCTCATCTATACCTCTAAGTGGTGGATATCTTAGATAATATATGATGAAAGTAACTCTCATCTATACCTCTAAGTGGTGGATATCTTAGATAATATATGATGAAAGTAACTCTCATCTATACCTCTAAGTGGTGGATATCTTAGATAATTTGTTTGTTTGTTTGTTTTTGTTTTGTTTTTTTGTTTTGTGTTCGCGTATCCTTTACAGGACATCACTTTTAACATCAGCATCTTTCAGCTGATTGTTGATTTCTTGGCAAGATTACGCTCAGTAGTTTGCCATTGCTTTCTGAGTGATCGGCTCACATATCCCGTAAGTTACAGACGCAGAGAGAACCGTTACCAATACAGGATTACAGAGAAAGTCGTGTAACACCTAGATCAGGGAGACCGGCTCTTAGATAATTCTTCTTCTTCTTCAGCTTTCCGAGCCATTGAGGTTCTTTGCTGCAAATACAATCCGTCTCCATTCGTCTCTCTGGTGGACCTTCTCTTGCCAGTCGTTGATTCCAAGTGCTTGTAAGTCTGTATATGTATTATCTCTCCACCGTCTTCTTGGTCTACCTTGGGGTCTACGGTCATTTATTTCCTGAGTGTAAGCGAGTTTTGTTTCCCTATTATCTTCCATTCTTTCTATATGCCCCAGCCATTGTAGTCTATTAGCCTTCATGATACCAGTGATTAGCGGGGACTTAAACAGATCATAAATGTCTTTGTTACTTCTTCTTTTCCACTCTCCACTTTGTGTATCCCTAATGGGTCCAAAGATACGTCTTAAAATTTTGTTCTCAAAGGTTTGTAACAAGGCTTCGTCTCCTTTTGTTGTACTCCAGGTTTCAGAGCCATACAGCACAACTGGTCTGATCAGTGTTTTGTATATTGTGATTTTGGTGTTACGAGATAGCGCCTTTGATTTTAGTAGATGTTGTAGTGCATAGTATATCTTATTTCCAGAGTTGATTCTAGTTTGTATTTCTTCCCTTATGTTCTTAGATAATACTTGATGAAAATAATTTCCAGTTGTACCTCCAAGTGGTGGATATCTTAGATAATACTTGATGAAAGTAACTCCCATCTGTACCTCCAAGTTGTGGATATCTTAGATAATACTTGATGAAAATAATTTCCAGCTGTACCGCCAAGTGGTGGATATCATAGATAATACTTGATGAAAGTAATTTCTAACTGTACCTCCAAGTTGTAGATATCTTAATGTTATGATTTTGTTATATTTTCCCAGGCAAATTGAACAGTTACAGAGATGCGAGATTATTAAAGAGAGTGAAGTCAAGGCCTTGTGTGCTAAAGCCAGGGAGATCCTCATTGAGGAAGGAAATGTGCAAGCAGTCGATGCTCCTGTCACTGTAAGAGTTGTCAGCTTGATGTCCATTGTTCTCATAGTTTTATGTTCATCTTCCTCGTTTGTTCTTGTAGTTTTATGTCCATCTTCCTTGCTTGTTCTCACAGTTTTGTGTCCATCTTCCTTGTTTGTTCTCACAGTTTTATGTCCATCTTCCTTGTTTGTTCTCATAGTTTTATGTCCATCTTCCTCGTTTGTTCTCATAGTTTTGTGTCCATCTTCCTCGTTTGTTCTCATAGTTTTGTGTCCATCTTCCTCGTTTGTTCTCATAGTTTTGTGTCCATCTTCCTTGTTTGTTCTCATAGTTTTGTGTCCATCTTCCTTGTTTGTTCTCATAATTTTGTGTCCATCTTCCTTGTTTGTTCTCACAGTTTTGTGTCCAGCTTCCTTGCTTGTTCTCACAGTTTTATGTCCATCTTCCTCGTTTGTTCTCATAGTTTTGTGTCCATCTTCCTCGTTTGTTCTCATAGTTTTGTGTCCATCTTCCTTGTTTGTTCTCATAGTTTTGTGTCCATCTTCCTTGTTTGTTCTCATAATTTTGTGTCCATCTTCCTTGTTTGTTCTCACAGTTTTGTGTCCAGCTTCCTTGCTTGTTCTCACAGTTTTATGTCCATCTTCCTCGTTTGTTCTCATAGTTTTGTGTCCATCTTCCTCGTTTGTTCTCATAGTTTTGTGTCCATCTTCCTCGTTTGTTCTCATAGTTTTGTGTCCATCTTCCTTGTTTGTTCTCATAGTTTTGTGTCCATCTTCTTTGCTTGTTCTCATAGTTTTGTGTCCATCTTCCTTGTTTGTTCTCACAGTTTTATGTCCATCTTCCTCGTTTGTTCTCATAGTTTTATGTCCATCTTCCTCGTTTTTTGTTCTCATAGTTTTGTGTCCATCTTCCTTGTTTGTTCTCATAATTTTGTGTCCATCTTCCTTGTTTGTTCTCGTAATTTTGTGTCCATCTTGCTTGTTTGTTCTCATAGTTTTATGTCCATCTTCCTCGTTTTTTGTTCTCATAGTTTTATGTCCATCTTCCTTGTTTGTTCTCACAGTTTTATGTCCATCTTCCTTGTTTGTTCTCATAATTTTGTGTCCATCTTCCTTGTTTGTTCTCGTAATTTTGTGTCCATCTTGCTTGTTTGTTCTCATAGTTTTATGTCCATCTTCCTCGTTTTTTGTTCTCATAGTTTTATGTCCATCTTCCTCGTTTGTTCTCATAGTTTTATGTCCATCTTCCTCGTTTTTTGTTCTCATAGTTTTATGTCCATCTTCCTCGTTTGTTCTCACAGTTTTATGTCCATCTTCCTTGTTTGTTCTCACAGTTTTATGTCCATCTTCCTTGTTTGTTCTCATAGTTTTATGTCCATCTTCCTTGTTTGTTCTCATAGTTTTATGTCCATCTTCCTTGTTTGTTCTCATAGTTTTATGTCCATCTTCCTCGTTTTTTGTTCTCATAATTTTGTGTCCATCTTCCTTGCTTGTTCTTATAGTTTTACGACCAGCTTCCTTGTTTGTCTTGATAGTTTTATGTTCTTCTTCTTTGTCCCAATAGTTTTATGTCCTGCTTCCTTGTTTCTCTTGATATGTCCTTTCTTATCCCGTTAGTTTTGTGTCTTTTTTCCTTGTTCCGATAATTTAATGTCCTTCCACAGAAACTCCCATTCATACTGACATTTGAGGGTGTACAGATAAGATGTTTTTCAAGGATTTATGTAGTTTTACATGTATCTATGTGGTTTTTACATGTATTTATATAGTTTTTACATGTATCCATATAGTTTTTATGTGTATTTATTTATTTATTGTGGGAAAAAGTATGATTCTAATTAATCGTATCTGTTTATAGGTCTGTGGTGACATACACGGACAGTTCTACGACCTGAAAGAATTATTTAAAGTTGGTGGAAAGGTGCCTGAGACGAACTATCTCTTCATGGGCGACTTTGTCGACCGAGGGTTTTACAGTGTCGAAACATTTCTCTTACTCCTGGCCTTAAAGGTAAGTTCATGAAATTGTTTGCTTAGTCATTATCGTCATCAGCATCATCTTGTACCATTCTGATAAGCATGATTCACCATCTCACAGAATCATCAGACCTGGTTTAAGTTCTGTGTTTTACCTCAGTTATGCCACGTGGCCAAATATCCAGGTATTTATCTCTTGGCCTTTTCAGAAAACCACATTTCCGTTGCTTCCAAGTTCTCCCTAATTTGTTCATTTATATTCCAAGATTCATTGCCATACAGCAAAACAGGTGAGCCGTGATGATGTTTGTGGGGTTTTCAAATGAAAATTTTAAAAGTGATAGAAATAACAATAACCACGCCATTATCTTGTAACCTGTCAATACTGTTGTTAAGGATGTCAATAGATGTTAAGCACGTACGATGCAGATGAATACGGTGACGTCATAAGGACAGTTTAAAGATGGCTACTCCACTTTTGACATGCATTGTTTTTTTTAAATCAGTGAAGGAGGTGAAACCTATAGAAATTCATTGGCAAATGAAGGTCCAGTATGATGATGCATGCCTGTCAGTCCAGAAGGTGTATGAGTGAAGTAGGAAGTTTCAAATTGGTGTGACTTTGACAGACTTTTAAGTCCAGTGAAGAGGTACAGCAGGTGGTGCATGAGTGGTTACACATGTGACCAAGATAATTTATTTCTACAGGAATCCAAGCACTTTAATGGCACTGAAAAACTTGCATTGAACGCAGTGGCGACTACATAGGAAAATGATACATTTGTTTTTTTACTTTTTCAGAATATATTCACACACACAAAACATTTAAGATTTTCATTTGAAGCCCCCTTATAATAGAGCGTTAGACTCTGCACTGTAGCAAAGTGCTTCTGTCATGATGTAATTAAAATTGACGCATATTGTGTCCAATTTTGGCAGGTTCGATATCCAGACCGCATCACTCTAATACGGGGCAACCATGAAAGTCGACAGATCACACAAGTTTACGGGTTCTACGATGAGTGTTTACGGAAGTATGGTTCTATAACCGTGTGGCGCTACTGTACAGAAATCTTTGATTATCTTAGTTTATCGGCAATTGTAGATGGCAAGGTGAGTGCTTTAGCTGTTTGACCTGACTGGGTGTTTTGTCAGTTGGTTTATTTGTGATATGTTAATAATGAAGTGAAATAGAAATCAAAAAGAGAATAGGTATGGCCAAAAATGCTTTCAGCAGTTTGAAATCTGTATTAATACCTAGAGAGATTAACATCACATTAAAAATGAGAATTGTCAAATGTTGCTTATATTCAACACTACTGTATGGCGTGGAAGCCTGGATATTGAACAAGCAACTAGAAAGTCGAATAGAGATGTGGATATACAGAAGATGCTGTTGTATTTCATGAAAACAAAAACAATCAAATACAGAAGTTCTAGAAAAACTGAGAACGAAAAGAGAGTTGATGAAAGAGATTTAAAAAATATAAAAGTAAAAAGTGAAATTGTGACCACGTTAAAAGGCGTTACATTGGCGCCTTTCTGTCTTAACAGACTATAGTTTGGTACACTGTGCTTCAAAAAGGTTTAATAACTACAACCCATGGCGGTGGTGAGTGTGGCCGATAAGGCCAATTTGTGCAGTAAATGTTCATCCACATTAGATGTATGTGAAGAAATGGTACTTTTCCACCATCATGCACCATCTTACGTCTCTGTGTGTGTGTGTGTGTGTGTGTGCTTTATCTGCAATCATTTTCTCCTTTGTCTTTATTCCATTTCTGATAGTTGCCCTCTATGCAACACGTTCAGCGGTGACTTGCTCCCAGTGTACATTATCAATGCCTGTATCAATCATGCATAAAAGACATATATGGTTTTTATCATACTGAAGGGCAAGGTTGAGGGAAAGCGAGCGCGAGATTGACAACGAAACAAGTGGGAAGATAAAATCAAGAGATAGACGAACATCAATCTGACACTAATGTACAATCAAGGCGAGAGACAGACAGTGTTGGAGATCCATTGCAGCCAACCTTTATTGTGCAGATGGCACCTGATTGATTGATTGAATAATGAACGAGGTCCCTGCTCCTTGGCCATTCCCATGAGTGATCTGTCCTCTGACGCAAGTGCCACCCCAAGCTATTTCTTACGTTGTTCTTTTGAGGAGTTTATTATATTTTGACCTTGAAGATGGCATTGGAATGCTTGACCAGATTTCTTTCCCAATTCATGTAGCCAGGGTAGTGCCAGTCTCATCACATCCACCAGCTGAGTCCATACGGCATTGATTATATCAGTCCTGCCCCTGCTTCTTTCATTTGTATTGGTTGGTGTATTGTCAGTTGGTTTGTGATGTTTTCTGTTATTTATTTGTTTTAGTTTTTGTTGTTGTGTTGCTCACTTTGAACTTCAAGCGTAGTCCATACGTTTGCTACTACTTCTAGAGCACTGGACTGATGTTTGCGTGGGGGTTAGCTTTCCCTATTACCAGTCTCCCTCGCTATCAGGTGAAACCCACTTCGACTTCTGAAGTACTTGTAATTTACATCCCAAAGTTAAGGACGAGTAGTTAACATTTTTAGTTTAACTGACCTGTGTAGGGGTTAAACCCACTGCCTTGGCATCAGCACACCGGATGTTTTAAGAAGATATTCGACACCCTGACCATTAAAGTGTAAAACTAGGTGTGATGACTATCCTTGAACAAGGAACAAAGAAGATTTAGTTGTCTAGGAATGCAATATTTGTTTTGTGGTGGTATTTTTATATTGTCATTTGTTTTATGATGTAGTGGCTCTATTTGCTTTGATGTGTCATTTGGTTTGTGATGTAGTGATTCTATTTGTATTTAGGTGTCATTTGGTTTGTGATGTAGTGATTCTATTCATTTTGAGGTGTCATTTGGTTTGTGGTGTAGTGACTCTATTTGTATTAAGGTGTCATTTGGTTTGTGATGTAGTGATTTGTGGCAATGTCTCATACCGTACTACTTTCACATCGCCTATGGCTAATTTCAAACTCTTAATTCAGTACATTGGGGAAATATAAAACTGCACCATGCTATCCTTCATGGATAGCCACATATGCCGGTTTGGTCATACCAAATAATTGTTATTGAGATGTTGTTTGGTATGTAATGTAGTAATAATATTTAATTTGTATTTCTTTCTTCTTCCAAGTATTTTCCCTACAAACTGGACTGATTTCTCTATTTCATCTCTTTTCATATTTCTTTAAATTTTGTCTTTTTTTTGTTTTTTGCGCTCGCTCTCTTTAGTCTATACACACTGTTTCTATTAGCGCTAGACTGAATTGTACATGTGGATTAGTTAGTTTTGCCTATTAACAGTGTCCCTCGCCACTAAGATAACCCACTCCAACTTCAGAGGTACTTGTAATTTACGTCCCCAATTAAAGGACGAGAAGTCAACATTTTAGGCCAACTGTCGGGTCTAGGGGTTGAACCTTTTACCTCAGCATCAGCACACCGGATGTTTAAGAACACATGTTCTTATCCATTCGGCTATGCTGACCTTTTTCTTTTTTTCTTGTGTTTTGGTGATCTGGTCTATCGTCTCCCTCTCTGTCTATGCCATTCTCAATGGTCTTCCAAAACGGTAATTTCCGCAGCCTCTGAATATATAATCATTGTCAATGTAATTGCCAGATTTTCTGTGTGCATGGTGGGCTGTCTCCGTCAATCACATCCCTCGATCAGATACGGCAAATTGACAGAAAGCAGGAAGTGCCCCACGATGGACCAATGTGTGACCTTTTGTGGTCTGACCCTGAAGGTAGATATTATGGTTATTCATGTACATTTGATTAAGTGTTAATCACTTATTGCTGGTGTCCTTAACAGAAGCAAACAATAGTAACATTGTAACCTATCATGCGTGTCATAAGAGGCCAATAAGAATGTTTGGTGTGAGGTTTACCACCTCGTCTCATATAAAACTAGCTGCAAAATCCAGCTACTCTATAGTAGGTGTGTGTTGGGTGAGGGCCCATACTCCCTCCCTTGGGCGATGAAAGGCAGCATCAGAAGAAGATAAAGAAAAGAACCTTTGGCATAGCATCAACAAACAATATAACATTTTTGAGAGCGTGCATTGTTTCTGTGGCAATATATTGATATGAGTCGGGGGGCATTTCATAATCACCAATTAAGAAAATATGAGCTGTTGATGATGTTACAGAAAAGTACTTATAATATGCTGGCGCTATAGTGAAGAGGGTTTGCGGACACAATTTGTAATCCCACATACCGTGTTAGAAACACAGCTGCAGGCGATTTGGCAGCAGATCGCTTTGCGTTGGTGTTTTCAAATTACTATGAGTGTCGGTCGTTCAGGAAGGAATGGTAAACTACTGGAAGTAAACTTGCCAAGAACTCACAGATAGTCAAATAATGCTGGGGTTGACAGTGACGTCCTGTAAAGGATAAGCAACTAACTTAGAATATTGTGGACCAAGAAGACGAAAAGTAGATTTATTAAAAGTTTATAGAGCTCCTATACTTATTGATGATTGCTTATAGAGCTGCTAGATTTATTGATGACAGTTTATAGAGCTCTTAGATTTACTGATGATTCTTTATAGAGATCTTAGATTTATTGATGTTTGTTTATAAAACTCTTACATGTGTTGAGGATTGTTTATAGAATTAGATTTATTGATGATTGTTTATAGAATTAGATTTATTGATGTGTGTTTTTTTTGGAGCTCCTAGATGTATTGATTGTTTATAGAGCTCCTAGATGTATTGATTGTTTATAGAGCTCCTAGATTTATTGATGATTGTTTATAGAGATCCTAGATTTATTGATTGTTTATAGAGCTCCTAGTTATTGAATTTTGAGTCCCATCTGCAGTTGGTGTTTATAGAGCTCCTAGTTATTGAATTTCAAGTCCCACCTGCAGTTGAGTTTCCAGATCAAATGATTTTGTGAACCTTATGTACTGGCTCTGTAGCGAAGGGGTTATGGATATAATTCATAATCTTGTATCCCATGTTCAGATCACAGCTGTGGGAGATTTGGAAGCAGACCGCCTTGCATTTGTTTCAGTACAAAAGTTTGAGTGCTGCTCGTTCATAAAGCAATGGCAAGCTGCTGAAAGTAAACTTGACAAGAAATCACAAACAGCGTGAAAATGCTGGAGTTGACTGCAGCGTCCTGTAAAGGATATGCAACTAACTTAACTATATAGCCCATGGTCCGTACACTCCCCCGGCCTCTGCTCTAGGTAATGCTCACTAATATTCTGATTGCCTTTCATTTGGAACTGATATTTTGTCCTGCAGACATGCAAGGATGGGGTGTCAGCCCTCGAGGTGCCGGCTACTTATTCGGCAGTGATGTGGTCAGTTCCTTCTGCCAGGAGAACGAGGTTGACTTGATATGCAGGGCTCATCAGTTGGTCATGGAGGGCTACAAGTGGCATTTTGGTGAGATGGTGCTGACCGTCTGGTCAGCACCCAACTACTGTTACAGGTAAATGCCTTATATGAGAAGCTTCAAATGAAACCCTTAAAAGTGTGATAGAAGTAACAATAACCGTGCCATTATCTTGTAACCTGTCAATATTGTTGTTAAGGATGTCATGAGTGTTGAGCATGTGACATCATGATGTCGTCATAAGGACAGTTTAAATATGGCCACCCCACTTTTGATATGCACCAAAGAAAAGCAGCGTTCTGTCATCCGTTTTTTTTTAATCAGTGAAGTGGTGAAACTTATAGAAATTCAGTGGCAAATGAAGGTCAATGGGGTGATGCATGCCTGTCAGTCTATCAAGTGTATGAGTGGAGTAAGAAGTTTCAAAACGGCGTGACTTCTGTAACATACTGTTCACGGCCAGGTCAGACACACCGAGTAGTTACCCCAGAGCGATTTTTCTGCAGGAATCCAAGCACTTTATCAGCTCTGGAGAATTGAGCAGTGGTGACTACATCGAAAAATGATACATTTGTTCTTTACTTTTTCAGAATATATTCAGCAAAACAAAAACCGCAGAAGAATGTCTCGGTGTGTTAACCACGCATAGAAAGAACAGATGGTTCAATAAAAAATGTGAAGAAGCAGTCATTAGGAAGAAGAATGCCAGACATGTATGGTTAAATGACATCAATAACATTCAAAAGGAAGAGCATTATAGAAATGAATGTAAAGAGGCTACAAAAATAGTCAGACAGCAGAAGCGAGAATATATGAGTAATATAATCAAAGATATGGAAACTAATCACCAGAAAAATGAATCCAGAAAATTTTTTAAAGAACTGAAGTCAATGAAACGAGGGCACCAACAAAACACATATGGTTTAAAAGACAAAAATGGGAATATGATAAATACCAATGAGGAAATGTGCAACACATGGAAAGAATATTTTGTTGAATTACTAAATTGTGAAGCTCCAAGTAACACTTTCCCACAGGAAGAGGTTCTAACATGTGAACCACAAATTGAAGAAGCTGCATTTGAAGAAATCCTATATGTAATCACACGACTTAAAAACAATAAGGCAACTGGGACTGATGGAATTGCTGCTGAATTTATAAAGGCAGGTGGCCATGCATTACATCTAAAGCTATACGAACTAATAATAAAAATCTGGAGGACAGAAGAATTACCCCATGACTGGAAAGAGTCATTATTGATACCTATCTTTAAGAACGGAGACAAGTTCCAATGTGGAAATTATAGAGGAATATCACTACTGTCCACAAGCTATAAGATACTATCCGCAGTATTACTAAATAGACTAAAACCATATTCAGAAGACATATTAGGTGACTACCAGGCGGGTTTTAGACAAAACAGATCAACAATAGATCAGATATTTATCTTACGACAAATAGCCGAGAAACATTGGGAATATAAAAGAGATCTCCATAACATTTTTGTGGATTTTAAAAAGGCTTATGATAGTGTCCATAGGAATAGTCTATGGAATGCTATGCAGGAATTTGGAATACCAAGGAAGTTAATCAACATGACCAGACTATGCATGGAAGATACTTATAATATAGTAACATATAAAGGCAGGAAATCAGACCCCTTCCAAATAACATCTGGCTTGAAACAGGGTGATGCACTATCGCCGCTACTCTTCAATCTGGCTCTAGAGAAAGTTGTAAGGAAGGTAAAGGAGGAATGTGATATTGGAGGAACATCCAAGCTGCTTGGTTATGCAGATGATATAGATATTATAGGGCAAAAGACATTGGAAATATTGACTCACTTAAAGGAAAAAGCCCAACAGATGGGGCTGGTTATCAACCAAGATAAGACAGAATATATGGTAATTTCAAGAGACGGAATGGCTAGAAACTCTGGCCACATACAAATAGATAATATGACCATTAAAAGAACGGAAACATACAAATACCTGGGTACGATCTTCAACTGCTCCAACATCATAAGGGAAGAAATACAAACTAGAATCAACTCTGGAAATAAGATATACTATGCACTACAACATTTACTAAAATCAAAGGCGCTATCTCGTAACACCAAAACCACAATATACAAAACACTGATCAGATCAGTTGTGCTGTATGGCTCTGAAACCTGGAGTACAACGAAAAGAGACGAAGCCTTGTTACAAACCTTTGAGAACAAAATTTTAAGACGCATCTTTGGACCCATTAGGGATACACAAAGTGGAGAGTGGAAAAGAAGAAGTAACAAAGACATTTATGATCTGTTTAAGTCCCCGCTAATCACTGGTATCATGAAGGCTAATAGACTACAATGGCTGGGGCATATAGAAAGAATGGAAGATAATAGGGAAACAAACCTCGCTTACACTCAGGAAATAAATGACCGTAGACCCCGAGGTAGACCAAGAAGGCGGTGGAGAGATAATACATGTACAGACCTACAAGCACTTGGAATCAACGACTGGCAAGAGAAGGTCCACCAGAGAGACGAATGGAGACGGATTGTATTTGCAGCAAAGAACCTCAATGGCTCGGAACGCTGAAGAAGAAGAAGAAGAAGAAAACAAAAACCAAAAAAAATGTTAGGTTATTCATTTGAAGCCCCCTTGTATACTGCCTGCAGGATCATTTGCCATATCATCATCATCATGTGTTATGCTGATAAGTGTGGGCAGTCATGGTTTGTCATTTCACTAGATCACTGCTGTTGCACGGTCAATGGGATCATACTGTTTGTGCACAGGTAGTCACCACGAGTGGGACAACCACAATGTAAGAGTGCATGTAATATCAACTTCTATGAATGACCCATGGTTGGCCACGATAAACTAAAAAGTGAATGCCACAAATTTCATTGTTTGTCTTTATTAATGTGATTGTAAATTTGGTAGTACTCTGTTGATGCAACACAACAATTACAACCATTATGACATATTGAAATACTAGAGTCAGTTCCTTGATCGTGACTGACTGACTGGCACCTTGCCGTCTTGACAGGCGACAGTTTGTAAAATGAAGTTATACCTCTCCATAACACAAAGTGTGGGCTGAGTTTAGAGACTATGTGTTGCCCATGCAGCATGGTCCCTCTCTCTGCCTGCTGAGTTTACTCCAGAGGAAAGGTAACACCTATACGCCTGGAACAAGACAAGCTCCAGAAGCTGCTGGATCAGCAAAGCAATGCTCTAACTGTCCGCCGATCCATAATCTTATATCGACTAATCCCCCAGGAATGCTAAACTTGTTAAATAAAATGCTTGCTAAAGTTGGATGTGTTGGCCTAAGGGTTTTGGCCCAAGGGTGCCTAACCAGACACACCGCAATTACGTCTGAAAAAAAAAAAAACTCCAGATGAACGCAGAAGAAGATATTGACTAATAATTTTGTACGTTCTACGCCTATCCTCACCATTAGAGTTCCAGCCAAACTGCTTACTGTTACCTATATCCTGTAGTCTTCTTTGGTCAACAACAAAAACAGCCCTGTGTCTTCCTCCCCTTGTGTCTTAAATACCCCTCTGATGGAATATGGCTTATGCAGCTCACTTCTTGTAGAATGTTCTTTAAAATGCGCTTCTGGAACCTGTCATTTTTTGTGACAAGCTTGACAGGAGGATTTTTGGAACTCACGTAGATCTGTTTCTCACGTATTAATTTATTTATGTCTACTGACCAGACATAGTAAACTTAGCTGACCTCCTGTAATCTCCTACTCAGTTGCGTGTTTGTTGCTAGTGCTTCGACCTGACCTGTGAGCACTGGTCTGCTGATTTGGGGAACTATGGGACACACTGACCTAGATATGCTAATTCCTTGCACTCCGTACCCTCTGTTAGTTTGCGATCTTGGATCAGTTTTTGTCCCGATTATACATATGGTCAGACTATCCAGGTATTTATTTTTGTGATTTATCCCTTGCTCTCTGTTTTGCCAGTTGTCACTAAGTTTTCAAGTTTATTCCTCACATCACGCTCTAAAGCGTTGAATGTCTTCATCTAATTTTTTTCTGATCAATTTACAGTTTTCATTTGTTTTTTGTAGGGTTTGCTCCTTAGTTTCTCTGTCCATCCATGATATTCATTTTCCTCTAAACCCACATTTCCACTGCGATTAGATGTTTCTCAGCTTGCCTCCTTATTGTTCATGCTTCACATGCATACAACAGAATAGGAATAGGTTTTCATTTGTTTCTTGTAGGACATGCCTTTTAGTTTTTCTGCCTAACCATGGTATTCTTTTCATAGTGAATTTACTTGATCCTAGAAAGTATCGCCTTGCACTGGTTTTCATACAATGGTATGAGTGCCAGTTTTTCAGAAAGCAATGCAAACTGCTAAACATAAACTTGGCAAGAAATCACAAACAGCCAAAAAGATTCTGGGGTTGACTGCTACCTCCTGTGAAGTATATGCAATTAACATTTTATGTCCATTGAAAAATTTTTAAAAAACCAAGGTCAGAATATTTGATTTTGTATGTAATGCCCACTAGTTAATTTGACCTTAATGTCTCCTCGATATCAACATTTGTTTGCTGACTGTAATCTTGATTTTTCCCGCAGATGCGGCAATGTGGCAGCCATATTAGAACTTGATGAAAATTTGAAAAGAGATTTCACAATCTTCGAGGCCGCACCACAAGTAAGTTTCCCTGCTGAGTCTTGATCGTGGTCATCATATGCACTGTTAGGTCGCTTAGTTCATGGGTCTCCATGAACGTAGTTCTTTGGTGTGCTGGATAAATTCTGTAGATGATATTCCAAGTGGTCTGTTACTATTTGCTGCCATGGTGTACTAGTTGTGTATACACTTCTGTCTGCTTTCCTCACCCAGTAGAAAGGAGAACTTTGTGAAAATTGGCAAGATTGAGGGGAAGAGAACAAGGGGAGAGCAGAGAAGTAAATACCTGGATGGCTTGGCCATGTGGCAGGGTCAAGATAAGAACACTGAGCTGACCCATGACTCTGGTGATCGAGTGAGATGGCGAAACACGCTTTTGAGCATGGCACATGGTAGTGCTGTTTGCTCCCACAGTGTACTAGTTGCAAGTGATCAAGCCATCTGACTCAGATTCCTGAGGGTCCTCGCTGGAGCTACGGAGTTCGTGCTTTGTGCGACGCTTTGCGCGCAGTGGCCATAGACTGAGTCATATGGGATAAAACCCGGTGCAATGAAATCGACCCTGTCGACTTTTAAGTGACATTTTATAAGCGGTGTACGAGTTGTGTACACACTTCTGTCTTCTTGTGTGCTTTCCTCACCCAATAGAAAGGATAGTTCCATAGCTAGAGCTACTATTTGCGCCCATGGTGTACTAGTTGTGTACACACTTCTGTCTTCTTGTGTGTGCTTTCCTCATCCAATAGAAAGGGTAGTTGTGCAGCCAGAGCTGCTATTTGCTGCCATGGTGTACTTGTTGTGTACACACTTGTCTTCTTGTGTGCTTTCCTCGCCCAATAGAAAGGATAGTTGTGCAGCCAGAGCTGCTATTTGCTGCCATGGTGTACTAGTTGTGTACACACTTGTCTTCTTGTGTGCTTTCCTCGCCCAATAGAAAGGATAGTTGTGCAGCCAGAGCTGCTATTTGCTGCCATGGTGTACTAGTTGTGTACACACTTGTCTTCTTGTGTGCTTTCCTCGCCCAATAGAAAGGATAGTTGTGCAGCCAGAGCTACTATTTGCGCCCATGGTGTACTAGTTGTGTACACACTTGTCTTCTTGTGTGCTTTCCTCGCCCAATAGAAAGGATAGTTGTGCAGCCAGAGCTGCTATTTGCTGCCATGGTGTACTTGTTGTGTACACACTTGTCTTCTTGTGTGTGCTTTCCTCATCCAATAGAAAGGATAGTTCTGCAGCTAGAGCTGTCTATTTGCTATCTGCTATAGTTGTGTACACACTTCTGTCTTGTCTGCTTTCCTCATACAATAGAAAGGAGAATTTGGTGACAGTTGGCAAGATTGAGGGGAAGAGAATAAGGGGAGAGCAGAGAAGTAAATACCAGGATGCCTTGGCCACGTGGCACAGGTGAGTGAGGAACACTGAGCCGATCCACAACTCTGGTGATCGTGTGAGGTGGCGAAACATGACTGCCCACGCTTATCAGCATGGCACATGATGATAATGAGAAAGGATAGGTAGAGCTACTGTCTGCTTCCACGATGTATTAGTTGTGTACATACTTCTGTCTTCTTGTGCTCTCTCATCACCCAATAGAAGTTATCGTTCCATAGCTGAAGCTGCTATTTGGATGTGAAATGTTAGGCCTGTGCCTATTATACATCTTAGCTCTCAAATGAAATTCACTCATTTGTTTAAAAAAAAAAATTGTAATCCTTTTAAAGACGATTTAAAGATGAGAGGCTTGACTTCATTGTGCCAGGTTTGATCCCATATGGCTCGGTCTTTATCCACAGGGAGACCTGCCGAACGCACCGAACAAAAGCACTGCTCCGCAGCTCCTGTAATCTCATCTCATCTCATCTCATCATGTTCCTCTTGTACCTTGCGGTGTCGAGGTGAAGTATAAACTTCGTGAGAGTGCCCGGTTATGGGCTTCGTATATCGACATTCCCATGGATTCTGTTATTCCCTCCGTCCAACGTTTACGCGGTCGGCCTCTTCCTCTGTTTCCATCTGGTCTGTACATCATTGCTTGTTGTGGCATGCTGTTGACTGGTAGCCTACTTGCATGGCCAAACCATTTGACTTGCTGCTTTCTAATAAAATCTAGAGCAGCTTTAACCCCCACTTTAGTCCTGATTTCTTCATTTCTGATCTTATCTCTTCTTGATACGTCGAGTATTCTTCTCAGGAACCTCATTTCTGTTGTTGTGATTTTTCTTTTCTCTTTTTCTGTCATTGTCCAGGTTTGGCATTGGTAGCACAGAGTTGGTAGGAAGATTGTGTTGTCAGTCCGTTTATACTTCTTAGTTTTTCTACGAGCAGTATGAAGATCCCCTGCCGGCTTGCTAGGCCAGTCGCAGGTTTAGGACACTAATCTGACCACAGGGAGTCCATCCCCTATGGCGAGCCATAGCCCCGTTAGCCCATGACCTCGTGGTCATGGTTGCCCGGTCTGCACCACGTGGAGGTGGGGGTTGGCTTGTGTAGTCTGCGGGTCATCGGCAGGCTACTAATTTTCACTCTTCACCCCTCCTGGGAGAGGCTAGCCGATCCTAACCCTGCTGGCTGCAGGGCCAGGCGCATTCCACACCTTACAGACCTGCAATAATTCCCCCCACTAGGGTAAGGCTTGTACCCCCTCAATTGTAACTCCCCCTCCTCCCATTTCTCATAAACGGAGAATCTCAACACTTTGCACAAATTTTGCATCATTGGTGAGGATCCTGATCTTCTTCTTCTTCTTTGATAGCAGATTACATTGCATTGATTTTAACAATGGTGTGAGCCATTTAGAAAGCAATGGCAAACTACTGAATCAAAATTACCTAGAAAATCACAAACGGCCAATACATGCTGGGGTTGACTTCCCCAAAAGTACATAGAGTTAACTTTGTCATCACTTTATAGGTTAAGTCAACATGGCTAAATGGACAAGAGTCCTTGTTCTGAAACTTCTGGTGTGCTGATGCCGAGGTGGTGGGTTCAACCCCTAGACCAGTCTTTTATTTTAATATCCTATTTACAGGACATCGCTGTCAACACCAGCATTTTACTGCTGCCGTTGATGTCCTGGCAAGTTTTAAGTTCAGTAATATGCCGTTGCTTTCTGAACAGCCTGCTCCCGTACCACATGTTAAAACCAAGCGCTGTGTCTCGAGCGCAGGTAAGCGGGCTTACGAATCACGTCTGTAAGCCCTTAGCCATGCAGAACAGCACTAGACAGGTCAGTTGGACTAAAATGTTGACAACTCATCCTTGACCGTGGGACGTAAATTACATGTACCTCAGATGGTGAGGGGAAATCACCTCACTGGTGATATGTACCTCAGATGGTGAGGGGAAATCACCTCACTGGTGATATGTACCTCAGATGGTGAGGGGAAATCACCTCACTGGTGATATGTACCTCAGATGGTGAGGGGAAATCACCTCACTGGTGATATGTACCTCAGATGGTGAGGGGAAATCACCTCACTGGTGATAGGGAAATTAAATGCACACGGAAAAATAACCCAGTGCACTAGACGTAGTAGCATGTGTATGGTCTACGTGTGAGTGTAAAATAAATCACTTTATAAACATCATTTCCTAACATCGAGGCACAGCTGGCCGAGTGGCTAGAATGCTGGATTCTCCTTCGGGAGACCCAAGTTTGAATCCTCTGTAAGGTGTGGAGATTTTTCTGTAGGGGGCAAATAGAAAACCTAACCTGCACAGTTTGCGGCGACTGCACTAGCCAGGCGGCCTTAATTCTTCAGGCTCAAGACCCCCCCCCCCCTCCCCCCCTACACTGCAAGATACCATATTGGCAGTAAATGACATTTCTTAACATCTTCATTGTTATGTTTATTATTATTGTGTATTCATTGCTTGTCATGCTTTTATTTGTGGCATCTGGGCATGATTGGCATCTATATTTTTCTTTCACCTGATCACAACTCTGTTCATGTCTGCAGGAATCCCGGGGCACCCCATCAAAGAAACCACAGCCGGACTACTTCCTTTAGTGTTTAGTCTTCAGAACATTTCAAACACAAATTGTACAGAGATGGATATGCCAAGAATGTCAGGATATGTGTGTCTTTTTGTTTTTGCCAGTATTATAACTTCAGACATAAGATGTACGGTGAGGAATAAACTGGTTGACCAAACCAAGGGTTGTCTGGCCAACTTGCAACTTCATTTGGAATATTACATAGAGGGACACATCAACTTGGTGACGAAGATGTTGTTTTCCGCATGTCTTCTAATGTATTTCAAACATAGAATAATTCATCAACCAAATGGCCAGTATATGGATGATGTAGTTATCTGTGTGTCTTCTGTTTTATTTGAAAGAATCACTACTTAGAATAATTCATCGACCTAATGGCTAGTCTGTATGTCTTCTATTTTATTTGAAAGAATCACTACTTAGAATAATTCATCGACCAAATGGCTAGTCTGTATGTCTTCTGTTTTATTTGAAAGAATCCCTACTTAGAATAATTCATTGACCAAATGGCTAGACTATTTTATATGACAGAAATACTACTTAGAATAATTCTTCGACCAGGTTGCCAGTAACAGAATTACCAGTGCTGAGCTCACAGAGAGAACTAGACAGATACCAGTGAATTGAGAGATACAAACAAGTTGACTAGACATACACTGAGAAAACCTGAGAACAGTATAACTAAAAAAGCTGTTGTCTGGCATCCAATGGACAAAATATGTAGGAAGACATGAATTGAGTAGAAAACATGAAAGAAGTAGAAACAGAAGTGAATAAAATGGGGAGGATACGGATGGGTGTGCCTTGGGTGGCTAAGGGTAGAAGGGCTTAGAGTGAGTTTGTTGACGACTTGTGTCTCAGTGGGGGGGCTTAAAATTTAGTTGCATGTCCTTCACACGACGTAGCAGTCAACCCCAGCATTTTTTGGCTGTTCGTGATTCCTGGGCAAGTTTTACGTTCAGTAGTTTGCCATTGCTTTCTGGACGACCGGCACCCACACCATTTCATAAACAACGCAGCTGTGTTTCGAACGCAGTATGCGGGGTTACGAACTGCACCTGTAACTCACTTGCCCCGGAGCCGGCCAGTCGGGGAAACAAGGTGGAAAAAAAGAAGTGGCTAGTAGATGAACTGTATGGTTGTCTGCACATCTTATTCTCCCTTTTCTTTTTGGTGAACTTTCAGACATCAGTATCAATGAGCGCAAACAAAATCAGCAGGCAACTTAAACTTGTTCACATCTCCATAGAGTTTGTCCTCAAATACAGCAGGAAAAGATTAAACGGCACCATGAACCACCACAGTTATAACCAACACTGGAGAAGTCGGTTGAACAAGGGCGGAAACTGTATTTTGCTTTCTAAAAACCGGAGTGGAACCCGACAAGAAGCAGTGAAATATCATCATCATGTGCCATGCTGATAAGCTTGGGCATTCATTATTCACCATCTCACTCGATCATCAGAGTCGTGGATCAGCTCAGTGTTTTTGTCTCGGCCATGCCACATGGCCAAGCCATCCAGGTATTTACTTCTCTGCCTTCCCCTTGTTCTCTTCCCCTCGATCTTGCCAATTTCTTCTCATAACGTGACCAACAAATTTTGACTGTCTACGTCTAATCTCTCTAATCAGTGTACAATTTTCATTTGTTTCTTGTAGGACTTGCTCATTGGTTTTACTGTCTGTCCATGGTATTCTTTGCATTCTCCTTAGAAACTACATTTTCACAGCCATCAGATGTTTTTGAGCCTGTTGCTCATTTTCTACACTTCACATCCATACAAAAGCACAGGTTCTATGTAACGCGTCAACACTTTCTCGTTGCAAATGACATCTTCATTATTGGTCAGTATGTTTTACATCTTGAAAAAGGCTACCTTCGCCAAGGCGATTCTTGATCTAATCTCTTCAAGACATCTCCCATCAGATGTTATGACTGTTTTGAGATAATTGTACTTATTCGTGTGTTTAAGTGTGAAATATGCCAGGCAATAAATTGTGCAACATGTCGTTTATGGCTTCTGTGCTTAAACAAATGGAAACATCTTTTATGATGAAACTGAGTGTCCACTCGATGTAGTTTGTTTCAGAGTTAGAGATGAGGCAGTTGAACATTGAGGGTTTTTACTTCAATGGTGGAGGAATAAAGAGCAGCAGCAGAATAAGCTGAGTGTATCACTGATGGTGTTCATGGTCTCTGTTTGTTTGCTCATGTTTTGAAACACCACAGAGGGAAGCACATCAGTTTGATCAAGATGTGATTATTTGGCTAGACTTGCCAAACATGTCTGAATTAGTTGCATATTCTTTACTGGACATCAGTCAACCACAACATTGTTTGACTTTGTGATTTCTTGACAAGTTTGCTATTGCTTTCTGAACGACCGGCACTCATTCCATTGTATGGAAACCAATGCAAGTCTGCTTCCAAATTTCCCACAGCTGTGTTTGAAAATGCAGGATTGTGAATTGCGGTTGTAGTCCCTTCGTCGCAGTGGAAGAGGGTGTAAACAATACACAAATGAATGTCAAAGTCTGACACACTGACGTTTGAGGCACATAACAAGTTATGGCACACTCCACTTGAAAGAGGAACAGAGAAGAAGGCATTTGTCTTTCCTGAAGATATGTTTATTTTGGCCAGTTTACTAAACTGCTGCATTTTGTTTGTGCAGTCTCTTACAGTAAACCTTTTGACCTCTCGTAGAAATCTAGGGTTCTTGGGGAAGTCCTGTTGAGAAAGGCTGCTGTTTATTGTCTCCACATTTGATTCAACATATGTTTATCAACAGTATTGATTGCATTCATTTTTTACATGATCATTGAAATTCATTTTTGTATTAAATCTTAGTATGTTTTGTATGTTGGCACTAGCATTACTTGCGTGTTGATTTGTGTGTGTCGTCATCTTGTAGTTTGTTGTTTCAGAATATTGCTCTCATCATTACAACTTTTACCTTTGACATGCGTGCGTGCATACGTAAGTACGTACGGGGCCTTGCCAGATGCAAGTTCATTTATAGCACACTTAACTTCTGCTATGGTGGGAAGTGTGTCCCGGTGGTCAAGAGTTGGTAGGGCCTCTATGGCGTTGAGGGCATCATCCGCTAGTTTGGTCTCACTTGAGTAAAGCTCCAAATAGTGCTCTACCATCTATCCATCTGCTGTTTCTTAACAGTGATGATTTCTCCAGTCAAGGTTTTCAATGGTGCACTTCTATTGATCATTGAGGCTTTCTTTATCCCTTCATACATGCTTCTGATGTTTCCCTTATCACTTGGATTTTAAATGGACTCACATAACTTGATCCAATAGTCATTTGCACACTGCCTGGCAGCCTTTTCCACGTCCTTCCTAGTTTGCTTCAGCTCACTGAGAGTGTTACATGTTGTTCTTTTCTTGTTTCTTAAAAGAGCTATCTTCTTTTTATCATTCAAGGGCTGCAGTGTCTGGCTGTTTGCTGCAAACCAGTCCTGCCTCTTATGATCCACAGTGCTGTAAACCCTCACCGTAGTTTTATAAAGAGTTTCTTTAAGTTTACCCCACTTTTCACTTGCTGTACAATTTTCTTATGTATCAGTGAAAGCGTCTTCAAGTTGCTGTTGGAACTCTAAGCACTTATCAGGATCATGGGTGGTAATAATATTAATCCTGGGGTTAAATTTGTATTTAGCTGTGTAGATTATCTTTGGTCTCAGTCTAACCCTTGCAACAACAAAAGAATGATCCATATCACAGTCAGCACTGTGGTAACTTGAGTTAGTGATGTTTGGTTCAGATGTTGTCTCCGTGTGATGATGAAGTCCAGCTGATGCCAATGGCCGGATCTTGAATGTTTCCATATGACTTTATGCAGCTCTTTTGTTTTAAAAAAGAAGTTTGTAATACATAGGTCATTTCTGGTGCAATGCTCCAGCAGCCTTTGCCCATTTTCATTCATGCGACCAATGTATTTTCCAAGGCACACTGGCCATGAACTCGAGCCCACACGAGTATTGAAATCACCGAGCATATGAATGTAGTCAGATTTTGGAACTGCCTTGATCACAGAATCTAACTCCTCTTAGAACGAATCCTTCATATCATCAGGGGAAGTGAGGTTGTCAAGCACAGGGATAATAATCTGTCATTACCTCCAGCTCGAATGTCAATCATTCCCTTTAGTGAATTCTTCACTGCAAAGCCTACACCATGTTGCCTTTTTTCTGCCTGCTCTCTACCTTTCAAAAAAAAAAGTGTAATTGTTTTCCCTGAGTGACCCCTCCTCAGCGAGGCGAGTTTCCTGCAGGCCAGCAATATCAATGTTAAGATGATTGAGTTCGGCATCAATCACAGCCGTTTTTCTCACATCGTCAATATTCATCAGGTAGAACCCTGGACACATGGTTCTTACATTCCAGGTTGCAAGCCGTAGCTTGAGGTTTCTATTTTTCCTACTTTTTTAATACCTGGTGCATTGGTTTTACAGCCTGCGGTTCAGATTTTGTCCTAACCCCAAGCACCATTGAAGCAGGCAGGCTGTGGCAGATCAGCACCCAATTGGTCGGGGGTTGCCCAGCTTGAGGTGGGCGGTAGCTGATCAGTGACACCTGTGGGTGTCTCCTACTGTCAGAGGCAACCCGTGGCGCCCCATGTCTACGCCAATTGACAAGGACGTATAACCCATAACTGTTACCTCTCGCTTTGATTCCGAGACCAGTTAAGACCAGGGATGGAGTTGTACCTCTACAAAGCACAAAGTCTGGGCTAAAATATAGAGACCATGTGTTGCCCACTTGGCATGATTCCTCTCTCGGCCTGTCCAGTTCACTCCAGAGGAAAGATAACAGCAATACATCTGGAACAAGACAGGCTGCAGAAGCTGCCAGATCAGCAAATCAATGATCTAATTGCGCCTGTTGGAGCTTCGATCCTAGACCAGCTGCCAACCAAGGCTTAGGGCCTGGTCTGCCCTGCCATGACATTTTGTCTTTAGGTTGCATTTCCTCGCAACAGGATAAGGCTTGTACCCTCCCAGTTGCGCTCTTCTGCCCGAAGCCGTTGGCAAAATGTGGGGTGTCGGGTTCGGTAAGCGCCGCCCAACATTCAGCTCTACCAGAAGGCAGGTAGTACCGTCTGCTGTCATTACGGTAGCTCAGTCAAATCTAAGACCTGACTATGACAGACAGACAGACACACATATATACATACGCATTCCCTCTTTCTCTCTCTCCTTGTGTCTGTGGTCAGCTTTACAAGTACACAATTACAAGTGACAGAATGGACACTGCGACAAGAAAGCCTTAGAAAGGAATAGTTGGAGACCTAAAAATGTATGGACAAGAGAATTACAAACAGATGAATAATATAGGGGAGGACATGGAGAAACTGCCAGTCTTCCTGGCCTGGGCGTTAACATCTTTCTCCATGATCCTTATATTCTTGTGAGTAATGTAACCTGCGCGAGAATCGGTAGTGGTTCTCGCCGCATTAGTAACTTGTGGAGTATGTGAGCCGGTCGCTAAGAAAGCAATGGCAAACTACTGAGCGTAGTCTTGCCTAGTACATCAACAGCAGCTGAGAAATGCTCATGTTGACTGCAACGTCCTGTAAGGGATATGCAACAACAAAAAAACGGAGAAACAGCAGGAGGTGGTAAAAAAAGATTGGACGACTCTAAGTTGGTTCAGGGAATGTCTCCCAGTGGGAAATAAGAGCAAAGGTAAATGTTATTATTTAATGGTGATGTACTGGTGGTCGGCATGGCCAGTTGGAGAAGAGCGCTCACTCTTAAACTTCTGGTGTGCTGAGGTAGCAGGTTCAACTCCTACACCAGTTAGTTAACCTAAAATGTTGACTTTTCAACTATGTAAATTATAAGCACCTCTGAAGTCGGAGTGCCTGATGGCGAGGGACACTGGTAATAGGGAAAGCTAATCCACAAGCAACAATCAGTCCAGTGCACTCCTTAATATCAGCATGTGTATGGATTACGCTTGAGTTCAAAGCGAGTGAGCAAAGAAAAGTGTTGTACTCATATGTGCCAAATTACTGCATAGACGTTTGAAGATTCATTTATATGTTCTCATGCATCAAATGTAATAGCATTCTTTAAATATTTTCTTATAAAATTGTTTTTGATTTTCTAATTTCATTTTACTTGTTTTATTTTTTTTTACATGCATCGGTTTATTAATGCCCATGTTCATGATCTGACTTTGTATGCACGTGTACATTTTGTTTAGAGACAACCTTCATTGTGGAGATGGCACCTGATTGATTGTTACAGGCACCTTGCTGTCTTGACAGATGATAGATTGTTATATTGTGCTTGAAAAAAAAAGCACAATAACTACAACCCATATTGAGTACCGGGGATTGAGTAGCTCTCCATAGCACAAAGGTTAGGTTTCTTCTTCTTCCATTCGCTTGAAATTTGCCTATGCTGCAATGTTGTCTCTTGTATGAATTTAACTGTCTTTATTAATTCACTCAGTGGTCCATAGAGTTTATCTTCCAATGTTGTTTCTCTAGGCCAGAAGGTTTGCCTAGATATGTCTATTTTGGGCAGTCTTGGAGTGTGTGATCTGCTGTTTGCAGAAAGCTTAGATTGAATTGTAGAGACCATGTGTTGCCTATGCAGCGTGATCCCTCTCTTGTCTCATAACATGGTAATATTTAATATGCATTGTTCATGTTCACAACATTCATTTGAAATATTTTTTGTCTATGTGAATGTAAACTGCACAATAGATAATTGATGTATGAAAGATGAGTGGTTGGAAGGGCCAATTGTGTGACCCTTTGAATATAAAATTCATTGAGTTTGTTCGTTCTCGGCCTGTCTAGTTTACTCCAGAGGAAAGGTAACACAAATACGTCTGGAACATAGACAAGCTGCAGAAACTATCGTATCAGCAAAACAATGCTTTAACTGTCCATCGGAGCCTGATTATTGTTTGATTCTACATTTAGTTGCACTGTGTTATGTCTATTTACATTCAATAATTGTACCTACTTTCTGATTTATATACAGATGTACATTAAATTGTGTGCTTTTGTTTCTGTTTGAAAACAAAAATCAGCATCTTTCTTTAAGACTTTAAATCCATACAACTCCTGATATTGAGGACCTAAACATAAATCGGTCTCCGCTGGCCTAGTCACCGGCTAACTTAGCCGGTCTCCCTGGCCTAGGAGTTGACGGCTTCATGGCTTAGAGGTTAGCGACTTTTCTCCATAATCTTGTATACTTTCGTAGGTAACGTGATGACGGTGAGAATCAGCAGTGGTTCGAATCGCATCGGTAACTTGCGGGGTATGTGAGAAAGCAATGGCAAACTACTGAGTGTCGTGTATCCGATTAAAGTGTCGTCCCTGGAGTGAGAGGAATCAACACCCACATTTTATTTTAACCCCTTATCATTATCCTGGAGGAACCACTAGAATCCGTCTACAAAACTGTCAGTTTATGGACACCTCTTTCTCTCTCTCTATCACTGCCGTATCATGCCCCCTCTCATTCTTCCCCAACGCAACATACTCAACAACTCTAGCTTCTAAAAATTAATAACAATTAATTTATTAAAAGAAAAGTGTAATGTATGTGAGAAGCGTATGCGAAGAATGTGTGACGTATTCTATAATGTGTGTAGAATTGGACCCTCAGATCAATAGCCCAGTCAGTTCATCCTTGCAAGGACACACCACAGCACGTTAGGTCAGCACAAGACAACCTCACCCAGTGATGTATCTCTCCTGCCAGACACTGACTTCCTTCTGTAGCTACCTGGTAATCCATGTACATGATCATCCGAAATAGATAGTCTATAATTTACCACTGATCATGGACCGGTTGCACACTGCACATTATAAGTCCCTATAATTCTTAAAATGTACAAATCCCTGTACTGTAAAAATAAGTATCACTGTTGTTGGTAATAGACTTGATCCTATCTATTGTCTATATTATCTCAATTACAATGTCCCTTGTAATATTTTACTGGAATCTACCACACCATGTGAATGTTACATTTAAAGTTCTCGTTTAGTTACTATTGTTCGTATGATATGTGGTGTATCAACAAACATCACCCATCCTAGGTGAACACAGGAATCATTATATGGTTGTGCTCTTCTGAGCCATGTTATGGTGGACCCTCCTAATCATGGGCCCAGCGTAAACATTATTGTACAACCTTTCTTCTTGGACGTTATTCATTTTCCATAAGAAAACATTGACTGTTCAACTGGTGTTCTTCCCAATCGGAGTTGAACTCCTTCAAAACGAGTGTAGAGCTTCCTTGTAACTGGCAGGGAACCTGTTAGAGAAATAACACACCTGGTGAGAGCACTAGTCACTGATCCTACCAGCTGAGTGTAGGCCTATGGCCTCGCTCAGATATTTATCAGCGAACTAAACTCGAGCAGATGAGCTCATCACCTAGGTCTGAATCAGGCTATGACAAGGAAAGACCAATAAACAGAGTGCAGAACCCCAGTGGGCACCCCACTGAAAGATCCCACTATTGGACACTTTCCCCATCTCCCAACCCATCCTTAATCTCTCCAAATATCACCCCACTACACTATTTTCACTAGCAGAGCTAATTCTCACTTCACTACTCTATTCTCAACTAACAGAGCTAATCATCACTTCACTACTCTATTCTCAACTAGCAGAGCTAATTATTTCCTCACCCTAGCTAGTTTTAACAAGGCTACTGCCTATATTAATTAGGCCTAAATATACTATATGTAATACCTTATGCAACACCTCATCACTCCTGGATGGCCTCTACAATTTGCCATAAAGACACATGTTATTTAATCTTTAATTAAATCTAACACTGTAGATGCTCTCCGAATTCCTAACAGCGGTTCAGAAACACGTCACCTCAAGTCAACTTTCTTGTCTACACTAACTGTAAACAAGTCATGTTTTTGTCAAAGAGCCTTGGAGTGTTCTAGTGAAGTTCTTTGATGTCAACACATCAGATGGTTCCAGGGGCAGACTATCCATTTCAGAATTATTCTTTCCCCTTTGTTTAATCAATGCAAAAGTGGTCTCTCTTGTTTCAACAACCAAAACAAGCTAGCCTGTTTCCTGCATTTTCCCAATCGGGTCACAATAACAAGCCTACAATTTTCTGTCTTGTGGGGAATTTTCAAAGACGACTGTCCTGTTTGATCTCACGGACTCCCTGTAGTAAACAACTTGTAGTTGCGAATACAGCCTGTCGCTGTTATTTTTATCATCTGAGTGTTAAATTACAGTGATTTCACGACACTGAGTGTAATCTTGCCAAGAAATCAACATACAGCTGAAAGACGCTGGTGTTGACAGCGATGTCCTGTAAAGGATATGGAAAAAAAAAAATTCAAATTGAACACAAAATTTTTCTGTTTGCACAAAACTGACTGGAACCGCCTAATTGCTAACACCTCACTATAATGACTATATTTGATAAATTGTTTATTTTTGTTGAATATAGTAAATTTTTTTTTCATATCCCTTACAGGACGTTGCAGTCAGCATCAGCATTTTTCAATTGCTGTTGATGTACTAGGCAAGATTATGTTTGGTAGTTTGCCATTGCTTTCTAAGTTACAACACGGCGAGAGCCGCTACCGATTCTCGCACAGGTTACGTTACGATAATATAGGGGATTACGGAGAAAGACGTTAACCCCATAGGCCTGGGAAATCGGCTATAGTATACGAAACGGTTTTTGTTTGTTCACGCTAAGCCCATATTTTATGTGTTGACAAATCGACGAGGACACCGTTTTATATACACCGCACCAAGAAAGAACAAAACCTCAAGAATAGTCCCTATACCGGCCTCGCTGTGAAAGGCATGCCCTTTTCAGACCTCTGATGACCTTTTCATAGCTTGATGAGCTGAATCCCAAAGCATTGGACTTTGTTAAACATAAGATGATTCACTTAAAGTTACAACTCAAGATGATTCCATCCATCATGTGCCATGCCGGTAAGTGTGGGCAGTCATGTTTTGCCTTCTCCTTCGATCACTAGAGTCATGGATCAGCTCAGTGTGTTTTGTCTCAACCATGCCACGTGGCCAAGCCATCGAGGTATTTATTTCTCAGTCTTTTTTACAAGTCTAAGGTCTTTTCCATCAATTTGTAGATCTTCAAGCATCCTTATCATGTTGACATGTCTCACTTTATCAAAAGCCTTTGTGTAGTCAATAAAGCAAACGTGAAGATCTTTGTTTACTTCTATAGAACGTTCAATTACTGTTCTCAGTATATACACAACATTTACTGTACCCTTGCGTTCTACAAACCCACATTGTTCTTCTCCTATGTCAGGTTGTATTTTCTTCCTAACTCTTTGCATGATAAGTCTCAGCAAAATCTTCGTGATGTGGCTCATTATACTAATTGTTTGATGTTGATCATATTCCAAGGCTCCTGATTTCTTTGGGATTGCAATAAATACAGAGTTACATATCTTGACTTTCTTTAATTTTACCCTTAATGTGCCTGTAATTAATCTGTGATCACTGTAACAGTCTGCACTGGGGACTGCTTTTATGACTGTTAACGCATTTCAAAACCTTCTGCTAGTCAGGATGTACTCTATCTGGGTTTTAATCCTGCTGTCTAGACTCCTCCATGTCCATAATCTTCTAGGGTGCTGTTTAAACCAGGTGTTTCCTACAACCATTTCTTGTTCTTTTGCCCATTCTACAAGTCTGTATCCTCTTTCTTTTCACTCTCCCAAACCATGATTTCCTATACTGCATCCATCGCCTTCATTTCCTACATTTGCGTTGAAATCACCTATTATAGTATTTATTTCGGATTTTTTTACAGTTCTTCAAAGCAAGCTCCATGTCATTATAAAATTCCTCTATACTTTCTTCACAGCATTCACTTGTTGGAGCATATACTTGAATGACATTTATTTTAAAAGGTCTTCCATTTATTTTTACTAATAGAACTCTGTCTGACACGGCCCAATATCCTTTAATAGAGTTTGCTGTTTGCCGATCCAATATAATGGCTACACATCTCTGCCGTTCTTCTCCCCCAGAATAACTGATCTTAAATCCTCTCCTGTCTTGATCCCTCCCCTTTCCATCTCGTTTCGCATACTCCTAATAAGTTAATCTTCTTCAAGATGATTCACTCACAGTTAAAACATCAGATGATTCACTCACAGTTAAAACATATGATGATTCACTCACAGTTAAAATATATGATGATTCACTCACAGTTAAAGCATAAGATGATTCATCTCACAGTCAAAGCTTGAGAGGATTCACTCACAGTTAAAACTGGAAATGGTTCACTCATTAGTTAAAACATAAGATGATTTACTCACAGTTAAAAAATAAGATGATTCATTCACAGTTAAAACTCGAGATGATTCACTCACAGATAAAACGAGATGATTCACTCACAGTTAAAACATGAGGTGATTCATTCACAGTTAAAACTCGAGATAATTCACTCAGTTTTTTTCTTTCTTCTTTCGTTCGCCTGAAATATGTTTATAACTGCAATGTTGTCTCTAGTATAAATCTAAGTCTTTTTTAGTTCACTCGGCGGTCCATAGAGTTTATCTTCCACTATTGTCTCTCTAGGCCAGAAGTGAAGGTTCACCTGGATATGTTGTAGTTTAAGCAATCCTGGAGTATGTGCTCTGCTGTCTGCGACACCAAACCACACGTGCACATGGCTGATTTCACCCAGCTTGAATTGTGTATACATGTGGTTGCGTAATCTATTATGTCCTGTTCTGGGGCGCAAAAGAATGACCTGTTCTGGTCTGTCTATAACGTGGTAGTCGTCTTGTGTAGGGTTTGATGGCCTTCTGACTGATTTGATCGTTCTTTTATTTTGGTGATATGTAATGGGCACATCAGGCTGTTCTTCTTTTGCTCCTTCCTTAGCCAATCGATCAGCTCTGTCGTTTCCGGGGACTCCACAGTGGGATGGTATCCACTGTATGGTTACCTTATGCTGACATGATTCATTCACACTTAAAACTTGAAATGATTCACTCACAGTAAAAACATAAGATGGTTTACTTATAGGTAAAACATGAGATGGTTTACTCACAGGTAAAACATAAGATGATTCACTCACAGTTAAAACTTGAGATGATTCACTCACAGCTAAGTAGGTCAGCATGGCCGAATGGATAAGAACGCGTATCCATAAACATCCGGTATGCTGATGCCGAGATAAAGGGTTCACCCCTTACTCCGAACAGTTGGACAAAAATTTTGACATATCGTCCTTGACTTGGAGACGTTAATTACAAGTACCTCTGAAGTCAGAGTGGGTTCGCCAGATAGCGAAAGACACTTAATAAGTAAAACAATGCACACGCAAAATTAAGTCTGGCACTACTAAAAGTAGTGTGTACTGACTACGCTTGAGTTCAAAGCGAGCGAGCGCAAACAAATAACTCACTGTTAAAACTCGAGATGAACTACTCACCTATCAAACATTTTTTTTTTATTGTTTGGAGGAATGCTACCCTACATCAAGAGCAAGAGATAGAATTGCACACGTAAACTCTTGGAGACAAATGGTCACATGGGTGCTGATAATATTTTATTCTTGATTTTTCTTCGTTCATTTGCTTTGAACTCTTCCTGTACGTGGAGGGCCGATATGACACCACACGCTAATGGCGTGGAATGTCCTAGGCTGGCTGACCGTGTGATTTGTGAACAAACCACCGAAGAAGTCGGATGTGTCGGCTGAAAGGTGCAAATATCGCAACTCTGTTAACTCAGTTAAAGTTAGTTGCATATCCTTTACAAGGCGTAGCAGCGAACACCAGCATGTGTTGGCTGTTTGTGATTCCCGAGCAAGATTACGTTCACTAGTTTGCCATTACTTAAAGAAAAAAGAAAACCACTCAAAAAATTTTTTTTAATCGGACTAATGACGAAGAAGAAGATTGAATGAAAACAAGAAGTGGAATTTGAGAGCTTTAAAATAAAAAAAAAACAAAAAAAAAAAACACATCTCAGGTGATAGAATGGATGTTGCCCCTAAATCCTTCTTTAGCTCATAAACAACACACAGACACTGATACAACTTCAACTACATTAAAATTTACAAAAGTTACTCATCTGATGGAGCGGCTGGCCGAGTGGCTAAAATGTCGTGCTCTCCATCGGGAGACCCGGGTTCTAATCCTCGGTACGGCGTGGAGTCGAGTTTTTTTTCTATCCGGGGCAACAAAAAAAAAACCGCTAACCGGCACAGTTCGCAGCGTCTGCACTAGTCAGGTGCACAGGCTCAAGTTCCCCCTGTCCTACCCCGCAAGGTACTATAGGCAATAAATGACAGTTTTCATGACTCAGCTGATGTGTATTCCGTCATCAGAATAAGGTGTCATGTGTGCTCTCGTTACCATCTGGTTTCCCCCTAATTTACATAACTGACTGTAAGATCCGGGATTGTCAATGCAGAGAGCTTCTACGCGTTTAATGTGCGTGTAATCATCATCGCTGTATCAGTATCAGTAGCTGCATCGTCGTTATTTGTAACAGCATCATCGTCATCATTCTACAACACCATCATCAAGTGTCTTGCCGACTGGCGTAGGTGTACCTGCCTCTCTACATCTTGCGATCTTCAAAGACATGGATCAATTCGTGCCATGACAGAAGTCTATCAAGAATTTTCTCTCGCTGTCTTCCTCTGTTTCTCTTTCTACACACCTTCCAAGTTGTTATATGTTCCGGTTTTGGTCTTCTAATATTGTGGCCAAAAATTGTAGAATTTCGCTTCAACGTCCTGTATTTTTCGTAATTCTATTCTGTGAAGCTGCATTACTTTACTGTGTGTTATTTTATATCAGAACATTCCCTACGTCATGTGTCCTCATCTTTAACAACCAGCTAAGGGTCCTAAAAAGAGGTCAACGTTGCAGAAAGGAGTAAAGCGCCAGTGCTTAAACTTCCGGTGCGTTGATGACAGGGATAGTGGGCTCAAGTCAATAGCCGCTCAATTGGATTTAGATCTTGATTTCTCGCCCTTGATTTGGGGACGTAAATTACAAGTACCTTCGGGGTGGGTTCGCCTGATGGTGGGGGACACTATATAGTAATAGGGTAAGCTAGTGTACACACATAAATCAGCCCAGTGTACTCCCTAGTAGTAGCAACTTATAGTAGCACTTTTGTGGACTACGCTTGGGGTCAAAGGCAGCGAACGGGAAAAAATGCTGCCAGCTGTAATCTGATTATGTGTAAGTCTGGCTTTTTCTCTGAGTCTCGTGTGTCGGCCAGATCCTCTGGCCACTCCCTGCAGCACCATTCTCTCCAAGCCGTGATGATCTATATGTTCTTCTGCACTATATACAAGATTCCAAAAGGGCCCCGATCACATCTTCCTTATCATTTACCAATACCCTATTCAGCGGTGCAGACGTAAGTATCAAAGTATCAAAGACGTAAGAATCAAAGTAAGTATTAAAGTTACTATTTACTACTTACAAAGTAAGTATTAAAGTTACTAGTTACTAAAGTTACTATTAAAGTATTAGCCGGTCTCTGTGGCTGAAGGGCTTGCGAACGCGGTTTGTGAGCCCGTATACCCGGGTTCGAAACACGGCGGTGCTCGTATTTTCGAAAAAGGCATAGAGACCGGTCGTTCAGAAAGCAATGGCAAACTACTGAACGTAACACTTGCCTAGTACATCAACAGCAGCTGAAAATGCTGGTGTTGACTGCAACGTCCCGTAAGGGATACGCAACAAAGTGTTATTAAAGTTAGTATCAAAGACGTAAGTATCAAGGACTTAAGTATTAAAGTTAGTATCAAAGACGTAAGTATCAAGGACGTAAGTATTAAAGTTAGTATCAAAGACGTAAGTATCGACTACCTAAGTATCAGACGTAAGGATCGAAGACGTAAGTATCAAAGATATAAGTATCACAGACCGAACTATCAAAGATCTGAGTATTAAAGACGCAAGTTTCAAAGACGTAAGTATCAAAGACCTAAGTATTAAAGACGTCAGTATTAAAGACGTAAGTATCACAGAGGAAAGTGGGACGCAGAGGTGTTTCCGAGGCACCAGGGCCAGGTTCTATCCTGGCCAAGACCTACTAACACGACCTAGCCGTGCGTCCTGGGCAACAGGTCCCTTCGGGGACCTGGCGAACGTAGTAGGATCACTGATTATTTCGAAGTCGGAGAGTATCTGCCTGCACGGCGAGGAACCACCAGTCTGCATACCAATAAGCCAGACATGGGACAACGGATGCTCACGCAAACCACAGTCCGGTATGACATCATACTGATGTTGGACAACAGGATGTCTTCATCCGACATACAGGACCTGTCGCTGAAGTCAGCCAGCGAACACAAGCAAGCAAACACAGACGTAAGTATCGAAGACTACATTTGCCTTATCAAGCACCAATGCCCTACCTCGCGGTGCAGACGTAAGTATCAAAGTATCAGAGACGTAAGTATCAAGGACGTAAATATCAAAGATGTAAGAATCAAAGTAAGTATCGAAGACATAAGTATTAAAGATCACATCTGTCTTATCATACACCATTACCCCACCAGCAGTGCAGACGTAAGTATCAAAGTATCAGAGTCGTAAGTATGAAAGTAAGTATCAAAGACGTAAATATCGAAGACGTAAGAATCGCAGTAAGTATCAAAGACGCAAGTCTCAAAGACCACATCTGCCGTATCATGCACCAATACACCACCTGGCTGTGCAGACGTAAGTAATGACTAATTCACTAACGTTGTGCTGATTGTTACATCGTGGCTGAGATACGACGCCATTCCACTCCGGATATCCGGTACTAGCGATTTTCTGTGCGTTGGTAATTTCCTTATCTCTGTGTCCTACATAATTGATTTTAAGATCCGGAATATCTAATTTAGAAATCTTTCGAGCGTTTTATATATTCTGAAGTCGGAGTAAGTTCGCCCGATGGCGAGGTACACTGGTAATGGGGAAAGCTAATCCACACGCAAAATTCAGTCCAAAGCTACTAGAAGTAGTGTGCATGGACTACACTTGAGTTCAAAACGAGTGAGCGGGAAAAAAATATATATCACAGTCGTCGTTATCAGCGTCAGAACGAAGGTAGGCGTGGCCAGGAAATTAATTAAACAAGCTTGCGCTTACACTTTCTATGGTGACGGCCATCCATCCACCATGTCCCATACCGATAAGCGTGGTCGGTCATGTTTTCCCATCTCACTCGATCGCCACAGTCGTGGACCAGCTCCGTGTTTCTGTTTCGACCATGCCACGTGGCCAAGCCATCCAGGTATTTACTTCTAGATCCCCCCTTGGTTTCTTCCCTTCGATCTTGCCAGTTGTCACCAAGTTCTCCAAGTCATTAAAAACGTCTAATGACTGTAATCCGTTTACCATCTTCATTTGTTTCTTGAAGGACTTGCTTATTCGTTTTTCTGTCTGTCCATGGTATTCTTTGCATTTTTCTCAGAAACCGCATTCCCACAGCCATCCGATGTTTTCACCTTGACTGCTCATTGTCCACGCTTCACATCCATACAAAAGTACAGCACTTCAACACTCTTTTTCTCGTTTCATTTGATATCTTCTTATTGGTCAGTATGTTTTTCATCTTGCAAAAGGCTACCTATGCAATGGCAATTCTTGTTATAATCTCTTCAAGGCATCTCCCATCAGATGTTATGACTGTGCCGAGATAACTATACCGATTCACTTGCTTAAGAATATACCCATTTTCTCGTATATCACATCATCGTATTGTGGTATTTCTTTCTTCCCAGTGACCACCATAATCTGTGTTTTCTTACAGTTCAATTCTAACCCTAATTGTTCACTGTGTGTCACAATCGCATCTACTAATTGTTGCAGGCCCTGTTCATTGTCTGCAATCAAGACTGTATCATCTGCATATCTAATGTTATTGATGTATCGTCCCCCAATGTTGATTCCTTCCGTATCTTCTATATTTCTGAAAATATTTTCACTGTACAGAGAAAAAGGATCTGGAGACACTACACATCCCTGTCTCACGCCTCTTTTAATAGGCTGATATTGACCTACATCATTATCAATTCTAATGGCAGCTTGTTTCCAATATATGTTTTTTTTTACATGTCTAAGGTCTTTTCGATCAATTTGTAGATCTTCAAGCATCCTTATCATGTCGACATGTCTCACTTTATCGAAAGCCTTTGCGTAGTCAATAAAGCAAACGTGAAGATCTTTGTTTACTTCTATAGAACGTTCCATTACTGTTCTCAGTATATACACAGCATTTACTGTACCCTTCTAGATGTGCGCACCCTCACGGTCCGGGCGCGTACGAGGCCCTCACCTGTGGGACTTGGCTGAACGCCTCTAAGCCGGGTCCCTTGGGTTCCAGGGTCTGGCCATCACTCGCCACCTGCTCGTTGTGGCGAGGTCTCGGAGGTTTGACGCTGTGCCGCCAGCGTCTGCAGCCTACCTTGTGCCAGACGTATTGGTTACCCATTCCTCTGGAAAATACAAGATTAGGCCGAGAGAGGGAACATGTCGTTTGGGCACCACATGTTTCTTTGAAGCTCTGCCCAGGCAATGTGATGGAATATTGGCCACATTCCAACTCACATACTTTGGTTTGTCAAGACTGCAAGGTGCCACTCACTGTACCCTTGCCTTCTACAAACCCACATTGTTCTTCTCCTATTTCAGGTTGTAATTTCTTCCTAATTATTTGCATGATAATTCTCAGCAAAATCTTCGTGATGTGGCTCATTATACTAATTGTTCGATGTTGATCATATTCCAAGGCTCCTGATTTCTTCGGGGTTGCAATAAATATAGCATTACATAATTCAGGAGGTATATCTCCAGTATCGTATAATATCGTATATTGCGTTCAGGGATCTGGTGACTTGGTCAATTCCATATTCTTCTAAGGTATTGATCATTTCTATTGTGATGTTATCTGTACCCGGGGTCTTGTTAGTTTTCAAATGGTTAATAGCATTCCGAACTTCCATCTTCAAAATTGATGGTCCTTCATTATTATTCCGATGATCATATTGTTCTTCTATTGTATCATCATAAAGGTCTTTCACATAATCTGACCGCGCATGTAAAATCTGATCTTTTTCTAGTATGATTTTGCCATCTTTTGTTTCTAGGCAACCCGTTGATGTATGTGTTCTTTTGTTAGTGATGTTCCTTTTGTGCATTAATTTGGTATTCCGGGCGTTGTGTTGGTTTTCAATTTCCTTGCAATTTTCCTCAAGCCATATTTCTTTTGCCTCTTTGCATCCATCCATCCATCATGTACCATGCCGGTAAGCGTGGGCGGTCATGTTTTGCCATCTCACTCGATCACCAGAGTCGTGGATCAGCTCCGTGTTTCTGTCTCGACCATGCCACAAGGCCAAGCCATCCAGGTACTTGCTTCTAGGTCTTCGCCTTGGTCTGTTCCCCTCGAACTTACCAGTTGTCACCAAGTTCTCCAAGTCATATCTTCTCATAACATGCCCAAAAAATTGTGACTGTCTACGTCTAATGTCTCCAATCAGTTTACGATCTTCATTTGTTTCTTGAAGGACTTGTTCATTGGTCTTTCTGGCTGTCCATGGTATTCTTTGCATTTTCCTCAGAAACCACATTTCTACAGCCATTAGATGTTTTTTCAGCTTGACTGCTCATTGTCCAAGCTTCACATCCATATAAAAGTACAGGTTCTATGTAGCATCTCAACACTCTTTTTCTCGTTTCAATTGACATCTTTTTATTGGTCAGTATGTTTTTCATCTTGCTAAAGGCTACTTTTGCCATGGCGATTCTTGTTCTAATCTCTTCCAGGCATCTCCCATCAGATGTTATTACTGTTCCGAGATAATTGTACCTATTCACTTGTTGAAGAATATTCCCATTTACTTGTATATTGGCACCTTTCCGTCTTGACAGACGATAGTTTGGTACATTATGCTTCAAGAAGGCTTAATAACTACGATCCATGTCGGTGGCGAGTGTGGCTGGTAAGGCCAATTCTTGCTGCAAATGTTTGCCCACAGTAGGTGCATGTGAAAACATGGTCATTTCCACCATTTTGCACCATCTTACGTCTCTCACGCTCTGTGTGTGCTTTATCTGCAATCATTTTCTCCTTTGTCTTTATTCCATTTCTGATAGTTGCCCTCCATGCAACACGTTCAGCGGCGACGTGCTCCCAATGTGCATTATCAATGCCTGTATCAATCATGTCCCGCTTACACACATCTGTGTATCGTAGTAGAGGCCGACCCTGAGATCTCCTACCCGTCTGTAATTCACCAAAAAAGATGTCCTTTGGTATTCTACCATCATCCATCCTCCTAACGTGTCCTATCCATCTAAGTCTACGAAGACTGAGCATGGAATACACCGTCACACAACCTGATCTTTCCAATACTTCAGTATTTGTGATTTTGTCTTGCCACTTAATACCAAGAATTCTTCGCAGACACCGCATATGAAAGCTGTTTAAACGTTTCTCTTGGCGTGAGTAAGTGCTTACTTGTATATTACATCGTGGTATTTCGTTCTTCCTATTGACGACCATAATCTTTGCATAGCTTTCTAATTTTCATGTGAATCTCTTCATATTTTTCCTTGTTATTTTTGTTATTTTTTCTTATTTCCACGAGTTTTAAAATGTCTTCCGTGTCCTGCGTCCTATTATCTTTATTTTTAGGATGGTTGTTTCGGCAGCTTGGTTGACTGATTTCTTTAATATTTCCCATTGGTCACTGACGTCTTGAAATAATATTTTCGTATCGGACAATGCATCGAATCTGTTCTTTACCTGTTCGTTGAATTTATCTTTTACCTTCTCACTCTTGGTGTATATTTGACTTTCTTTAACGTTATATGTAAATTGCTTAAGATTAATCTATGGTCGCTGTAGCGGTCTGCGCTTGGTATAGTTTTTCGACTTTTAAGGCATTTCGAAATCTTCTGGTGATGAGAATGTAATAAATCTGATTTCTGATCTTATGATCAGGGCTCCTCCATGTTCATGATCTCCTTGGGTGCTGTTTATACCAGGTGTTTCCAATGATCACATCATGCTCTGTTGCCAACTGTAAAGTCTGCACCCTCTTTCATTCTGTTTTGGTGACAGAATTATTGTGGTTTCATGCCACACGCTGCTCAGTTAGATAGACTTGACTTCTCGTCCTTGACGTGGGGATGCAAATTACACGCATCTCAGAAGTTAGGAGTTGCGTTAGCGAAAATGATAAGGAACTGCGCTATTAGTGTTATGGGCATGGTCGGACGGGAGCTTCAAGTTTGAGCTGTTAGGAAAAAAGACTGACCACTTATTCCTCGGTGTACTCCGGCCTATACTATGTGATGGTACTATCACATCAAGGACCCAGCAGGAAACTGCTTCGGAATAAATATTACATCACGGAAAATGCAAAGAATACCATGGACAGACCGAAAAAAAAAACATAAATGAGCAAGCCCTACAAGAAACAAATGAAAATAGTAAACTGATTAGAGAAATTAGACGTAGAAAATCAGCTTTTGGACACGGTATGAGAAGAAATAAATCGGAGAACTTGATGACATGTCAACAGCAACACTGAGGGGAGGAGAACATGTGGAAGGCAGAGAAGTAAATACCTGAGTGTCTTGGTCATGTGTTCTGACACTCGGAGGGGATGACGTAATGCAACGTCTAGAAGACCGGCTTACTACAGCAGTAGGCTGAACATTATGTGCTGCAACTCCAGTCATTAGATATAAAACCGTAACGATTCCTACACCAGCAGTCAAAGAGCCTGTTCCTCTGTACGCCAAAAACAATTGTATTTACCAATTCACATGTAGATGCCAGGCCTTCTACATTGGTAGAACAGAGAGACAGCTTAACAAACGAGTGTCAGAACACATACCTCAATGGGTCAACAAGATACAACACACAAGAGATGCTAGTCTCGTGGGGCCGACACACCGGAAGCTCCCGGCGTCTTCAATTGGTAGGCACATTGTCGAGAGCTGCCATGTGGTTGACAGAGACACTGCCTTTCGCGTGTTGTTTAACACACAAAATACTCGCTTGTTAAAATTTGCAGAAGCAATTATGATCTATCAACGCAAGCCAGAATTGTGCAAACAGAAAGACATGTTAGTCAGCTTAAAATTACCGTGGTAGATAATTGACATTACTGTGCGAATATGTGTATATTTCGACTTGAAGGATTTATCGGTACTTTTGCCTTTATTCATCCCAAACAAACGGAATCCCAGGGTATGACGTCACATCCAGGGGTTCCCTGTGTTGCGCCGTAGCTCGGTGCGCAATTTTATCGATCGATGTGCAACAGTTGCTCTCGGCGACATCCCCCCCCCCCCCCCCCCAACTGTAACTGGCAAAATGAAATGCTTGTCAACTCTTGAGACCAGCAGTATACGAAAAGAATGATGATGATCTGTCTGTACGGGAGACGCGAGGCCTTGCAGCCACGTGCGCCTTGTCTCAGCGGGAGGATGTCCTGCCGACATACATGGTGAATGTCGTCGTCGGCATCTCCCATCTGTCCTGACGCTCAGTAAGCGATAGCACCATAATGACGTGATTATATGAACAGTGTCTAGCAGAATGTCAGATGCCATGATGCTGCTGCAGAAAAGGCAACGCTACTCTGGCTTGTTGTGAACAGTTGCTGCCTGCTGCTGACAGTTCCAGAAAACTCATGATGACACACACGCACGCACGCACGCACAGAGAAAGAGAGAGAGAGAGAGAGAGAGAGAGAGAGAGAGAGAGAGAGAGAGAGAGAGAGAGAGAGAGAGAGAGAGAGAGAGAGAGAAACGGTGGCCAAAGCCCAAAGAAACACTGTGGGCAATTGAAACGCACTGACACGCACTGTACCCGAACACAGAGGAGATCACCGTCGGTGCTAAATATATCTGGTGACCCTAAATATAGCTGGTGACGTTTGTTTGAGGTGAATTAAGGCAAAAGTACAGATTTATCTAGTTAATTCACGTAAGTTGTGTGATTTCTGCAGTATGTACCCGACGAGATGCAGCGAAATATGCCAGGCAATAAATCGTGCAATCTATTGTTTGTGTCTTCGTTATTCAAATTCACTACGGGAAAACATTGTTTTGAATATTCTAGTGTCATAATTTGGTCACGTCTAGCGTGTGGTCAAGCGGTTACCTACTCGCTTCACACGCCTGTGATCCAGTTTGATCCCGGGTCCAGTCAAGGATATGCACTACTTACGAGCTCAAACAAGAGCGAAATTCGAGTCTGTGCTACCAAATTGACGTGGACAAGGCCTTAGATTCGTACCGGAATACGACCAGCGTTGACAGTAGTGGGTTGTGCTCAATGTTTAAATCTTAAAAAGACGGCCAGGTGCCAGTCAGTGGTCGAGCCATCGGCGTATACATGTGTTCGGTAGGTTACAGGAGAATGTTTACCTCACGCCAAACTGGCACTAACAGATACAGAGAGCGAAGTAGGGAGAGCGAGCACGTGCTGGCATGCATAAATGGCTGAGACAACGGTATTTGATACATTCTTACCAACAAAAGTTAGTTGCATGTCTTTTTCAGGACGTCGCAGTCAACTCCAGCACTTATTTTCAGCCGTTCGTGATTTACTAGGCAAGTAGTTCTTACATACTTTTCCTTTCCTTACTTTTCCTTAGACAGTGGACTGAGTTGCTGCGGAAGTTTGTTGTCCGTAAAGTCACCTTCATCTTCGTTCCGGGACACGCGGGAGTCGAGGGAAATGAACGAGCTGATAAACTGGCTGGGTATGCACCCCCTGTAGATGGCCAGCCCATGGATCGTGCCGATGTTATTAACGTCCTTAAAGATATGGCGAGAACAGAGGACTTTGACGTCAGTGAATCCACATCGCTGTCCAGGATGAAAGACTTGGGAGTAAGTATCGGCACGGCCAGACGCGAGAGGTACATCGGGAAAACGAGGTGCCTCGTCAACCAACACAGAACTGGCACTATTAGCCACCGGTCGCTGATGCATATGCTGGGGAGGGGGGGGGAGGATCTGAGCACCCATGGACCTGTCCGAAGTGCAATGAAGAAACCCCAACTGATAACTGATAGGCAAGTTTACGTTCAGCTGTTTGCCATTGCTTTCTGAACTACCGACGCTCACACCAATGTATAAAACGAGCGCATTGCTGACCGCTTCCAAATCGACTGTAGCTGTTTCTACCGCGGTATGCGGGATTGCGACTGGCGTTTCTAATCCCTACATTTGAATGCGTGGGATTTTTTAAAAAAATTAAAAAAATTTCGAGCTGCCTCCACAGGGGATCGAACCCTGGATCTTCGGTTTACGAGACCGACGCCTTACCACTTGGCCACAGAGGCGGTGTGCTCTTACCCGCTACAGGAATGAAGTGACATCAATAATGAAAGCAAAAAAAGTATGTAAGAACTAAGCTGCCAGCAGAAATCAATCAATCAGGTGCCGTCTCCACCATGAAGGTTAGCTGCAAAGGATGTCTATTATCTTGATTATGTCAGATTGCTATTCGTCCATCTCTTGATGTTATCTTTCCACTTGCATCGTTGTCTGTCTACCTCTTGCTCGCTTGCCTTCAACCTTACCATCCAGTGTGGTATTTTATAAGATTGTTCGTCTTTTAACGTGGCCGAAATATTTCACTTTCCAATTTTTTTATTTATTTCATCAACTATTTTTTTTTTCATTCACAGTCTCTCTAGAAGCTCTGTATTTGATTGTTTTTGTTTCGATGAAATACGACATATTCTTCGACTCTCTGCCGATACTGTGCCGAACACCATGTCTTCATCAAGGAATGTCCGCTGGCCAAACAGGACAAGGACTTCCTAAAGCCCAATGACAAGAAAAAGTTCGCCATCAGCCTTGGCAAACCCGGAGCAAGATACATGGGCTGCCCGTACCTCAAAAGACACAGATACCGCCATAACTACAAAGACACCACGTAAGGAGGCACTGTGCAAGTGGTGCAAGACAACCACAGGCATCTCACAAGCTGTATGTACACATCTCAGGCCCTCTATTCGACTCTATAATTGCTTTCCATTCTCCAGACTTCTGAGCCATATAGTAGTGTTGAATCTCCCTAGAACCCCCCCCCCCCCCCCCCCCCGTTTTTAATCCCCCTAGATATTATTAACTAATCCAGTGTCGAAGGATAATATATTGCTAAATCTGACCTCCCATTTAGACTTAAGGGCGATATATCGCCATGCTAGGGACATCGTGTTATTTCTTTCGTTTTGTAGTATCTTCCGCAATGTCAGTGCTCAGTGAAAGAAAATTTACATTATAATAGATTAATACTTGTTCATTTGATTGCTCACCATGTTTGGTCCAAACCTACTTATTTGTTTGGCTCTGAATAATTTAATATTGATTTCATTTGTTTATTTGCGCTTGCACTCTTTGAAATCAAGCGTAGTACATGCATACTACTTCTAGTTGCACTGGACTGAATTTTTGCATGTGGATTAAATCAAATCAAATCAAATCAACTTTATTAGGGTCACAAATTGGGCGCGCAGGCCCGTCTTACATTCGGCCCTTCCAATCACTCGTCTTTCGTTCATCAAGAGCATTATACATTTACATAGGAAGAAAAATAAACATTGTGAAATGAATGTTGTAAACATAAACAAGGCTAAACATGGAGAAAAATATGTACATAAAAAGTATGTGACGTAAAAGTAGTGATGCCAGCGCGCCCCACACACACACACACACACACACACACACACACACACACACACACACACACACACACACACACACTCTCTCTCTCTCTCTCTCTCTCACATTCACTCTCACTCATTCCCTCTCACTCATTCACTCACACACACACACTCTCACTCATTCACTCTCCCGCTCACTCATTCACTCTCCCGCTCACTCATTCACTCTCACGCTCCCTCATTCACTCTCACGCTCACTCATTCACTCTCCCGCTCACTCATTCACTCTCCCGCTCACTCATTCACTCTCCCGCTCACTCATTCACTCTCCCGCTCACTCATTCACTCTCACTCATTCACTATCCCGTCACTCATTCACTCTCCCGCTAACTCATTCACTCTCCCGCTCACTCATTCTGTCTCTCCCGCTCACTCATTCACTCTCACGCTCACTCATTCACTCTCACTCATTCACTCACACACACACTCTCACTCATTCACTCTCCCGCTCACTCATTCACTGTCCCGCTCACTCATTCACTCTGCCGCTCACTCATTCACTCTCCCGCTCACTCATTCACGCTCACTCATTCACTCTCACGCTCACTCATTCACTCTCCCGCTCACTGATTCACTCTCACGCTTACTCATTCACTCTCACGCTCACTCATTCACTCTCACGCTCACTCATTCCTTCTCACGCTCACTCATTCACTCTCACTCATTCACTCTCACGCTCACTCATTCACTCTCACGCTCACTCATTCACTATCACGCTCACTCAATCACTCTCACGCTCACTCATTCACTCTCACGCTCACTCATTCACTCTCCCGCTCAATCATTCACTCTCCAGCTCACTCATTCACTCTCCCGCTCACTCATTCACTCTCCCGCTCACTCATTCACTCTCCCGCTCACTCATTCACTCTCCCGCTCAATCATTCACTCTCACGCTCACTCATTCACTCTCACGCTCACTCATTCACTCTCACTCATTCACTCACACACACACACTCTCTCACTCATTCACTCTCCCGCTCACTCATTCGCTCTCACGCTCACTCATTCACTCTCCCGCTCACTCATCCACCCTCACGCTCACTCATTCACTCTCACGCTCACTCATTCACTCTCCCGCTCACTCATTCACTCTCACTCATTCACTCTCACGCTCAATCATTCACTCTCCCGCTCACTCATTCACTCTCACGCTCACTCATTCACTCTCACTCATTCACTCTCACGCTCACTCATTCACTCTCACGCTCACTCATTCTGTCTCTCATTCACACTCACTCACTCTCTCACTCAAACTACAGTAATGAACATAAGTTTATATTATACATGATAAAATCAACTGGTATTTAATTGATAATATGACAGATGAGAATACACAAACATATGGATTCGCGTGTTACATAACATGCGTGTTACATGACATGCATCTGCTCAGCTCTCTCTCTCTCTCTCTCTCTCTCTCTCTCTCTCTCTCTCTCTCTCTCTCTCTCTCTCTCTCTCTTCTCTCTGTATTCTTTCATATACACACACTCACACGCATGCGCGCGCTCACACACACACACTAACACAAGTGCTTTACAAGCTTTACAAAGGTCTTTAAAGTCGAGAGGATCGACTTCAGTGCACCAGGTTTCTTCTTCTTCTTCTTCTTCTTCGTTCATCCGGAGTTTTTTTTTTTCCGGATGTGATTGCGTTGTGCCTGTTTACAGCAGAGCTGTGTTCTTGCGCCGTTAGGCCGACACATCCGACTTCTGCGGGCATTTGTTGGCCGGGTTAACCTTCCCGGGGGTTTCTTAGGACGTTTGACTCTCACTGTTGTGGTGTTATCCCCATCCCAGCTGGTCCATATAGAACAGCCAAAGATCCTGGTCAGCCCTCAAGGGAAGGCAGGGGCAGACCATGGGCATTCCCCGCCATCCAAGGAGGCTTCCATACTTGCAGAGCTGATACATAGCGCTCTGATACTGGGCTCACCCAAGGAATCGTCGCGTCCTGCACATGGCTGCTTAGCCTCACTTCCGTATATTGGGCCTTCCGTTCACCGTAGGCTGTTCTTCCGGAAACCAGAAGTATGCAGTCTGCAGATGACATCCACACAGTGAGCTTTCGATTCGGACTTTCCATGTAATGGATTTGCTATCCAAGCAATATTCCATTTCGTGCCACTAGGACACTTTTCCACCTTTTATGAAGCCCACACAGTGGGCTTTTGATTCGGACTTTCCACGTAATGGATTTGCTATCCAAGCAATATTCCATTTCATGCCACTAGGACACTTTTTTTGTTTAATAAGCGCTTGAACGTGGGACTTGAACTTCCGGTTTCAAGATGGCGACGGACGGTCGTGTTGTTTTGTGTTCGTTAACTTTTTCGCGTAGGGGATGGATTTATTCATCTCTTGCTTGTAATTGGTGTGCCAGGATGTAAAACCAGGAGTTTCTACTCAAGATCTGCGCGGGTGCTACGGAGTTCGTGCATCGAGCGAAGCCATCCTTGAGTGAATTTTCAGCAGCGTGTGTGGTTCTCAGCAGTGTGTGTTTACGTTTTTTCAACATGGCGGAACAACGTGTGTTCTCCGAGCGGCCATAAGTCAACATAACGAAGCGGCGTGGTAGCCGCGCAGGGAGAAAGAAACAAGGTAAGCGCGGGGGTTTGAGACGTTTTAGACTCAAGTGTCACCGTCTAGGACTCAGGAACATCCGTATTCTATATTGGAACTGTGCCAGTGTAAAACAACGGGGCTCTATTTTAGAAACCCTAGTTTACAGGAACGACATTGTAGCACTCCAGGAGACGAGACTGGGCGATCAGCTACTCCGAATTGCCGGCTTCAAATGTTTCTACAACAGACGACATCTGGGAACGGCGATTCTCGTTCGCGACAGCATGGTGGCGTCAGAGCTAGACATGTCCAGTTGGGACAGTGACGATATACAAATACAGGCGTTGAGAGTTCATTCCAGTACACCATTCGTGTTGGTTAATGTTTATGCCCGCAATGCGAGTGTGGACGCCCAGAAGTGGCAGTGCTTAAGTGGCATATTAGGCCACGAGAGAAATGTTATTTTCTGTGGTGACTTCAACGCTAAAGGCAGATTATGGGGAAACACTTCCTCCAATTCACAAGACGAGGAGCTCGAGACTGCACTGGAAACCATCGACCTGGTTTGTATCAACAGTGGCTGTGTCACTGTGATCTGGCGCTAGTTTCACCTTCACTCACTACAGTGTGTAGATGGGGTGTCCTAGGACACCATGGCAGCGACCACCACCCTTGCAGCATATTGGTGGAGAAAGGCAGAACCAGGCAGCACAAGCTAAAGGTAAAGACGTTCCAGTATGACAGTACAGGGCAAGTGTGGTGAGTAAAATAAGACGTGACAAGCGCAGAACGTTTCAGGGCAGGAAGAAAAGCTGGGAGCAGCCACCGTGGTGGAGTTTCGAGGTGGAGAAGGCTTGGGTGGATAAGCGTAGTGCTGTAAGGAGATGGCAAAATGCCAAGAAGAACAGAGCTGGTCATCCTAGTCCCAGCTTGCACTTAGAAAGAGAGATGCACACAAAAGTAAGCTATTTCAAAAAACTGGTCACGGTGGTTAAAAGCGAAAAATGGGCAGAGGTGTGTCAAAGGGTAAGCACAGACAAGTCACTGAAATTGTTCTGGCGACTACATAAAAGCATGAGTGGTGTAGTCAAGAATAAGAGCATTTCTGACTTCCAAGGTGCTGACCTCATCTGGCAGAGGACTGGCGAGGACAAGGGCAAAGCCCTCTTTGAACGCTACCTTGAGCAGAGCAACCAGACAGACATGGGAGGCCGAAATCTGGCCAAGGAGGTCACCTCAGACAGATGCAAGGCCCAGAACACTTCGGATTAAGACACAGTGACAGTGAAAGAAATCAAGGCTGTGCTTCAACGATCAAAAAACAGTGCTCCAGGTCCTGATGGCATAAGATACGACGACATAAATAGGTGTACCGACAATGAGCTAGAGAAACTAGCAGACATGTACAACAACAGTATAGGGAGTGCTAGCATCAAGGAGGAATGGTTACACAGCTATCTGATTCCCTTGCCGAAGCCTGACAAAGACCACAAAAAAATTCAGGGATATCGAATTATAACCATGCAGAATACAATAGGCAAGCTGCTGGAGAAGGTAATTGCCAGGAAAATATCAAGCCAACTAGAGAGGCAAGGTGTTTTCCCACCTACCCTAGGTGGGTACCGTCCAAAAAGAGAAACCTGGACCAATGCAGCAGTCTTTGCCCATGATGTCTATGAAGGTTTCCACTCAGGCACTGAAACCGTTGCTGCAGCGATTGATCTTGAGGACGCATACAACAGAGTACCACTGGATTTTTTAATGTTTCAGCTTCTTGAACTAAACGTAAGTCCATTCCTCCTTAGTTGGATCGCTGCAGCCCTCTTCCAACGGAAAGTAGTTTTTAGATGTGGCAGTTGGACTTCGGAACCAACAACAATATATCCTGGCCTACCACAGGGATCACCATTATCTCCGGTACTGTTCAACGTCTACACAGTGAGAATCACCAGTGAGCAGATCACTGGACCTGGCAGGACATTGTCATATGCCGATGATGTTTTAGTGTATCGTCAGGGTAAGGATAGAGAGGAGGTTGCTGTGGAATTACAAACCGAACTCAATCGCATAAGTACTTGGTGTGATGAAGCTGGGGCAATGGTCAACCCAACAAAGGCAACAGTGACTTGGTTCTCGTTGAATAATCATATTGTCAACAATCCAACACCAACTGTAATGCTGTGTTCAGAGACGGTGGAAAGAACGCAGGCAATGAATTACCTGGGGATACGGTTTGATCGAAGCCTTGCTTATAATGTGCACATAGACCAGGTGATAACAAATGCCAAGCGGGGTTTGGCAGCGATGCGGGTGATGGCGGCAGCAAACTGTGAGCAGCGCCATCTATGTCTTCTGTACGAGGGGCTGGTCATGTCTGTTTTGGAGTATGCAATGGCAATCCTGACTCTCAGCCATAAGCAGATAGAAAGGATGGAAAGGATACAGAATGAAGCTATGCGCATTATTCTTGGATGTACAAGAGATACAGCATGCAGGGCGATGCGCTACCTTCTTGATTTTCCAACCATTGAAGAGAGAATACAAGTTTGCAGGGCACGCGCCTACCTCAGAATTAACGCAAACACACAACATCCACTGCATAGTGAAATTAGGAAGGTGAAGGGCAGCAGGTTAAAAAGAGGACGGTCGTGGATGGGTCAAGCCGAAGACATTCTTCAACAGGTGTGTTCACTTGAGGACTTAGAACCTGGCGAGGAGTGGGTGCAAGTGCCAACAGACTTCTGCACATCCTTTTCAGTTTGCATCCAACTAGATAGAAAATGCAGACAAGAAAATCCGGCTGCTGTTGAGGCTGAAGTACAAGCGTTGATTTTCGAGAATTCGCTAGACGGTGACGCGGTCATCTACACAGATGGGTCGGTCGTCCGACATGTGAGAAGCTCATGGGCCTTTACAGCTCGGGCCGGAGGGAGAATTGTGAAGGAGGACTCTGGTGCTTTCACTGAAACCAAGTAGCCTGACCATGGAAGTCATGGCAGTAAGTAAAGCAATAACATGGCTCGAGACACAGACATTCACTAGGGCTTGTTTCCTTAGCGACTCAATGAACATGATCAAGAGGATAGAGGAGGGGTCGATCCGAAGAGAATGGTTGCTGCCTCTGAAGCGGTCTCTGCTGGCAAAGATTAGTTTCATCTTCGTGCCAGGGCATGCGGGAGTACAAGGGAATGAGCGGGCTGACAAGCTCGCAGGTGAGGCTACTGTGGAGGGCGGACGCGCCATGGACCAGGCTGACATTCTGAATGCTCTACGAGAAGTGAGACTTTTGCGAGAACCAAGTGATGACTGTGAATCTACAACAATGGCCAGACTGCGAGAGCAGCAAATTAAAAGAGGGGTGGCCAAACAAGAACACTACGCAGGAAGCCAAAGAAGATTGATAAACCAACACAGAACTGGCGTCGTTAGCCGCTACACGCTGCGGGATTTGCTGAGGAGGGGATCCGAGCACTTATGGACTGAATGGTTCAATGTGCAACGAGGATGATCTGTCGACTAACTAACTAACTAACTAGGACACTTTTCCACCTTTTAAGAAGCCCACACAATGGGCTTTTGATTCGGACTTTCTACGTAATGGATTTGCTATCCAAGCAATATTCCATTTCGTGCCACTAGGACACTTTTCCACCTTTTATGGAGCCCACACAGCGAGCTTTCGATTTGGACTTTCCACATAATGGATTTGCTATCCAAGCAATATTCCATTTCATGCCTCTGGATCTTCATGCACCTTTAAATGTCAACCTGTATGTAACTTAAGTAAGCTGCGGTCATCTTTAGCTTGTTGATATCTCCATAGAGCTTGTCCTCAAATGAAGCAGGTGTGAGCCAAAATATCTTTCTCTGTTCTGCATACGTTGGGCAATCCTGCAGCAAATGTTTTGCTGTCATTTTTCCAGTTCCACAATTACATTCATCGGTATCTCCTATCTTTAGTTTATTGAACAAGTGGTATTTCAGCCTGTTATGTCCTGTGCGGAGTCTGAAGATTGCTACTTGCTCTCTTCGGTCGAGTTTGTAATATGCATCATCCTTCTGATGGCCTGGATGCTCTGATTCCCATTTGGTTCTATAAGTGCTTTTTATCAACCTCTTTGCCTCATTATAGGTTATGTCTATGTCAGGCTGTGGTAGTCGTCCGCCTTCTTTTGCCAGTCTGTCAGCCTCTTCGTTTCCAGGTATACTGCAATGTGATGGGATCCACTGTATTACAACTTTTTTGGATTTCTGGCATAGACCATGGAGTGCTGCTCTTAGGTCAGTTAGTTCTGTGCTGTTATTTCACTTCAGTATTGAGACAGCTGACTTTGCATCTGTGAAGATAGCTATTTGCTTCTCTTTATTTTCCTCCATCAGGAGCATTTCTGCTGCAGTTTTCAGAGCCTCTACCACAGCTTTGAAGTTACTTGAAAATTTTCCAGTTGCCATTGAATGTGTTTTTTTCACTCCATTTTTTAAATTTAGGAGAATTCCTCCTCCTCCATTCTCTATTGAATTTTTGGCTGATCCATCTGTATATGCATGGGTCCAATTCCTGCTTGGGTAATGTTCTTTTATGTAGTTTAGGGTTATTTCTCTTCTTTCGGTTTCATGCTGAGTGTTCTTTTTCTCAATACCAGGAATGTTTTCTATCATCTCAGGCAGTTGCTGCTGTCTCCAAGCTGGGAACTTGTGTGCATTGTGTATGGGCTTGACTGTTGATATGTTAAGTATAGGATCTGCCCTAATCCTTCGTTTTGCAGTTTCTACAAAGTTGCTACGCTTCAGTCTTCCCTTTCCAAAACCATGAAATCTGTTGTACATAGGGTGGTATGTCATTCTTCTAAATTTTTCTGCTTGTTGCTGGGCTCTGCTATCTCTTCTATCCTGCATTGGTTGTAAACAAGTGATCTTTTCTAGTTCATCAATAGGCGTTGTCTTCAGGCTTCCATTTATGATTCGCATTCCTTGGTTTTGGACTCTACTTATTTTGTTAAAGTTTGACTTAGCTGCTGTTGCCCAAACTGCAATGCCATATTCCAGTACTGGCCTCACCCGTCCAGTATATAACTTCTTGAGAACTTTCACATCTGCTCCCCACGTTGTACCAGCAAGCTTTTTCATGATTGCCATTCTCTGCCTTGCTCTTGTTCGATTTTTCTCAACCTGTGTCTTCCATGTCAGGCGACGATCAAAGGTGACTCCTAGATAGTTTGGATTTTCTTCATGGCGCAATATTTTTCCATTCAATACCAGCTTAGGTTGCTGAGTTTTATTTGAGAGGGAGAACACTGTGCATGTTGTTTTCTCCTCACTTATCTTCACTAGCCATGATTTTGACCAGTCCTCTAGCGCTAATAAGGCTTGCTGTATTCTGCTGTTAGCTGTACTAATATATTCTTCAGATGTCCATATGGCTAGGTCATCTGCAAAGGAGGATGTGTGTACTCTGGCTGGAAAATTTTCTGTGATGTCATTTATATATGCTAGGAATAATGTTGGTGAAAGAACTCCTCCTTGGGGGACACCTTGCTCCAGCAGCATCATTTTGCTTGTTTGTCCTTGTACTTTTGTCCTGGCAGTTCTGTTCTCAAGGTAGTGGCTGATCCATTTATACATTTTTCCACAAACATGCATGTTTTGCAGTTTTACTTTCAGTCCTTCCTTCCATACTTTATCAAATGCTTTTTCTAAATCTATCCAGACTGCTAGTGTGTGCTTTTTCTCTTGGAAGGCATCCTCTATTTCCTGAGCTATATAGGTTATTTGATCTTCAGTGGATCTGTACTTTCTGAATCCTGCTTGGTGTGGTGTTAAGAGTTTGTTTTCTTCCAGATGCCATGTTAGCCTGCCATTGATAATGCGTTCCATTAATTTTCCTACACAGCTAAGTAGACTGACAGGTCGATAGCCATTTGGTTCTTCCAGGTCTTTTCCTTTCTTTGGGACTGGTATTAGTATAGCTTCCTTCCATGCCTGTGGGACTATTCCTCTCTTCCAACTGTTATTTAGGACTGCTAGTAGTTTCTTCTTTGCCTTGGTGCCTAGTCCTATTAGCATTTCATTTGTGATTCCATCCTTTCCTGGTGATTTCTTCTTTTTAGGGTATTCATTGCCTGTTCCATTTCTTCCATTGTTAGATTTGCCATCATATATTCTGCTGCTGTCTCTGTATTTCTATGATGTATCTGTTTGTCTTTGATTGCTTTCTTCTGTTCGGCTGTAATATCAATGTGGTTTGCATTTGCATAGTGTTCCATTAGTGCATTTGCAGCCTTTTTTCCTGTAAGCAAGGCATTTCCTTGTTTAATTGTTATTTGTTTGTTTCTAGGTACTTCATTGTTCATGGCTTTCACTAGTTTCCATAGTTTGTTTCCATTCCTGTCAAAATTCAGGTTTTCTGTTTTTTCCCTCCAACAATCTCTTGTTGTTTGATTTACTGTTCTTTTATATTTTGCTGAGATGGCTTTGAGAGAGATATTCGCTTCAATTGTTTGTTCCCTCTCTGCTGTCTTCCTGGCATCTTCAACTTTGTCCTCCAAACTTTGTAGTTCTTCAGTCCAGTATGGTTTGTAATTTTTCCTCGCTCCTCTAGGAATGGACTAAGTGGCTGCCTGTATTATCGCTCTGTTTAGACTTTCCACCATTTGCTTTATGTTGCCATATCGTGTATTTATGTTTTCACAATATTTGTCTGTTAGTATGGCAAATCTGTCCCAGTCTGCTCGTTTGTAATTCCATTCCATTCAATTTCCCTTTGCAAGGGCTTTTGCTCCTGTGGAACATACTCCATATTCATTACAAGCTTGATTGGTCTGTGGTCACTACCTGCTAATTGGTCCAGCACATGGCGATCGATTTTGTGGAGGATGTCTCCTGTGCAGAAAGCTAAGTCTGGAGTAGAAGTGGTAAGCCATCTTCTGGAGTAGAAGCTCGGTGTGTCATCCGCTTTGTTGAGTAGATGGAGATTTGAGTCTATTTCCCAGTCCTCCAATTCATCTCCTCTTTTGTCAGTATCTGGGTATCCCCATCTTTCTGAATGGCTATTAAAGTCTCCGACAATAATGCAGTTTGTGTCAGTTATTTTCATGTTTTAGAGTGTAAGGTCCTTATCTGCTGGGCTATACAGATTGTAGATTCTTATTTTCACGTCCTTTATCATTATATCAACACCTATAATTTCCGTTTGGTTGTCAGAGATCACAGATACTTCGCTGCAAGGTATTGTATTTCGTGTAAGTATTAGAACTCCTCCTTTGTGTCCTTCGCGGTCGAAACGTGTGGCTTGATATCCTCTGACTGAGAATTTGTGATTGGCGTTGAGGTGTGTCTCTTGAATGCATGCCACATCTATTCTATCTTTATGAAGACGCTGTGTTAGGGAGTCTTTCTTCTTGTAAACTCCTTCGGCATTCCACTGTAGTATGTTGAGTGTCCGGGGTATTTGGTCAATAGCTCTTAACCTACTCCTCTGAGCCTTGACTCCACAGCACAGGGGAAGGTGACCACCAGTAGTCATGGGTGGACCCCCTCGAGGCAGGGGGCCCGGCACTTTCGCCGCCTGATGGGACTTCACGGGATTAGCACCATAACGATTAATTTTGATTTGTGACATCATGAATTAAGTTACGTTGCACTGCTTTGTCGAGCCTGTGGCTCAGTACATTCGATTTCGACAAGCATTTATTTGGGATGCTTTCCCTAGCCTTTGACTGTCCCCAGTCTACCTACAAGGCAGCAGGTTTTACGTTGCACTGCTTTGTCAAGCCTGTGGCTCAGTACATCCGATTTTGACAAGCATGTATTCGGGGTGCTTTCCCTAGCCTTTGACTGTCCCCAGTCTACCTACAAGGCAGCAGGTTTGTGTGTCTCTTCGTCTGGTCCCTCTCCCTTGACCTGTCCGACATGGGTGGCCCTACCAGTAGCTGTGCTACCGTCGGCATAGCTCTTGGGGTCATTGGGACGCACAAGCCCCTCTACCTCGTCACGGTGGACACACAGCAGAGGGGTGCACCAGGTTTCATCCCATATGGATCGGCCTCTTTTCGCAGGGCGACCTGCCGAAAGAGTCGCACAAAGCACGAACTCCGTAGCTCCAGCGATGACCCCTAGGAGTCTCAGAGAAATATTTACTCGTGAACCGAAAGACGTAGCCTGGAATTAAACCCACAGCCATCCTAGCGCGACGCAAACAGCTTGACCTCTTCACCAAGTAGTCGAAACCACTCCGATTTCAGAGGTACTTTTAATTTACGTCAAGGACGAACAGTCAACATTTTAGTCCAACTGTCAGGTGTCGAGGTTAAACCTGCTACCTGGGCATCAGCACACCGGATGGGTAAGAACGCGCGTTCTTATCCATTCGGCCACGCTAACTCCCACTGATGTGTTGTTGTTACGCATATTTTTCTTTGTCATTTCTATTCTCGTTTCCTTCATGCAAAATCGGTGAAGTGCACAACTACTAGAAACAGCAACTATTACTAGTAATATCACGTGTGTAAGCAACGCTCGGGTTCAAAGCGGGCGAACGCAAAAACAAAATAAACAGATGTATTTTGAATTCGTCTGATCGTACGACTCCATTGTCCATGTCAGAATGATGTCAAATCAAGCACCACTTTATGTCTAATGCCGAACAAGCTCTGAATATATTCTAAAAAAGTAAAGAAGAAATGTATCTTTTTCCATGTAGTTACCACTGCGTTCAATGCAAGTCCTCCAGCGCCGATATAGTGCTTGATTCCTGTAGAATACAGAATAAAACAAATGATCTTGGTCGCGTGTGTAACCACTCATGCATCACCTGCTGTGCTTCTTCACAGAAGTCACGCCGTTTTGAAACTTCCTACTCCACTCATACACTTGCTGGACTGGCAGACATGCATCACCATACTGGACCTTCCTACTCCACTCATACACTTGCTGGACTGGCAGGCATGCATCACCATACTGGACCTTCCTACTCCACTCATACACTTGCTGGACTGGCAGGCATGCATCACCATACTGGACCTTCCTACTCCACTCATACACTTGCTGGACTGGCAGGCATGCATCACCATACTGGACCTTCCTACTCCACTCATACACTTGCTGGACTGACAGGCATGCATCACCATACTGGACCTTCCTACTCCACTCATACACTTGCTGGACTGACAGGCATGCATCACCATACTGGACCTTCCTACTCCACTCATACACTTGCTGGACTGACAGGCATGCATCACCATACTGGACCTTCCTACTCCACTCATACACTTGCTGGACTGACAGGCATGCATCACCATACTGGACCTTCCTACTCCACTCATACACTTGCTGGACTAACAGGCATGCATCACCATACTGGACCTTCCTACTCCACTCATACACTTGCTGGACTAACAGGCATGCATCACCATACTGGACCTTCCTACTCCACTCATACACTTGCTGGACTGACAGGCATGCATCACCATACTGGACCTTCCTACTCCACTCATACACTTGCTGGACTAACAGGCATGCATCACCATACTGGACCTTCCTACTCCACTCATACACTTGCTGGACTAACAGGCATGCATCACCATACTGGACCTTCCTACTCCACTCATACACTTGTTGGACTGACAGGCATGCATCACCATACTGAACCGTCGCCGATGAATTTCCATAAGTTTCACCGCTTCACTGATCAAAAAACGGATAAGAGAACTCTCTTCCCTTCGGTGCATGCCAAGGGGGGAACGGCCATTTTAAAATTGTCCTTATGACGTCACTGTGTTCGTATGCACCGTGATGTCACGTGCTTAACACTCTTAACATCAGGTAGAGGAGGCGGAGGAGAAGCACAAACAGCAGGAGAAGAAGAAGAAAAAGGAAGACAAAGAAAGAAGAGGAGGAGCAACAGGAGAAGAAGAAGAAGAAGAAGAAGAAGAAGAAGAAGAAGAAGAAGAAGAAGAAGAAGAAGAAGAAGAAGAAGAAGAAGAAGAAGAAGAAGAAGAAGGAGTAGGAGGAGGAGGATGAGCAGCAGCAGAAGAAGAAGTGGAAGAAGAAGAAGAAGAAGAAGAAGAAGAAGAAGAAGAAGAAGAAGAAGAAGAAGAAAGCACTAACTCATCCATGTATAGCAATACTGCAACCATAGGCAATGAAACATTCCATAGAAAATAAAGTATTCTAAAGCGGGAGGGAATACCATGACGTGGTCTTCAGACAGTCATATGAAACAGAAAGTAAACACCCGTGACGATTGACTAAGATCACGCGTTTCGTCATTGTTATTCACATATTGCCATCACGTGATTTATGTTACTACATTTAGATTTTGTGTCTTGTAATTACATCCGGAAAAAGTCTTTAGCTTTTACAGTTGATTTTGTCTTGTAAAATTTGGTTTTATCACCCGATTCTTGCTGCTGTGTCAGTAATAGGCCACTGTCTGTCTGCCTGTCCGCCTGTCCTTCTGTCTGTCTGTGTGTGAATCTAGACAGAAAGGAAGGCAGAAACGTTAAAAAGTATTTTGCACATCCTTTTGCAGAACGTCTTAATAGACCCTAGTATTAATTGGCTATTTGTGATTTTTAAGGCAACTTTACTTTTAATAAATTGCCATTACTTTCTGAACGGCCTACGCTCTGAGCATTCTAAAAATCAACACAAAGCAGTCTGCTTCCAAATCACACGTGGCGGATATCGAACTCGTTATGTCCGTACTCTGAAATGGCGTTTACTATCCATAAGCCACAGACAGACATAAAACATATACACCTACATATTTATAGATAGACAGACATAAAACACATATACGTACATATTTACAGACAGACAGACATAAAACATATATACATACATATTTACAGATAGACAGACATAAAACATATATACATACATATTTACAGACAGACAGACATAAATCATATATACATACCTATTTACACGTAGACAGACATAAAACATATATACATACCTATTTACACGTAGACAGACATAAAACACATATGCATACCTATTTACAGATAGACACACATAAAACATATATGCATACCTATTTACAGTTAGACACACATAATCATATGTACATACCTACTTACAGATAGACAAACATAATCATATGCACATACCTATTTACAGATAAACAGACATAATCATATGTAAATACCTATTTACAGATAGACAGACATAAACATATATACATACCTATTTACAGATAGACAGACATAAAATATATATAATACCTATTTACAAATAGACAGACATAAAACATGTACACATACCTATCTACAGATAGACAGACAGATAGATAGACATAGAACACATATACATTCCCATTTACAGATCATCATCATCATCATCATCATTGGCACCTTGCCATCTTGACAGACGATAGTTTGTGCTTTAAAAAGGCGGTAGCGAATGTGATGGATAAGGCCAATTCGGGCTGTAAATCATTTACAGACAAACAGGCATAAAACATATATACATACTATTTACAGATAGATAGACTGCTATGAAACATACATACCTATTTACAAATAGACAGACAGATATAAAATATATATACCTATTTACACACAGACATACAACATATATACACATTTATTTACAGATAGACAGGTAGACAGACATAACAAATATATACATACCTATTTACAGATACACACACATACATAAACCATATATACATACCTCTTTATAGATAGTCAGAAAGACAGACATAAAATATACACATAAGACAGACAATCGTAACCAGACATAAAAATAGGCAGACGTAACCAGATATAAAAACAGACAGATGCAGATAGACATGGGCGGACGGACGGACGGACGGACGGACAGACAGGCAGACAGACAGACAAACAGACAGACACTCGAACCTTTTAAAACACTGTATAGCACAGACACACTATTATTATTCACTCTCATCTCATCTCATCATGTTCCTCTTGTACCTTGTAATTAGATTTAATTAAACATGTAATTTACACTTGTTAAAATAAAAGAAGTACTGTGATTAAGCCTGAAGTAACTTATCTATGTATAGAAACCAATTTTGTATGCAATGCACTAAGTTAAACTAAATTAAAATTTATATAATTTTTTTTTTCCATATCCTTTACAGGACATTGCTGTCAACACCAGCATTTTACTGCTGTTGTTGATGTCTTGGCAAGTTTGCGTTCAGTAGTTTGCCATTGCTGTCTGAACGACTGGTTTTCATACCAATTCGTTAAAACCGAGCGCAGCGCTGTCTGCTGCCAAATCGCGCGCAGTTGTGTTTCGAACGCGGGTGAGCTGGATTAGAGCCGTGTCCATAATACCTTCGCCACGGAGACATTTATATGATAGATCTTGCATTTATTTACATCTAACATATCTATTCTTAGAAAACGTGTTGGGGGTTTCCCGATAGATTGACTACCGGACGAGGATTTACCGGAAGGTTGACTATCGGATAGGGATTTCCAACACGTCACGAATAACAAAACAGTAATCGCTTAGTGATGTTACTATTTTTTCTCTACTATAAATATTGCTACACGACGATAAACGTTCAGTTTTGTTAGTTTCACAACCGAAGAAACGCCACGGAATTGATTGAATTAATTTGATGTGCATATCATAACAATACGAAATTAGTGAATTAGATGCGTGTTAATATATCGTATTGTAAAGTTATAATATATTAATTAAGAACATATCTGCTGTAATTAACGGTTTATTGTTGTTTTGTTTTTTGCAATAACATTCAAGGAAGTACTTGCACGAGGCTCATATTTTTTGTGGCTTTGCAAACTATCATATAATTTTGTAGTTGGAAGAAAGGAGACACACAGTAGCCGTAGAAATGAAACTGTCTCGACGACCTAATTCTGCCTCCAACGCTTTGATATTTCTTCTTGAGCCATACAGGTATGTGCCTAACAGTTTACTAAGCTACCTACATATATGCATGTCTACCCAGTCGTCTACTCACCTGTTTATATATTTACATGTTTATCTACATACCTACCTACCTACCTACCTACATACATACATACATACATACATACATACATACATACATACATACATACATACATACATACATACATACATACATACATACATACATACTTGCCCATCTACCTATCTATCTATCTACTGACCTACATAACTACTTACTTATTCATCCATTCATCCATCCATCCATGCATTCATCGGTCCGTTCGTCCGTCTATTTGCCTGCCTGTCTGTCTGTCTATCCGCCCACACACACACACACACTCACACACATCTACACACTTACACCCACACATACACACACCCACACATACATACACCCACACATACACACACCCACACATACATTCACACAGACACTCACCTTTTACACACACACTTACACACACCCACACATACACACCCACCCACCAACACAAATACACATACCCACACACACACACCCACCAACCCACACATATATATATATATATATATATATATATATATATATATATATATATATATATATATATATATATGTGTGTGTGTGTGTGTGTGTGTGTGTGTGTGTGTGTGTGTAAAATTTGTCCCGAAGCAGATTCTTGCAACGGGGGCTAGGATGTGGTAGGGCTATCCTATGCTGTAGGCATGCATGTGGCACAGAGGAGTAAACGGATAGTCTGTTCCTCACTCTAGAAGGCGACGAGCTCATCGCCCTGACCGCGCTCACGACAATCTCTGTCTCTGCCTCTCTGTCTCTGTCTCACTGTCTGTTGCTATATGTCTCTCTGTCTGTCTCTGACTCTCTGTCTCTGTCTCTCTGTCTGTCTCTGACTCTCTGTTTCTGTCTCTATGTCCTTGACTCGCTGTCTCTGTCTGTCTCTGACTCTCTGTCTCTGACTCTCTGTCTCTGGCTCTCTCTCTCTCTCTCTCTCTCTCTCTCTCTCTCTCCCTCCCTCCCTCCCTCCCTGTCTCTCTGTCTCTGTCTCTGGCTCGCTGTCTCTGTCTCTGACTCTGTGTCTCTGCTCTGACTCTGGCTCTCTGTCTCTGGCTCTCTGTCTCTGCCTCTCTGTCTCTGTGTCTCTGTATCATGCTTTCTCTCTTTCTCCGTCTCTGTCTCTCTGTCTCGGTCTCTTCTCTGACTCTCTGTCTCTATCGCTGTCTCTGCCTCTATTTCACTCTCTGTCTCTCTCTCTCTGTCAATCGCTATCTCTTTCTCTCTCTCTCTCTCTCTCTCTCTCTCTCTCTCTCTCTCTCTCTCTCTCTCTGCGTCTTTCTCTCTCTTTCCCTGCCTCTCTCTAGGTCTCTGTCTGTCTCTGTTTCCCTCTCTGTCTCACTCTCGCTCTTTCTCTCTGTCTCTCTCACTATCTCTCTCTCTATAAGACATTCTATGTCCCTGTCTCTCTGTCTCTATCTGTCTGTCTGTCTCTATCTCTCTGTCTCTGTCTCTCTGTCTGTCTCTGTCTCTGTTTCTGTCTCTCTGTATCTGTCTCTCTGTCTTTGTCTCTGTCTGCCTCTGACTCTCTGGATCTCTGTCTCTCTGTCTCTGTCTCTCTTTATCTGTCTCTCTGTATCCGGCACTCTGTATCTGTCTCAGCCTCTCTGCCTCTGTCTCACTATCTCTGTCTCTCTGTCTCTGTATCTGTGTTATTGTCTCTGTCTCTCTGACGTCGTCTCTCTGTCTGTCTCTGTCTCTCTGTCACTGTCTCTAGCTCTCTGTCTCTGTCTCTCTGTCTCTGTCTCTCTGTCTCTGTCTGTGACTAGGTCTCTCCGTGTCTGTCTCTGCCTATATGTGTCTAATCTCTCTTTGTCCCTGTCTCTTTTCTCTCATTTTTTCTTTTTCTCTTCTCTATCTCTGACGTCTCTGTCTCTATCTCTCTGTGTCTCTTTCTGTGCCTTTCTCTGTTTCTCTCTGTCTCTCGCTGTCACTCTGTCTCTGCCTCTCTCTATGTCTCTGTCTTTCTGTTTCTCTCTCTGCCTCGCTCTCCATCTGTCTCTCTGTTCCCCCTCTCTCTCTGTCCTCCCTCTCTCTCTGTCCTCCCTCTCTCTCTTTCTCTCTCTCTCTCTCTCTCTCTCTCTCTCTCTCTCTATATATATATATATATATATATATATATATATATATATATATATATATATATATATGTGTGTGTGTGTGTGTGTGTGTGTGTGTGTGTGTGATTCTACCTTGTATATAGTTCTGTCTTTTTATCTACTTGCTTCCCTCCCTACCTGGCTGTTTGTCTGTGTGCGGGTCAGTTGTCTTTGCCCCTATTCGTTGTTTACTTAACTACGATGTTACAATATCTGTGTGAACATAAACATTCACAAATAATCAACACCACCGTTTCCCTGCTATTCACAGACCTACCTGCACTGAATCAACTAAATCTGAGGAAACAGTAATGGTGATCAGTCGAACTAGACAACAGCTGATACCCTCAGTCCCTGGCCGACGATTTGACCAAACCAGCATCATTGAAGCGGGAACAGCTATCAGACAAATGGGGGACGAATTTGACAGATCTTGGAAATGTGAAAACGTGCCGCAAACTATGGGGACGGATCGTGATCTTGTTACGAGAATCATCAGTTTTACTGCAAGTTGTTTTCTGTGCTGCATTCGAGTTCGAAATAAACTTCCTGCTGTTAAAGGGGTGGTAAAGAACGAACCTGATTAGTATTCCTTCAGAGCTATGTGAAATTACAACATTCGAATCTAAAGCTGATTAAGATTCCTACAGAGCTATGCGGAGTTGCAATGTTCGAATCTAAAGCTGATTAAGATTCCCACAGAGCTATGCGGAGTTACAGTCTTCGTATATAAAACTGAGCTAACCTAACTGTTGTACAGGGTGAAATGATTCTCCATAAAATCAATGAGTAACGATTGGCACGCAAACTATTGAACGTAAACTTGCCAAGAGATCACAGCTGCAGAAATGCTGGTGTTGACTGCGATGTCCTGTAAAAAAAGGATATGCAACGATTGGCACACACACACACACAGTGTGAAGGTAGCTGGAGAAAAACATTAGACAGAACAAGGAACAGTAGAAAGCTGAGTTGAGTTTCGTTGAATCAAGAACCGACATCACAGCACTCGGTACATCCTAATACGGGTTTCGTCCTCAGCTTCAACAGTCAGCGAAGAGTCCGATTACTAATGGTACCAAAAGCAATATGATTATTATCCGTTTGGCTTGTCCTCTGAGTACACTAGGTAACAGAAGAAATTGAAACTTGAGATCATAATTGAGTGAACAATTCTCTACCTGGTTTGGAAGCGCATCATGTCCAATACTCGACAAAGAACTGCCTATATCCATTGATAGTTCTCTGTATGGCTGGAAAACCAATGCGACTTTTCGCCGTCCCCTTCCTCGCTTGTCAAGGATGTTGCCACGTGCGACTAACTTGGTCGGCAATTGATGCAGTAATTGTTGACCAGTCCAAGACACATTTTCATGTGAGACAGTTTATACAAATTCTGCTCGAATCTGTAGGATATCAAGATCTATTAGAACATGATCGATGTCAAGATCTATTAGAACATAAAATATGCCAAGATCTATTAGAAAATGAACGATGTCAAGATCTATTACAATATGAAAGATGTCAAGATCTATTACAATATGAAAGATGTCAAGATCTATTAGAACATGAAAGATGTCAAGATCTATTAGAACATGAAAGATGTCAAGATCTATTAGAACATGAAATATGTCAAGATCTATTAGAACATGAAATATGTCAAGATCTATTAGAACATGAAATATGTCAAGATCTATTAGAACATGAAAAATGTCAAGATCTAGTATAACATGAAAGATGTCAAGATCTATTAGAACATGAACGATGTCAACTTATACTAGAACTTATGAGATGTCAAGATCTATTAGAACGTGAAATATGTCGTCTTATCAAATCTAGCCATATCTTGACATAGTCTGCTCGTAATCTCTGTCATTGATAACACAAGGTTGCTTGACGTCAGAGATGTAACGAAACCAGGGAAACTTAAATTCTACAAATGTTGGAAGTAAAATCAGATCTAGTAGACGAGTTCACTACAAACTAGACTAGTGTGAATTCAAGAACAGACTTTATGGTTGAAGAACAACATGTATAGTGCTTATATTGGAAGGAATTTATGATTCGAGAACAACTCGTATAGTGATTGTATTGGAAGACATGTATGGCTTAAGAACAACACGTATAGTGACTTCATGGAAAGGACTGTACGGCATAAGAATAATGAATACATTGAAATAACTTTATGGTTCAAGAATAACACGTATAGTGAATTTTTATAATGGCTGGATGTTTCTAGAATAATATGTACAGTGATGGTAGTGACAGAACAAAATAGTTTACGAACAACACGTATAGTGATTGTTTTAACATTATTTTATGGTTTAAGAACAATGATTATTGGTTTGAAAGACATTATGGTTTAAGAATAAAATGTATAGTGATTGTTTGAGATTGCTTTATGGCTTTAGAACAAGTTACATACTGGCTATTAGTCAGGTCTTAGTCAGATATGGCTGAGCTACCGTATAACAGTAGACGGTACTACCTGGTTTCTGTTAGCGCCGAACGTTGGGCGGCGCTTACCAAACCCGACACCCCACATTGTGCCAACGGCTTCGGGCGGAAGAGCGCAATTGGGAGGGTACAAGCCTTACCCTGGTGCGAGGAAATGCAAGCTAAAGACAAAATTGTCATGGCAGGGCAGACCAGGCCCTAAGCCTTGGTTGGCGACTGGTCTAGGATCGAAGCTCCGACAGGCGGACAGTTAGAGCATTTGCTTTGCTGATCCGGCAGCTTCTGCAGCTTGTCTTGTTCCAGATGTAGGGGTGTTACCTTTCCTCTGGAGTGAACTAGGCAGGCCGAGAGAGGGATCATGCTGCATGGGCAACACATGATCTCTATATTTTAGCCCAGGCTTTGTGCTATGGATGATGATGACATACTGGCTATATTGGACATATTTTATGGTTTAAGAACAAAATGTAAAGTGATTGTGTTAAGATTGCTTTATGGCTTTAGAGCAAGTTATATGTTGACAACATTGGACTGATTTTATGGTTTAAGAACAAAACATATGCTGATTGTATTAAAAGGACTTTATGGCTTTAGAGCAGCGGGAATAGTGATTATACTGAAAAGATTATAAGATTTTTTAACAACATGTATTGTGATTATACTGAACGGATTATATGCCCTTAGATCAGCTAGTGTAATAATTATACTGAATGGATTATATGATCTTAGAACAGCTGGTATAGTGATTATACTGAAAAGATTATATGATTTTAGAACAATGGGTAAAGTGATTATGCTGAAATGATTTTATGATTTTAGAACATGGGCAGTGTGATTGTAGCGAACATATTATATGATTTTAGAACAATGGATATAGTAATTATCCTGAAAATATGTTATGATTATACTGAAATGATTATATGAGTATTAGAACAACAAGTATAATTATTGTACTGAAAAGTCTTAATGGCTTAAGAACAACATGTTTAGTAATTGAAGGGGGAAACATTTGTGACTTAAAACACATGTGTATAGTAATTGTCTTGGAAGGGCATCATTGTTTTAAGATCATCGTTATACTGATTGTTCTGCGAGGTTCAACAGCTCTTATTCTGCTTACTGTGTTATGCTGCAAGAATGTGGATAAGATTATGGATTAGTAAAAACATTGGTTTGAAAATGCATGCTTTTATTTGTTGTTATTAATCGACTTCATTGCACTGGGTTTGATCCCATACGACTAGGTCTCTTTCCGCAGGGCGTCCAGACGAAAGCGTCGCACAAAGCACGAACTCCATAGCTGCAGCGACAACACCCAGGAGTCTCCGAAAATGTTGCACTCGTGAATTGAAAAATGCGGTCTGGAATCAAAGTCACAACCTTCGAATCGCAAAGCAGACGTTTTCACCACATCACCAAGGTGACTATTTGTTATTCTTCCAGCTGCTGAAGTAAGAGTTACTTATCAAGCATGTTATTTATATAATTTCGGCGACTGGCAGATGATCAAGTTCGAGAAGAGATAACAGAGCAACGAAGACTTCATAAAGTACCCAAAAAGGTGAAAGCACTTATGGCTACGTCACTTTCTAAAAATAAGAAGAAATACCAAAGAGGATATTAGAGATAAAAAAGACACTTGGGGAGGTAAGCATGGAGGAATAGATAAGAGCTCTCGATCTTAAACTTCCGATGTGATGATGCCGAAGTAGCGGTTTCAAATCCTACACCTACACTAAAATGTAGACTTCTTGTCCTTGACTTGCGGACGTAAAATATAAGATACAAGTATCCTCGGAAGTCTGAAGAGAGTTCATCTGATGGTGAGAGACACTGATAATAGGAACAAGCTAATCTACAAGCAAACATCGCACTAATAGTAGTAGCACGGGTATGCACAACGCTTGATTTCATAGCCAGCCAACGCAAAATAGGAAAAGTATTTCAAGGAAAATATGTCATAAAGCAGACCATCCCAGGTCAAACAATCATCATCATCATGTGCCATGCCGGTAAGCGTGGGCGGTCATGTTTCGCCATCTCACTCGATCACCAGAGTCGTGGATAAGCTCAGTGTTCTTGTCTCGACCATGCCACGTGGCCAAGCCACCCAGGTATTTACTTCTCGGTCTTCCCCTTGGTCTCTTCCCTTCGATCTTGCCAGTTGTCAACAAGTTCTCCAAGTCATTTCTTCTCATAACATGACCAAACAAATTGTGACTTTATTTCTAATTTCTCTAATCAGTTAACGATTTTCATTTGTTTCTTGAAGGCATTTTTCATTGGTTTTTCTGTCTGTCCATGGTATTCTTTACATTTCCCTCAGAAACCAAATTAAACCTACAACCAGAGTAAACCTACATCCACAGTAAACCTACATCCACAGTAAACCTACATCTACAGTAAACTACATCCATAGTAAACCTACATCCAGGTTAAACGTATATCCACAATAAACGCATATCCACAGTAAAACTACATCCACATTAAACCTACATCCACAGTAAACCTATATCGACATTAAAGCTAAATCTACAGTAAACCTACATCCACAGTAAACCTACATCTACGGTAAACGTATATCCACAATAAACTTATTTTCCCAGTAAGCCTATATCCACAGTAAACCTACATCCACATTAAATCTACATCCACAGTAAACCTATATCCACAGTAAACCTACATCCACAGTAAACCTACATCCACAGTAAACCTACATCTACAGTAAACTACATCCATAGTAAACCTACATCCAGGTTAAACGTATATCCACAGTAAACGTATATCCACAGTAAACCTATATCCACAGTAAAACTACATCCACATTAAACCTACAACCACAGTAAACCTATATCGACATTAAACCTAAATCTACAGTAAACCTATATCCACAGTAAACCTACATCCACGGTAAACGTATATCCACAATAAACTTATTTTCCCAGTAAACCTATATCCACAGTAAACCTACATCCACATTAAACCTACATCCACAGTAAACCTATATCCACAGTAAACCTACATCCACAGTAAACCTACATCCACAGTAAACCTACATCCACAGTAAACCTACTTTCACAGCAAACCTATATCCACAATAAACCAACAGCCACAGTAAACCTACAACCACATTAAACCTACATCCACAGTAAACCTGGATCCACAGTAAACCTGGATCCACAGTAAACCTACAACCACAGTAAACCTACAACCACAGTAAACCTACATCCGCAGTAAACCTACAACCACAGTAAACGTATATACCACAGTAAATCTACATCCACAGTAAACATACATCCACAGTAAACCTACATCTATAGGCATTTGCGATAAAACCTAGGTTGATGTTCTAGGCAATGCTACATTCAGTAGTTTGCCATTGCTTTCTGAAAGAGAATTCAACTTGTAAGTCCAACTGACCATTGTAGAGTATGTACCCACTACCTCGCCATTAGCTCACCGGAAGCTTAACAGATTCAATGCCAACAAAATGTCGTTTTGGACCAAAGAAAAATGGACGGCAGAAAATGGGAAATAGGGTTGTGTCACAGTTATGACCTAAAAGTCGTTAATATGGTAGCAGACATGTTCTTTTATATATCAGATTAAAGGAGGTTGCTTAGGGAAATCTGCTGTATTATTTTGCGATGACATTTCTCCGATAAATAAGCCCATTGCACTCTTATCGCTTAAGACGATTAATCATCTCATGACACTCTTATCCTTTCGGCCACGCTGACCAGCAGCATACAAATATATTCTGTGTGGACGCTGGATTGGAGTCTGTTGACAATGCAACATCTGTAACCCTTGGAGAAATAATGTGCGTACTGTTGGTTCGTTGGGACTGCTGCCTGTTCCACTTTTCACATACGACAGTAAGAATGCATTTTGGGTAATGGTAACTAGCACAGGAATGGAGTATTATGCGGCGACCCTTTGCCCTGAAGATTGAACCGCGACTAAAGACTAACCAGCCTGTATGTTCTGTGCTAAACGTATGACCTGGTTAATCATAACATGCCTCTCCGCAGAAGTGTAGGTTCAAATTCGAATCTTGCACACAGACCTGGAATATGAGTTTGGAGAGGGGAATGAGGGTTCTGCAACACTGTTATCGTGGAGTGGTACTTTGGTACGTGGTCGGGACTAAAGTTTCCACATCAGCCTCACTTCGATAAAAGCAAGTCAGAGATTACCTGGACCCCAGGTAATCGGACTGACGGGTTGCAGTTGTCCTCCAGTGGATTCAACAACTAACCAACAAGTAAATAAACAACATGTCAAATGTTGTTTGTCCATCAAGAATGATGATTGCCATTCATTTCATCCAGTGGGGTTGATAATATGGAGCCGTGAGTTCCAAGATGGCTGATAAAGCCTATTTTGGCTCGAAATGTTCTTTGACAATGTGGACAAAGAATGCTTGACGTTCCAGGAGGAGGATCTCCTGCAGTGGTATTTTTGTCCAGCCTTTTCGTCACATCTCTTGCGGTTCTGGTTGCTTCACAAGTGACTGCACCTTTGCGTAATGATGCACGCCACGAAATTCGATCTTTGGCAGCAGTCTCCCAGGGGTCAAGATGAATTCCAAAAGCTTTAAGTGAGATTTTCAGAGTGTCTTTAATGCGTTTCCTCTGGCCGCCTTTGGAGCGTTTATCGCAACCCAGCACGACGTAAAATAAATCGTTTAATGGAGCCTGCGATATGGCATGCGAGTTAAGTGACTAGCCCCACGAATCTGATTCTCCATTAGTAGAGTGTGGATACTGGGCATGATCGCTCTTTCTAGAACTTCAGTGACTGGGATCTGTCTTGCCATTTAATCTTCAGTAGCTTCCTAAGGCAGACTGCGTGGAAGTGGTTTAATTTCCTAGCGTGTTGTTGATAAACAGTCCAGGTTTCACAAGCATATAGCAGTGTGGATAATACAACTGCTTTGTAGACTTTCAGCTTTGTTTGCAGGCTTATTCCATTTCTGTCCCATACATTCTTGTACGGTCTGCCAAAGGCTGCGCTGGCCTTGAAGATTCTTGCATTCACTTCGTCATCAATTTTTGACAGCTTGTGACACAGTGCTGCCAAGATAGGTGAATTTGTCCACAACACTTAGACTATGACCATTCACTTTGATATTCGGCACAGTGTGATTATTCCCTGGAGCTGGCTGGTATATAACTACAGTTTTCTCCAAGTTGATATTGAGCCCAAAGTTGGCACATTGTGTTGCATGTCTGCCTCTGAGTTGGCATATAGAGCGCAATCACCAGCAAACAGGAGCTCTCTGACGGTGTCGCTGCTAGTTTGGTTTTAGCTGACAGCCTTCTGAGATTGAAAAACTTTCCATCCATGCGGTCGTTGATGTCTATTCAAATGTCATTATTCTCGAAGGCATTCGTCAACATAGCTAAAAACATGAGGCTGAACAGTGTTGGTGCCAGGACACATCCTTGCTCCACTCCATTGGTGACAGGAAAGGGCTCAGATTCACAATTTTCCCGTACTCTTGCCTGCATATCATCATGAAATAGCCGCACTATTTGGACAACATTTCGTGGACAGCCATATATCGCCATAATCTTCCACAGTCCTTCTCTGCTGACTGTATCAAACGCCTTGGTAAGGTCGATGAAAGTAGAGAACATTTCGGAGTTCTGTTCCTGACATTTCTCTTGCAGCTGCCTTGCAGCGAAAATCATGTCAACAGTTCCTCGTTATTTTCTGGAGCCACATTGACTCTCAGAAAGAAGACCATGATCGGGATGGGAAGTGAGGCAATAGAGAAGAATTCTGCACTTGAGAGCAAGGAGATGCCTCGGTGGTTGTCACAGACATGTCAACTAGCCAACAAACCAACTAAGTAATTAACAAACCAACTAACCCAACAAACAATAAACTTGCTAATCATCAAAGCATCAAGTCAAATAGCCAGGAAACCATCTTACCAACAAACAAATCAACTTACCAACTTACAAACCAACTTACCGACCAACAAACCAACTTACCAGTGAAAAAATTAAGCAAATAACTAATCAGCTAGCCCAAAGAAAACAAACTTAGAAACCGATAAACCAACTTACCAACCAATAAACCAACGTAACAACCAACAAACCAAACAAATAACTAATCAATTAGCCAACAAACCAACTTACCAATCAAAAAACCAACTTACCTACCAAGAAACCAACTTATCAGTCAAGAAACCAACTAAATACCTAACCAACTAGACAAAAAAACCACCAAGCCATTCAACAAACTAACCAAGTAACCAATCAATTAGCCAACAAGCCAATCAACCAATCAAACAACCAACCAACCCATCAACCAATCAAACAACCAACCCATCAACCAATCAAACAACCAACCAACCCATCAACCAATCAAACAACCAACTAACCCATCAACCAATCAAACAACCAACCAACCCATCAACCAATCAAACAACCAACCAACCAATCAAACAACCAACCAACCCATCAACCAATCAAACAACCAACCAACCCATCAACCAATCAAACAACCAACCAACCAATCAAACAACCAACCAACCCATCAACCAATCAAACAACCAACCAACCCATCAACCAATAAACTTGCTAATCATCAAAACATCCACTCAAATAGCCAAGTAACCAGCTTACCAACCAACATACTAACTTACAAACCAATAAACCAACATACCAACCAACCAACCTACCAACCAACAAACCAACTTAGCAACCACATATCGATCAACAAACCAATCAAATAACTAATCCGCTAGCCAACAAATCAACTTACCAACCAAGAAACTAACTTGCCATCCAACAAAGCAACTTAACAACCAACACACCAATCAAATAACTAATCAATTAGCGAACAAACCAACTTACCAATCAAGAAACCAACTTACCAGCCTACACACCAACTAAACAACAAACCAACAAGCCAGTCAACAAACCAAGCAAGTAGCTAATCAATTAGCCAACAAACCAAATTACCAACCAACAAACCAATCAAATAACTAATCAACTAGACAATAAACCGATTAGAAAATAAACTATCTGACTTATCAAGAAACCTACCAACCAACCACCCAATCATTCAGCCAAACAACCAATCAGCAAACCAACCAGTCAGTTAAATAATAGTTTCATATTAGCTACAGGACATGGCAGTCAACACCAGCATATTTTGCTGTTGTAATGTCTTGGCAAGCTTACGTTCAGTAGTTTGCCATTGCTTTCTGAACGACCAGCACCCATACCATATAGTAAAAAAAGTCAACATAAGGCGGTCTGCTGCCAAATCGCCCGCAGCTGTGTTTCAAACTCGGGTATGCGGGATTACGAACTGCACCCTTAACCCTTCGCCACGGAGCCATCAACCAATCATGACATTAACCAATTAATCAGTCGACCAGCCAACCTATCAACCAACAAATTTATGCAACCAGCCAACCCCAACCAACCAAACATCCAATCACCCACCCACCCAACCAACATACCAGTAAACTAACCAACCAACCAAACCAAACAAATAAACCAAAGCCACTCCACCCCCCCCCCCCCCCCCCCCCCCCCAATTCCCCTGACACAATCTATGCTCACCACCTCAGCCACACTGATTCTTTCACTAAAAAAAGGGTCACGTGAATTTCTAGGTCACAACATCGTATTTCTAGTTTTGTTCCAGTTTAGTTATTGGTCTATCTGATTCCAGTTATATAATACAATAAGGCACATCATTAATTGCAGGCCGATGACCTCAAAAGAGTGATTCTCAAACTGCGTTGTCGGATTCACCCTATAAACGAAATGTACGAGGGGGTTTGAAATGAAAACCTTAAAAGTGTGACAGAAATTACAAACCTGTTAAAATTGTTGTAAAGGATGCCAAGAGTGTTTAGCAAGTGACACCATGATGTAGACGAACACGGTGACGTCATTAGGACAGTTTAAAGATGGCCACCCCTCTTTTGAAATGCACCAAAGAGGAGCAGCGTTCTGTTATCGTTTTCTTTAATTAGTGAAGGGGTTAAAATTATAGAAATGCATCGACGAATGAAGGTCCAGTATGATGAAGCAAATCTGCCAGTCCAGCAAGTGTATGAGCGGAGAAGGAAGTTTCAAAACGGTATGACTTCTGTGATAAACTGTTCACGACCAGATCAGGCACACACAGAAAAGTCACCTATGT
>JACEFZ010012576.1:240000-247500 GCA_014155875.1 Cepaea nemoralis
TTACCATCATCATCATTACCATCATCATCATGTGTCATGCGGGTCTGTCATGGTTCTCAATCGCACACAATTATTGTTTTTGGATCAGGCCTCTATTCCTGATCTCAGTATGTCATGTGGCCAAGCCATTCAAGTATTTTCATCTTATCCATACATTTCGTCAGTTGTCACTAAGTTTTCACGTTATTTACTCTCACTTGCGTGACCTACAATAATTGACTGACTACGTTTAAATTCTGTAATTAATTTACGATTTTCATTATCTCTCGAAGGAAGTGCTTCGTTTGTCTTTCTGTTCTTACATGGCAATCTATGCAGTTTCCTCAGAAACCACAATACTGCCGCCATTAGAGGTTTCTAGCTTCTCTCCTGATTGTATATGTTTCACGTGGATTCTTCTTCTAATCTCTACAAGGCACATTCCATCAGGTGTTATGACTGTGCCGAGAGAGATATAAGGATTCACTTGTTTAAGAATGTTCCCATTTATATGGCTGTTAAACTGTGGTATCTCTTTCTCCCTGTTGATAATCTTTACCATAAGAAAGTTCTAATCTCTACAGTGCACCTTCCACCAGATATTATAAATATACACACAAATATTGTTTGGCGCTCACAGAAGTAGAAGAAAGAGTTAGAGATTAGAGGAAGCACTAGACAACAATTGAAAGCTCTAATCGCATGTGTTTTGTAGGCTTGTTATTTGACATATGCTGGTTTAATATACAATTCCGAGTCCTTTGGTGCTATTTCAATGTTTAGATACGAATTCTGTATATGTTCCATAGTTGTGGGTTCATGTGGATGATAGTCCTGGCTAATGAAGTCAGCTTTATAGGGGTGCCTAGTTGGTCATGCGTCGAATTATATTTGTTCTTCCAGCGAGGCGCTGTTGTTATTTGGAGGTGACAGGTTCGAATACCGGTGGGTCACTTTAGCTTTCAATTTAAATGTTCAAACAATACATGCGTGTTTATTTACGAACTGTCTTAGTGGCCTCAAAGGGTTCCCCAATTGATATAAGATGTCATGACAGTCCGAGTCAATCAGTTAATCAGTTCATCATTCTATCTGTCCATCCATCCACCCATTCGTCCATCCATCCATCCGTCCACCCATCCATCCATCCATCCATCCATCAATCCATCCATCCATTCATCCATCCATCCATCCATCCATCCATCCCATCCATCCATCCATCCATCCATCCACCCATCCATCCATCCATCCATCTATCCATCCATCCATCTATCTGTCAATCAATCAATCAATTAATCAATCTACGCCTTGAAGCGTATTAGGTATATGCTAGAAGGAACACGATCCCTGTACACACTCTGAGAATGATTGGCTGCATGATGCTAGTTCCATCTATTTATAGACCGGTCAGCACTCGACGTGTGTAGTGGTCAATATCACACTGACCGCCTTAACTGTCCAGAACATTCCCTGGCACACATTTTCAGCTGAATTGACCTGGTTACCTACGTCAATTTAAAAAAAAAAATCGCCCGTATGAGGATTCGACTCAGTGGTCACCAGGTCGGTGGGCAAGCAAGCAATAGATATACGAATGGGCTTCAAAAGAGAACCACAGCGTTCAGTTCAAGTTCTCCAAAATGTTGACTGTCCATGTCTAATTTATTTAATCAGCTTACGGCTTTTGTGTGTTTCTTATATGACTTGGACATTGGTTTTTCTGTCTGTCCATGGTATTCTTTGCATTTTCCTCAGAAACCACATTTCCAGCGTCATTTGATATTTTTCAGTTTGTCTGTTCATTGTCCACGCTTCACATCCATACAAAAGTTCTATGTAACACTTCAACACTCTTATTCTCGTTCCAATTGACATCATTTTATTGGTCAGTATGTTTTCCATCTCGCAAAAGGCTATCTTCGCAACAACGATTCCTGTTCTATTCTCTTCAAGGCAACTCCTATCAGATGTTATGACTGCTCCTAGACAGTTGTACAATTTCTCCCATTTCATGTATGTGTTAATATCTCAGTCAAACATGAATGAGCTACCGTATGACAGTGGACAACTGGTCTCTAGGATCGAAGCTCCGACAGGCGGACAGTTAGATTATTGCTTTGCTGATCCGACAGTTTATGTAGCTTAACTTGTTCCAGGTTTATTGGTGTTGCTTTCCTCTGCAGTAAACTAGGTAGACCGAGAGAGGGACCATGCTGCATGGGCAACTCATGGTCTCTAAATTTAGCCCAGGCTGAGAGGTATAACTCACATTTACAAACATCGCCTGTCAAGACGGCAAGGTGCCAGTAATAATGTATAATTATTTTAAAAAATAAGGATAACAGGGAGTCTCTGTGCCGAAGTGGTCAAGCCATCTGACTCGGGCTCCGAAGGTTGTGGGTTCGATTCTGGACAGCATCCTTCGGTTCACGAGTGCATATTTCAGAGACTCGTGGGGGTTGTCGCTGCAGTTATGGAGTTCGTGCTTTGTGCGACGCTTTCCGCGCTGCTGACAGAGATTGAGCCATATGGGATAAAACCCGGTGCAATGAAGTCGACCCTGTTGACTTTTAAGCGACTTTGTTATGTATAATAATATTCATGTTTTGTATCAAGGTAAATGTTTGTTTGTTTTTCACACGCAGATTTCTCCCTCGCTGTCTTCGTCAACGTTTGTGGCTGTGGTGGAAGCGGGTGTCTGCAAATCGACGTTAAGACGTAAGATTATTGTTCTTGTCTTTCTTGATTTCCTGTTCTTTGTTTTTATTATGAATAATGAAGACTCAAACAATAGATTGCAGGATGCATTGCCTTGCACATTTGGCTGCACCTCGTTATGCTATACTGCAGAAATCACACAACATAAATTAAAGCAATTAGATAAATCCTTCAAGCTGAAGTATACATATTCACACAGTAATTTCGACTGTCTTGCACGGTAATTTAAAATTAATTATCATATCTTTCTGTTTGCACAAGACTGGCTTCTGCCGATTAATGGCGATGGCTTCAGCGACCTTTAACAAGCCACAAAAAGCATTGTCCCTATCAACCACGTGACACTGTGTATTTTCGTGGTTTTGTTTACATACATGATATACGGGGCATCTGCAAAGAAGGCAGCTGGCCATTGCTTTCCTTCTTGGTAGTGACCACACGTGTCGGTGACCTTAGTCTTTGTCTCTATAAAAAGATCCCCTGCCCACCGTCGTGTAACTTGAGCCGCTTCCCACCTCCATTCACCACCTGCTCACACGGCTTCATGTAACCTTGATTTGGGGTGGGGTGGAAGTGGGGAGGATTAAATGGGTACTTCACCTTGCCCAAAGGTGTCCCGTAGGCTAACAGAGGAGTGGAGGTACTTTACTTCTTGTTTTATAGGAGATAACCCTACCCTATTACCTGCGAACAGACATAATCACCAACACCACACGGCATGACTAGAATAATAATAATAATAATAATAATAATAAGAAGAAGAAGAAGAAGAAGAAGACAAAGAAGAAGAAGAAGAAGAAGAAGAAGAAGAAGAAGAAGAAGAAGAAGAAGAAGAAGAAGAAGAAGAAGAAGAAGAAGAAGAAGAGGAGGCGGAGGAGGAGGAGGAGGAGGAGAATAATTTGTTTAATTGTACGAATATACGAAGGAACTTCAAATGAAAACCTTAAAAGTTTGATATAAATTACAACAACCATGCCACTGTCTTGTAACCTGTCAATATTGTTGTTAAAGATGTCAAAAGTGTTGGAACGTGACATCACCGTGTTGACGAACAGGGTGACGTCATAAGGACAGTGTAAAGATGGCGTCTCCACTTTTAACATGCACCAAAGAGGAGCAGCGTTCTGTTATCTGATGTTTGATCAGTTAAGGGGGTGAACTTCATTGGTGAATGTATTGCCTGTATGAATGCATGCCTGTCAGTGCAGCAAGTGTATGAATGCATGCCTGTCAGTCCAGCAAGTGTATGAATGCATGCCTGTCAGTCCAGCAAGTGTATGAATGCATGACTGTCAGTCCAGCAAGTGTATGAGTGGAGCAGGAAGGTTCAGTATGGTGATGCATGCCTGTCAGTCCAGCAAGTGTATGAGTGGAGCAGGAAGGTTCAGTATGGTGATGCATGCCTGTCAGTCCAGCAAGTGTATGAGTGGAGTATGAAGGTCCAGTATGGTGATGCATGCCTGTCAGTCCAGCAACTGTATGAGTGGAGTAGGAAGGTCCAGTATGGTGATGCATGCCTGTCAGTCCAGCAAGTGTATGAGTGGAGCAGGAAGGTTCAGTATGGTGATGCATGCCTGTCAGTCCAGCAAGTGTATGAGTGGAGTATGAAGGTTCAGTATGGTGATGCATGCCTGTCAGTCCAGCAAGTGTATGAGTGGAGTATGAAGGTCCAGTATGGTGATGCATGCCTGTCAGTCCAGCAAGTGTATGAGTGGAGTATGAAGGTCCAGTATGGTGATGCATGCCTGTCAGTCCAGCAAGTGTATGAATGCATGCCTGTCAGTCCAGCAAGTGTATGAGTGGAGCAGGAAGGTTCAGTATGGTGATGCATGCCTGTCAGTCCAGCAAGTGTATGAGTGGAGCAGGAAGGTTCAGTATGGTGATGCATGCCTGTCAGTCCAGCAAGTGTATGAATGCATGCCTGTCAGTCCAGCAAGTGTATGAGTGGAGTAGGAAGGTTCAGTATGGTGATGCATGCCTGTCAGTCCAGCAAGTGTATGAGTGGAGCAGGAAGGTTCAGTATGGTGATGCATGCCTGTCAGTCCAGCAAGTGTATGAATGCATGCCTGTCAGTCCAGCAAGTGTATGAGTGGAGTAGGAAGGTTCAGTATGGTGATGCATGCCTGTCAGTCCAGCAAGTGTATGAGTGGAGCAGGAAGGTTCAGTATGGTGATGCATGCCTGTCAGTCCAGCAAGTGTATGAATGCATGCCTGTCAGTCCAGCAAGTGTATGAGTGGAGCAGGAAGGTTCAGTATGGTGATGCATGCCTGTCAGTCCAGCAAGTGTATGAGTGGAGCAGGAAGGTTCAGTATGGTGATGCATGCCTGTCAGTCCAGCAAGTGTATGAATGCATGCCTGTCAGTCCAGCAAGTGTATGAGTGGAGCAGGAAGGTTCAGTATGGTGATGCATGCCTGTCAGTCCAGCAAGTGTATGAATGCATGCCTGTCAGTCCAGCAAGTGTATGAGTGGAGTAGGAAGGTTCAGTATGGTGATGCATGCCTGTCAGTCCAGCAAGTGTATGAGTGGAGCAGGAAGGTTCAGTATGGTGATGCATGCCTGTCAGTCCAGCAAGTGTATGAATGCATGCCTGTCAGTCCAGCAAGTGTATGAGTGCATGCCTGTCAGTCCAGCAAGTGTATGAGTGGAGCAGGAAGTTTCAAATCGGCCTGAATTCTGTGAAGAGGTACAGCAGGTGATACATGAGTGGTTACACACGTGACCAAGTGAATATTTTCTACAAGAATCCAAGCACTTTATCGGCGCTGAAGGATTTGCATTGAACGCCGTGTTGATGACATCGAAGAATGATACATTTCTTCTGTACTTTTTCAGAACATATTAAAAATAAAAACGTATAAGATTTTAATGTGAAACCCCTCGTATGTACTGTTAATGTTTCTGTTTCAGGTATTTGGCAAACACCGTTGCCTTTGCATGCTGCGACATGTACATCAATTACAACAAGAGTCGCTACAAATATGTTTCAGTTTATTTTGTGTTTTCATTCGGCGCTTTGAACTCAAGCGTACACGTGATCCTACTTCTAGTGCACTTCACTGATTTATGCGTGATTAGTTGTTCCTATTACTTGTGTCCCTCACCATCAGAATAATTCACTCCGATTTCGAAAGTAATTGTAATTTACGTTCCCAATTCAAGGATGAGAAGTCAACATATAAGTCCAACTGACCAATGTTGGGGCTGAACTCACTACCTTGGCATGAGCAAACCGGAGAACCAGAGATCTTATCCATTCGACCATGCTGACTATCTGTTTACTATTTGACACTCAGGGTAGGGAGAGAAAGCGGATGATCACACAGCACAATAGACGGATTAGTCTTCATTGCATCGGTTTTACCCCGTGTATAAGAGAAGTCACGGCTGCGGTAGGATATAACAATATAAAATAAAAACACCTAGGTTTGGGTAACTCCTGCGAAAATTGAGAGATAATCATAAACACAGACATAGTGTATATACCTTACTATGAACACAAATCTGGCAAACGGAAATCACATGGGGCAATCAATGATGATATTTTGTTTATTAATATATAACCCATAATAATAATAATAATAATAATAATAATAATAATAAGTATAAGTATACTACGCCACAACGAATCGACGCTGCGGTTATATTAACCATCCACAGGAACAATAGAAACAGATCTAAAGGAAAACATGAAATTCATCATCATCAGCATCTTCCACTTCTGCCGTCAAGCGTCATGGGGAGGAATAATTTGCGTTCCAGCGCCCGGTGGGCGACACTTAATAGTGTCACTTCGTGTGGTTGTACGATGTCTTTGAAGTCGTCAATTGATTTTCTTCTTGGACGTCCTCGTGGTCTCGTTGCAGATGATCTTTGATGTAAGGCCAGTGATGGTAGTTGCTGATGTTGCAAAACAACTGATGAAATTAGCAAATTTAAATACTCTGACAAAACCTGTCTTGAACCTTCTAAATTCTTCTGATCATAATGGGGCAATCTACGCGTTACAACAACTGACATGGGCTGTGGTTCACCCAAAGCCGTTGCAATCTTAGATAATGAAGGGAACATACTAGTTAATTAGTCAGTCAGTCGCGGTTCCAACTTCACGGCAAAGGGTCGCTCCATTATGCTCCGTTCCTGTGCCAGTGAATATCACACAAAATGCTCCTCACTTCCCCATGTGAAAAGTGGAACAGACAGGAGTCTCGACAAACCAACAGCCCGGTATACTATGCATAATGTTGCTGCCAGAATGCCAACACAAAAGTCCGCCACGAAAAATACAGTTCGTCGTCGATGGAAGCGGCAGTCACTAGAAAACTAACAGCCACACATTACTGAATAAGGCAACTCAGTTGGTTCAGCCACCGGCCGGTCGCCATTTTTCTGAACATGCAGTGCACGCTTCAAACAACGGTGAACAGATATAAAAGCACTCCACACGAAATTCACAGCTCATAGTGTCGCTCCACGCACTCAACTCAGTTGCAGGGCAACGGAACCATAGGGAAGTAACTGCTTGCCAAGTATTATGACGAGTCTTTCCCCACGACAAAGGAACAGAAAACATTTTAAAAGAATGTGGTTTAACAAAACTTACAGAGCAAATGATGAGATCATCATGTTTGAAGGTCTGACCTGTGTTAACAGCGTCGACCTGTTTTTTTTTAAAAAATGTCATTGGTTCATATCAAGAAAATGAGTTGATTCTAGCAAGAGTCCTCAATGCTTTTTACGACTCCATCACCCATATTCTGCGGATAAAAATGTGGAGAAAAGAGCTGTATTTGACAACTTGGAT
>JACEFZ010012576.1:255000-280000 GCA_014155875.1 Cepaea nemoralis
CCCACCAACCCACACATCCCACGCCCATCCACATACACATCCTACCCCACACATCCTCTCCCCACCCACACCTCAAACCACCCATCCCCCAGCCACATCTCCATCGACAACATATTCCCCACCCATGCACACAATCCCCCACCAACCCACACATCGCACATCCACTCACACATCCCCAAACCATACACACACATCCCCACCAACTGTCATGTCCCTATCCCCCCCCCCCCCCACACACACACATCTCCCTAACCACCCATACATCCATCCCTAATCCACTCACACACACCCCACCACCCACACATACAACTTCCACCCACCCACACATGCCTTAACCTAATCCCCCACCACACAATCCCCCACCCGCACATCACATACACCCCCTACCACGCACTATTCCCAACCCACGCACCACACACACACATATCCCTCACCAACACATCCCCACTTACACACCACACACATATCCCCCACCCAGATACCACACAATATTCCCACCCACACCCACACAGATACCCTTACCCATCCACCCCACATACCCCCACTCACACACCACAAAACCCCCCACCCACACACACATACCTCACCCACACAATATCCCCAACCAACACACCACACACCTCTCCCCACCCACACACGCATTCCCTACCCGTCCACCAACACACACTCACTCACGCATACATCCTCCACTACGCACCCACACACCCCCACCCACCCACCCCCAACCAAACATCTCTCGATCACAATACCCCTACCCCCACACACATCCTCCACCCACTCACACATCCCACCCCGACACATACAACTCCCTCACCCACCTACACATCCCTAAGCCACTCACACACCCCCACCCACACATTCCCCATCCACACACACACATCTCCCACCCACACACCCCCACATACTTCCCCCAACCACCACAATCCCCTACTCACCCACACATATACCCCACCCATACGCACATTCCCCGCACCCATCACACACATCCCCCACACCACACACTATCCTCCACCCATAACACCACAAACATACCCTCCACCCACACATCATTCACACATCCCCCACCAACACACCGCACACATATCTCAAACCCACACACCATACACTTCTCCCCACCCGCCCTTGCATCCCCAATCCACCCAACACAATCCCCTACCCACACAACCCCGCCTCCCACACATACTTCCTCAAACCATCCACACATCTCCACCCACATAAACACACATCCCCTGCATCCGTCCCATACACATATCCTCCACCCATACACACATCCCCCACACCCATTCCAACACCCCTACTTTCACCCCCACACATCCATCCACACATCCCACCAACACCCACAAATACCACTACCCACCAAAACCCACACACCCCAACCCATCCAAACGCATACCCCCACCCACACACCCCCACCCACACATATCCCCACACTCACACACATCCTCCACATACACTCACACTTCCTCACATCTAGACACATACAAAATGTCTCACGTTAGTATTGAAACTAGTATGAACAAACTCCCACACTTTACTCACACACATACACTGACACTTGTCATGAGCAGTCTCATAAAAATGTTAAACATGGAGAAAAATGTGTACATAAAATGTATGTGACGTAAAAATAGTGATGCTCTCTCTCTCTCTCTCTCTCTCTCTCTCTCTCTCTCTCTCTCTCTCTCTCTCTCTCTCACACACACACACACACACACACACATTCACTCTCACGCTCACACATTCACTCTTCCGCTCATTCATTCACTCTCACGCATTCACTCTCCCGCTCATTCACTCTCACGCTCACTCATTCACTCTCCCGCTCACTCATTCACTCTCCCGTTCACTCATTCACTCTCCCGCTCACTCATTCACTCTCCCGTTCACTCATTCACTCTCACGCTCACTCGTTCTGTCTCTCATTCACACTCACTGACTCTCTCACTCAAACTACAGTAATGAACATGAGTTTATATTATGCATGATAAAATCAAATGGTATTTAACAGATAATATAAAATAATATAAAATATGACAGATGAGAATACACAAACATATGGATTCGCGTGTTACATAATATGCGTGTTACATGACATGCATCTGCTCAGCTCTCTCTCTCTCTCTCTCTCTCTCTCTCTCTCTCTCTCTCTCTCTCTCTGTCTGTATTCTTTCATATACACACACTCACACGCATGCGCGCGCTCACACACACACACACACACACACTAACACATCGATAACACCAACACATAGATAGATAGATAGATAGACAGATAGACAGACAGACAGACAGATAGACAGATAGACAGACAGACAGACAGATAGACAGACAGACAGATAGATAGATAGATAGATAGATAGATAGATAGATAGATAGATAGATAGATAGATAGATAGACAGGTAGATAGGTAGGTAGGTAGGTAGGTAGATAGATAGATAGATAGATAGATAGATAGATAGATAGATAGATAGATAGATAGATAGATAGATAGATAGATAGATAGATAGATAGATAGATAGATAGAGATATGGTGAGAGGGATATCGAGGGATATAGATAGGTATAGAGAGAGAAAGAGAGAGATGGAGAGAGAGAGAGGGATAGAGAGGGATAGAGAGAGGGAGAGAGAGGGGAAGAGAGAGAGGGGGAGAGGGAGAGAGAAGAAGTGAGAGGGAGAGAGAGGGAGAGAGAAGGAGAGATAGAGAGAGAGAGATAGAGAGAGAGAGAGGGGGGGGGAAGATAGAGCATGAGTGAGAGACTGAGCTGAGTGGGACACAACCCAGTGCATTTAAGTCAATCCTGGACTTTAGCTTGGCCGGATGGATTAGAACACACGCAATTAAACTTCCGGTGTGCTAATGGTGGTCATTATGATTCTCCTTCTTCAGCTCTATATCGCATGTTGGGGCATAGGCCTTTAACCAAACCACGCCAGATGTCCTATCTTTTGCTATCTCCTGCAGCCAGCTCCCCCCATGTCCTCTCAGAATTATTATCCATCTCTGTGATTCTCTTCTTCTTATGTTGTTAGGTCTCTCGTTATTTCGTGTGGGTTCCAGATCAGAGTGTGTCTAGTTACACTGTCCTCAGGTTTTCTAAATGTGTGTCCAATGTGGTTATGCTTAATTAGTATATTAATATATGCAAGTCTTGTTCAGACTTGACTGAGCTTCAGAATAACAGTAGACGGTACTCCCGCTTTCTATTAGCGCCGAATGTTGGGCGACACCCCACATTGTGCCAACGGCTTCGAGGAGAACAACTGGGAGATTACAAGCCTTACTCTAGTGCGAGGACATGTAACCTAAAGACTAAATGTCATGGCAGGGCGGACGAGCCCCCAAGCCTCATTCGGCAACTGGTCTACGACCGAAGCTCTGTCGGGCGGACAGTTGGAGCTACGACGGAAGCTCTGACGGGCGGACAGTTGGAGCTACGACGGAAGCTCTGACGGGCGGACAGTTGGAGCTACGACGGAAGCTCTGTCGGGCGGACAGTTGGAGCTACGACGGAAGCTCTGACGGGCGGACAGCTGGAGCTACGACGGAAGCTCTGTCGGGCGGACAGTTGGAGCTACGACGGAAGCTCTGACGGGCGGACAGCTGGAGCTACGACCGAAGCTCTGACGGGCGGACAGTTGGAGCTACGACCGAAGCTCTGACGGGCGGACAGTTGGAGCTACGACCGAAGCTCTGACGGGCGGACAATTGGAGCTACGACCGAAGCTCTGACGGGCGGACAGTTGGAGCTACGACCGAAGCTCTGACGGGCGGACAGTTGGAGCTACGACCGAAGCTCTGACGGGCGGACAGTTGGAGCTACGACCGAAGCTCTGACGGGCGGACAGTTGGAGCTACGACCGAAGCTCTGACGGGCGGACAGTTGGAGCTACGACCGAAGCTCTGACGGGCGGACAGTTGGAGCTACGACCGAAGCTCTGACGGGCGGACAGTTGGAGCTACGACCGAAGCTCTGACGGGCGGACAGTTGGAGCTACGACCGAAGCTCTGACGGGCGGACAGTTGGAGCTACGACCGAAGCTCTGACGGGCGGACAGTTGGAGCTACGACCGAAGCTCTGACGGGCGGACAGTTGGAGCTACGACCGAAGCTCTGACGGGCGGACAGTTGGAGCTACGACCGAAGCTCTGACGGGCGGACAGTTGGAGCTACGACCGAAGCTCTGACGGGCGGACAGTTGGAGCTACGACCGAAGCTCTGACGGGCGGACAGTTGGAGCTACGACCGAAGCTCTGACGGGCGGACAGTTGGGAGCTACGACCGAAGCTCTGACGGGCGGACAGTTGGAGCTACGACCGAAGCTCTGACGGGCGGACAGTTGGAGCTACGACCGAAGCTCTGACGGGCGGACAGTTGGAGCTACGACGGAAGCTCTGACGGGCGGACAGTTGGAGCCTACGACCGAAGCTCTGACGGGCGGACAGTTGGAGCTACGACCGAAGCTCTGACGGGCGGACAGTTGGAGCTACGACGGAAGCTCTGACGGGCGGACAGTTGGAGCTACGACCGAAGCTCTGACGGGCGGACAGTTGGAGCTACGACCGAAGCTCTGACGGGCGGACAGTTGGAGCTACGACCGAAGCTCTGACGGGCGGACAGTTGGAGCTACGACCGAAGCTCTGACGGGCGGACAGTTGGAGCTACGACCGAAGCTCTGACGGGCGGACAGTTGGAGCTACGACCGAAGCTCTGACGGGCGGACAGTTGGAGCTACGACCGAAGCTCTGACGGGCGGACAGTTGGAGCTACGACCGAAGCTCTGACGGGCGGACAGTTGGAGCTACGACCGAAGCTCTGACGGGCGGACAGTTGGAGCTACGACCGAAGCTCTGACGGGCGGACAGTTGGAGCTACGACCGAAGCTCCGACGGGCGGACAATTGGAGCTTTGCTGATGTGGCAGCTTGTGCAGCTTTTCTGGTTCCAGATATATTTGTGTTATTTTCCCTTTAAAAAAAAACTCCAAAAAAAACAAACAAACTGTAATAATATAAAAACAATGTCAAATTTTATGTATATTCAACACAATAATATGGCGTGGAAACCTGGACATTGAACAAGCAACTAGAAAGTCGAATAGAGGCCTGGAGATGTGTATACAAAACAGATTATGTCGTATTGCATAGAAACATAAACAATCAAATGCAGAGGTTTCAGAACAACTGGGAATAAAAAGAGAATTGATGACAGAAATAAAAACGAGACAAATGAAATATTTCAGCCACGGTTAAACGACAACACTCTTTTAAAATCCAAACTGAAGGGTAAGGTTGAAGGCAGGCGAGCAAGAGGTAGACAACATAACATGTGCGAACATAACACAGCAGTCTGACAGAATGTACAATTAAAGCGAGAGACAGACAAGACAGCGTTGGAGACCGTTGCATCTAACCTTCACTATGGATACAGCACCTGAATGATTGATTTGTGCTAACAGCTTAGTTCTCGCATACTTTCCCTTTATTTCATTCCCAGTTTTCTTTCCAGTATCAAATAACAATATATCGCCTCTGTGGCCAAGTGGTAAGGCGTCGGTCTCGTAAACCGAAGATCCAGGGTTCGATCCCCTGTGGAGGCAGTCATGTTTTTTTTTTTTTAGCCCGCGTTGTGGTTAAAAAGTTTGTTGCATGTCCTTTACAGCAGTGCTTCCCAAAGTGAAGGTCCGCGGACTGGTGGAGGTCCGTGGACCGGTGGAGGTCCGCGAGTCCTTCTTTGCCGGTCCGCAACGTGAGTTGAAGAAAGTAAGAAACAAGTTGAATATTTTCTCTTTTTAGGATTGTTTAGAACTTTTTAAAAACAAGGTTGTCCTTTTCTCAAAACATGATATCCGCACCGTTTTTATGGTGATTTGGGTCGTACAGCCCAATGAGTATTTATTTTTAAGGAGAAGCGAATCATTGGCTCAATGGGAAAGTTAAAAATAGTAACCAGCTGAGACCGATACTCAAAACCGGACCGGTCGACGACATTTTTTTGTTGACGACGTGCGTTTCGTTTGTTTCCTATGTGACGAAACGTGAGAAAGATGCACATTATAATTTGATGATTGTCATAAGATGCAGAACATACGTGATTTTCGTTGTACGATTATAATGCTTTTTGCCATCGTCTGAGCGAGTAAAGGTGTTAGATACATCTGCAAAGTATTTTTTCATTACAGCTGGAATGAAAGCACGGACGTTGCCAACTTAGTGATTCTGATGGTGTTTGTGAGATATTGATACAAAGACAACTTGAAAGAAGAGTATTTCTTTTTCGTCAATGAGCATTATTAAGATAAAATACAGAAACAATATGGAAATTTGTTCTCCTTTGCGGGTAGCGCTGTCTACAATCGAGCTACGATTTGATAAGCTTGTAAATAATAAACAGGCCCACCCCTCGCATTAAATAGTTACTGTTAGCAGCTGATCATTAAATCATTTTTATTACCACATACTGTAATTTAGTCAGCTTGTTTGAAAATAAAACATAATTTGGTATCGTTTTCCAAGATATATTTTAATTTTATTTTATATTGGTGTTCATTACTGGGGTGTATTCGAGTATATACACCTTTACGAGAAGACCTAAATGTAGTTTTGATAACTGAAAAAAAAAAAAATTGATTTGTAAATCTCTACAATAAAATTTTTACTCATGAAAATGGGACCACCATTAAATAAATCACCGTCATCCAATAATATTAATGAAAGAATCATCGAAAAACGAGAAAGAAAGTAATTATTATTCTTGTTATCCAATAATATTAGGAGCGTTCATTTGAAATCCGTTCGTGCCGCACCGCGAGTAATTGCGCACGTTGAACGTGATCATGTCATAGTCATGTCATTGTCTTGCCACTGGACTCAGATGGACTCAGGCGAGAGAGTGAGGTCGACGAATTGCGCAACTCTTCCTCACTTTAATCCAAGTCATCGCGCAAGTCATTCTTCATCCAACGTCACATATCACCTTCAAGCCCTGTGGCGATGGGCGAGCGGCAAAGCGGCAGGCGTGGGTACGCTGGCAGCCGTAGTCGCAGACCTGCACACAGGCGGCTCAGGCCATATGGTCGTCTTCTACTGACCGGAGCAGCAGTGGGATTCGGCAGCCCCCTGAGCGACTGAGCAGCCCTCTATAGGAACACACTGCTCACCTCCATAGCATGAGGAAGGGGCAAGAAAAGGTGCCCTAAACATTGTCTGCTTCATCACTACCTAACCAGCTAGCCGCGGTTGGTGGGTACCCTAAACTGCGGTCGACATACAAAGAAAGATAAAACAAGCAAAGCTAAAAAAGTAAACCATATTCCCTTAACAATTGGAACTTGGAATGTACGCACCCTACTTGACAGAGACGGCGCGTCAGGTCCAGAGAGACGAACAGCACTGATTGGGAGAGAGCTGGGCAGGTACAACATCGACATTGCAGCCTTGAGCGAGACACGACTTGCAGAAGAAGGCCAAATCTGTGAAATTGGTGCCGGCTACACATTTTTCTGGAGTGGAAGGAAAAGCGAGGAAAGACGCCAATCCGGTGTGGGATTCGCCATTAAGTCGGCCCTGGTCGGCAAATTAGCTGGATTTCCAAAGGCTGTAAACGACAGGCTCATGACCATGAAGTTGCCTCTGCTGAATGGAAGGAAGCACGCAACCATTGTGAGTGTCTACGCACCAACTATGACCAACGAAGATGATGTCAAGAATAAGTTCTATGAGGACCTGCACAATGTATTAACATCTGTTCCCAAAGGAGACAAACTTATACTCCTTGGGGATTTCAATGCCAGAGTAGGCACGGACACCACCTCTTGGAGTGGCATTATTGGAAAGCATGGAGTCGGAAATTGTAACACCAATGGACTCCGCCTCCTTCAGACATGTGCCGAACATGATCTCCTGATTACGAACACAATTTTCCGTCTCCCCATGAGAAATAGGACATCGTGGATGCACCCTCGCTCGAAACACTGGCACCTCATTGACTATGTAATCGTCAGGAGGAGTGACAGACAAGACGTTCGAGTGACAAAATCCATGTGTGGTGCCGAATGTTGGACAGACCATCGTCTCATTGTCTCGAAAATGAACATCCACATCAGGCCACCACGGCGTCCTCAAGGGGCAAAAATGCAAACAAAGCTAAATGTCACCCGCCTAAACAGCAAGAAAATGCAGCAGTCGTTTGAAAATATGCTGGAAGACCGCCTCAAGCCCAGTGCTGAAGCAAAACAGGATACAGAAACAGAATGGAGAGCCCTAAAGGACACGATTTACAACACTGCTATGGAAATCCTGGGTCCAGCCCCCCGAAAGCATAAAGACTGGTTTGATGAAAATTCCCAAGACATCAACCAATTGCTGGCCGAGAAACATCTTCTCCTCAAGGCACATTTGAATGACCCAAAGTCAACATCAAAAAAAGATGCTTTCAAGAACATTCAGAGAGTAGTGCAGCAGAAACTTCGGCACATGCGGGACTCCTGGCTGAGCAGCAAAGCTGATGAAATTCAGGGCTTTGCTGACAGACACGATATGAAAAACTTCTACGACTCACTGAAAGCGGTCTATGGTCCTTCATCACCAGGCATAGTTCCCCTCCTCAGTGCAGACGGGGGAACATTGGTCACCGATAAGAAAGAAATCCTCCAACGCTGGGCAGAGCATTTCAGCAAAATCTTAAATGCAACTTCCTTCTTCGATGATGAAACCATCAATTGCCTTCCTCAAGTTCCCACCAATGAGACTCTTGATGACCTGCCAACCATAGTGGAAATAAACAAAGCCATCCAGCAACTCTCCAGCGGCAAGGCACCTGGTCCTGACTCCATCCCAGCAGAGATATACAAGGCAGGTGGGCCGGTCCTAACAGAGCAGCTTCACCGAGTCTTCACAAACATATGGATGAACGAGACCATGCCACAAGATTTTAAGGACGCGTCAATAGTCCACCTTTACAAACGTAAAGGAAACCGCCAATCCTGTGACAACCACCGAGGCATCTCCTTGCTTTCAATTGCAGGGAAGATACTCGCCAGAATTCTTCTCAATCGCCTCACAGCCCATCTCGATCAAGGTCTTCTTCCTGAGAGTCAATGTGGCTTCAGAAAAGAACGTGGAACTGTTGACATGATTTTCGCTGCAAGGCAGCTGCAAGAGAAATGTCAGGAACAGAACTGCGAAATGTTCTCCACTTTCATTGACCTCACCAAGGCTTTTGATACAGTCAGCAGAGAAGGACTGTGGAAGATTATGGCAAAATATGGCTGTCCACGAAAGTTTGTCCAAATAGTGCGGCTATTTCATGACGGCATGCAGGCAAGAGTACAGGAAAATGGTGAGCTGTCTGAACCCTTTCCTGTCACCAATGGAGTGAAGCAAGGATGTGTCCTGGCACCAACACTGTTCAGCCTCATGTTTTCAGCCATGTTGATGAATGCCTTCGAGAACGACGACATTGGAATAAACATCAACTACCGTATGGATGGAAAGTTATTCAATCTCAGAAGGCTGAAAGCTAAAACCAAAATTGACAGTGGCACCGTCAGAGAGCTCCTGTTTGCTGATGATTGCGCTCTATACGCCAACTCAGAGGCGGACATGCAACATAATGTTTCAGCTTTCTCACATGCCTGTGCCAACTTTGGGCTCAATATCAACTTGGAGAAGACTGTAGTTATGTACCAGCCAGCTCCAGGGAATAATCACACTGTGCCGAATATCAAAGTGAATGATCATAGACTAAGTGTTGTGGACAAATTTACCTATCTTGGCAGCACCGTGTCACAAGCTGCCACAATCGATGACGAAGTGAATGCAAGAATCTCCAAGGCCAGTGCAGCCTTTGGCAGACTGTACAAGAATGTATGGGACAGAACTGGAATAAGCCTGCAAACAAAGCTAAAAGTCTACAAAGCAGTTGTACTATCCACACTGCTATATGCTTGTGACACCTGGACTGTTTATCAGCGACACGCTAGGAAATTAAACCACTTCCACACAGTCTGCCTAAGGAAGCTACTGAAGATTAAATGGCAAGACAAGATTCCAGACACTGAAGTCCTAGAAAGAGCATCCATACCCAGTATCCACACTCTACTGATGAAGAATCAGATTCGCTGGGCTGGTCACTTGACTCGCATGCCAGATCACAGGCTCCCTAAACGAATTTTTTACAGCGAACTGCGTTGTGGTAAACGCTCCCAAGGTGGCCAGAGGAAACGTTTTAAAGACACTCTGAAAATTTCACTGAATGCTTTTGGAATTCATCATGACACCTGGGAGGCTGCAGCCAGAGACCGAAATTCGTGGCGTGCATCATTGCGCAAAGGTGCAGTTATATGTGAGGCAACCAGGACTGCAAGAGCTGTGAAGAAAAGGCAGGACAGAAAAACCACTGCAGGAAATCCTCCTCCAGAGACGTCAAGCATTCTTTGTCCACATTGTCAAAGAACATTTCGAGCCAAAATAGGCCTTATCAGCCATCTTAGAACCCACGGCTCCACACCTTCAACCCCACTGGATGAAATGAATGGTCATCATCATTCTTGATGGACAAACAACAACAGTCATGTGACAAGTACCAACCAATGAATAAAAGAGCATATGCTTATCGTCCCATGATGCATAGGTTCTGTTTCTGACCGTTGAGAAAATAGCCAGGTTGATCCAAAATCCGAAAGAATGTGATGTGTCAATTGGGACAATTAAAAAGGTCGTTCGTAAGAAACTGCAATATCGGAAGGAGTGTTCATATTGGGTATAACGGATGTAGACATACCACCAAAAAGAGGAACGCATGGAATGGTGTTTGAACCACTTGCTGCATTACAGAGTGGAGGGTGATGCATTTCTCTTCTGCATAGTGGCAGGCGATGAATCATGGTGTCACCACCTTGAGCCGAGCAGCAAAAGAGAAAGCATGCAATGAAAGCCTGCTGGATCTCCAAAAGCCAACAAAATTCAAGTTACAGGTTTCTGTTGGTAAGGTTATGCTGAGCGCATTTTTTAAACATGAAGGGCTTTTATTGGCCGACTTTAAAGAACCTGGTGTCAACATCAACTCTACCCACTACTTGGAAACACTAGACAAGCTGAAAAAAGCCACCAAGAATAAACGACCCGGCGTGCTTTCTCGCGGTGTGATTTTATTGCACGATAATGCTCGTCTGCATGTTGCAAAGATTGTGCAGGAAGCATTAGCTTGGAAGAAGTGGGAAATTCTTCAACATCCAGCATATAGTCCTGATTTGTCACCATGTGATTTTCACTTGTTCGGACCTCTAAATAAAGCTCTGAAAGGGCAATGATTTCACACAGATGCAGACGTAATGAACGCCGTAACACTTGGTTCAGTGATCAACAACAATCAGTTTTTGCGGACGGCATTCGCCGCCTACCTAAGCAAAGGGATGCTTGCCTGAATGCCTACGGCGACTTCTTCTGACCAACCCATGGTATATAATTCATTCAAAATGAATGCTTGTTTTAATTCTACCACACATGTTAATGTGTCTTTAATGCTATTGTAATAAAGCCATTGGAACGGGTTTCAAATGAACGTCCCTTATTTTATGGAGCAGTATTTAGCGCACCGGGACAACACTCACAATTAAGTTAAATCTTATATTTATATTAAAATGTATACTGAGGTCGTATAACATTCCAGATTACAAGGAGAACATTTTGTTAACGGCACCGGTCCCTGGTGCAAAAGGAAAATTTTATGTCCGTCCGCGAAAGTGAAAAGTTTGAGAAGCGTTGCTTTACAGGACGTAGTAGTCAACCCTTGCATTTTGGCTGTTCGTCATTCCTGGGTCAGTTTACGTTCAGTAGTTTGCCATTGCTTTCTGAACGACCGGATACCGCATTGGAAGCACAGCTGCAGGAAGCAGACTGTCTTGCGCTCGTTTTATACAATGGTATGAGTGCCGGTCGTTCAAATCGCAAATTACTGTATGTAAAGTTGCCATAATGAACATCCAAAAAATATGGGGTTGACTACGACGTCCTGTAAAGGACATGCAACTAACTTTTTAAAGACGCAACTAGATCAAATATTGATGTCGCGGCACTTTTAGCATGCCAGCATGTGCCCGCTCTTTCTACTCTTAATCTTCTTCCTCAAAGGTGTACACAGCAGGCAACAGGGGTTTCCACGCCTACCATCCCAGCTGGGTACAAAGACTTGCCTAAGAGCCCATTGCAAGACTTGCTCATATGTGTTACACTCCCCAGTAGTGCCATTCCATAACTGCCGTTTTCACATCAAGGAAGAATTTTCCTGCACGAATCGCAACATCATTTATGCCATCATACGCATGCTACAATAATATTTCTTGTGGCCCGGACTGAATGTTTGAGCGTGGATTAGCTTTCCCTATTACGCCAGCTCTGTGGCGACAAGGTTACAGACGCAGTTCGTAACCCCGCATACCGCGTTCGAAATACTGCTGCGGGCAATTTGGCAGCAAGCCGCCTTGCGTTAGTTTCCAACTTCAGAGGTACTTGTAATTTACGTCTCCAGGTCAAGGATGTCAACATAATAATAATAATAATAATAATAATAATAATAATAGTAATAATAAATAACTCTAGCTCTACATTGACAATATTTATTTTAAAATTAAAGTTGTTTTGCAACTAATATATGATTAATTAAAAGCCATTCAGAATTATCATTAGTAAGAAAACCTATTCACAACATCACAACATGCTCTTTTGATTTGTTTTATCAACCTGAAGAACAAATGGACTAATTGGTATTTTAAGATTCGTTAAATTTCTTAATTTTTGTTTTTTAAATAATTAATTATAGGCCATTATGAATTTTTAAAAAAAATCATAATACGGGGGTTTAACCCAGGGATACAATTGTTAAGTTTGTTGCAGCACACCAAGAATATATAATGTATGGTTGCTGTGATATTGGAGGATTTACTTCAAAATATTATATATCTTTAGGTCTGATTATGTTTATTGACGGTCATTTGGAATATTAATGAGTGGATATTGCATAACATCAAACATTTTCTGCTCTAGTCAGTTAGGTCTTCCCATTGTGAACACGAAAATATATGGTTGCCTGTGTGTTTTCACAAAATTAAACTAGTTATAGCTGTTGTTATTTCACGTCTTAAACAGTTTTTGTTTCTGGACAGCAACGTCATATTCTGCTAAACCTGTAGTTACCTCTATATTTCTTTTATTACAGAACTTGACACAAAAACATCTGGATATCTATGCTTAGAATTGACATAGAGACTTGAATGAGGTACCGTTGGAATAAATTTGTCAGGTTCTATTCAGCTGTGCAGGTTGGATAAATATCAAACAATTCTGAAAGTTCAGCATGAAGGATTTATCTAGTTTTTTTTTACTTTATGATGTGTGAATTCTGCAGTATGCACCCGACGAGATGCAGTGAAATATACCTGGCAATCAATCGTGCAATCTATTGTTTGTGTCTTCGTTATTCAAATTCTGAAAATGTCACCAACGTAACCAATATCAGAAGAAAAAAGACAAAGCAGCAAAATCATTCATTCAGTGCCATACAGCACCAGATGAGAATCGGTGATCTAGGTTATCAAACACCTGGGGATGGCTTAATGGTCAGGTCAGTCGAATACTCCAATTATCAGACAAGGGTAGGTGTTTTCAGGTCAACGGTTGTCCCGCTTATCTCAATCAATTGTAATTGTGTCCCTTGGATTAACCTACGATTCCCTCTTTGTCCTGACTTTACAAGTGAGAGAAAGAGGCCATTTGGTGGAGCAAATTATTGTGACTATTTGTGCTATCATTTACACTGCGTTAAAAATGAGAACAGTCAACTGTTACGTACATATATATTATCATTGTTATCATCATAATTGTCATTGTTAATATCTTCTTTGTTATCGTCATCAGTATTCTCTGAATATCTCTTGGCTAGTACGATCGAGCGTCCAGTATTCTGTGATAAGTGGAGACACGGGAGAATTTAAAGCCATAATATTAAAATGAATTAAACAAGAGAATAGTTAAATGTTATGTATATTCTTTTAACCATTCCATTACGCCATATGGACAACAATCACCTTCGGATCAATAAGCCTGTGAGAGTAAGACTTTGGGCAGCTGCTTTTGTGGCTGACTCAATGACAGGACTATCATTCTGAGCCGGTGAGAAACTCTATCATCTCCTTGAAGGGAGTCTCTGTGGCGAAGTGGTCAAGCCGTTTGACTCGTGTTCCGAAGGTTGTGGGTTCGATTCCGGGCCGCGCCCTTCGGTTTACGAGTTAAATGTTTCGGAGACTCCTGTGGGCCGTCGCAAAAAGCTATGGAGTTCGTGCTTTGTGCGACGCTTTCCGTGCTGCGGAAAGAGACCGAGCCATATGGGATAAAACCCGATGCAATGAAGTCGACCCTGTCGACTTTTAAGCGACTTTTAAGCGACTTGAAGTTGAATTGAGTATGGATAATGGGTAAATCGAAATCTAATATATTCAACACCAACATATGGCACGGAATCCTGGACAATGAACAAGCAATTAGAAAGTCGAATAGAGGCCCTGAGATGTGGATATACAGAAAAATATGTCGTACTTCATGGAAACAAAAACAAGCATATACAGATGTTTTAGATTAACTGGGAAGAGAGTTGATGAAATAAATAAAACATGAGGCAGGTGAAATATTTCAGCCACGTTAAAAGACATAACACTCTTATAAAAACAAAACTGGATGGAAAGGTTGAAGGCAAGCGAGCAAGAGGTAGACAACGATACAAGTAGGGAGAAAACATCAAGAGATGAACGAACATCAGTCTGACAGAATGTACAGTCAAGGCAAGAGACAGTATTGGAGATCCATTTCAGCCAACATTCATTGTAGAGACGGCATCATATTGATTTATTGATTGATTTCTACAAACTGCTTAATTTTCGTTTACTTTCCTTTTATTTCATTCCCCATTTAACTTCTTTTTTGTGCCATCGCACACATGCGCTATCGAGAGCAAATCGCCTAATCTGAAGCCTGCCACGTGGGAGAAAATGGCACGTGGCAAGAATAACACCAGAAGACACCCGAATTTCAAAATGAGCAGCGTGGAAGCCGCCAACACAATCAAGAAGATGCAAGATGAGAATTTGCCTGCGAGCGGCAGCAAAACGCCAGAACCTGAAACAACCTCAAAGGAAGCTACCACTTCTACACCAGACGAAGCTGCTTCCATCACTCAACCGACGCCAGAGACTACAACTTCAGCTGAAGCCAGCAGCAGCTGTGAAGTTTTCAACAGAAGCAAGACGAAGCAGCCCAGTGTAACAAAGACCTCCACACAGAGGAAACAACAAAAACAACAACGGAGGACTTCACTGGCAAAATACTGCTAAAAAAGACATGCGTGGGAAAAGCCAACGTGTCGGCGCTACCAACAGACAAGATACTGAGTCTGTTGGAAATCGAGCTGGGAAGAAACAGTATGTACAAGCTGCGCAAGACACCCGATAGAGTAGTGGCTTCCATCAATAAAAAACCCAAAGACCACAGCACTTATGCAGAAGATTGCACAAGAAGAGCAGGCCGACAAAAAGCTTCACCACAGCATCACAGTAGAAGCCACCCAACACCGCATGATGAAACGATGGGCCATTAAACGAGTCAAGACCCATCTCACCAACGACCAGATCAGGGAGATGCTGACGAGAGAGAACAGGAACCTCAAGATCACCAGTCCTTAAAGGATCATCCGCAAGAATAACATCCTCTCCACAGTGGTCATCGTAACATCGGAGGACCGACTGATCCCTCCATACATTAGATGGGACAATAAAGAACAAGTTCCAGAGCACTACATATCGTACGAGATTTCACCAGTGTTCTAAGTGCCAGAAATTTTGGCACAATCGTGCCACCTGCAAGAGTGAAGTAGAGGTACGCATATACTGCTCTGGACCTCATCTATACAGTCAGTGCCAGCATGCCAAGAACGACTCGGACTTCATGAGGCCCAACACTAACAGATAGCCCGCCAACTGCCTCGGCAACCATGGCGCCATATACCTCGGCTACCCCTGCCACCAAGACAAGGAAGCCATGAAGATCGCCATCAAAACTAACCTGCCCTGTAAAGAGGCTAGGAGGCCACCAATCGACTTACAAAAAGCGACAAAGCGCAACTGGAAGGCCAACTGAAGAACTTGAGATCAAAGTTCAAAAGCATAAAGGAATAAAACTACAAGACGCAAGAAACACAGATAATGGTCCTTCACGTCCAGCAGAAAATTTAACAGGATGTCGCTCGAATGGCTGCTATAAATGCTGAAAGAGACGAAACTCTACCACGCCATTCGCAACTGCGAGCGCTATCAAGAATACGTTACCTGAACAGTTCAAGAAGCCTGATACAGGGAGGAAAATATCACGTGGCAAAACCAACACCAAGAGACAACAGACACACAAGATGTGCAGCGTGGGATCCGCCAAGACTTTGAAGAAGACGACAGGAGAGAACCTACGTGTGAGCTGCAGCAAAGAACCTGAACCTACAGATACTACTGAAGCCACAACGAGGAAGCTCGACGACAACCAACCACTGACAAGAGCCAAGGCAGCTGAGAAGAAGGAGGAGAAAGATACCAGTGTCGGAAATACCGACTCACAGACAATCAGATGGGTTGTCAAACGTATCCAAGCAGAGCTGACAGATGAACAAATCCTGAAGCAGCTACAACAGGAGAATCTACATATCCGAATCTTGAGGGCGGAGATGATCCTGACGTACTCCAAGATCCCTACTACACTAGCGGTGGTGACAACTGAGGGCAGTGAGATACCACACCACACATTGTGTACACAATCACGCCTGGCCTCAACAAGTGTGCGACTCGGTCCAGACATATAAAAGCACAAGGATGAAACGAACACAATTGCAGCCTAGTCAACTCTTTCAAGGAAGCATTGATTCGCACATCTACATTTTCGAAAGAATAAGTCTTAGATACACTATACAGGCCCTAATTACAACAAATTTCGATCAAAAACATCAAAAAAGAAGTAGAGCACATGGTACAGACGACAAAGAAGAATGAAGAGATTCTACAAGACATCAGAGCAGAGAGAGAAAGGCTAAAAACTGAAAGGGAGCTAATCCAAAACAAACCAGCTGAAGCCAAGGAAAAGATCACAGAAAAACCGCAAGATGAAACCCAACAAAAGACCGAGCCGGAACCGCAAGCTAAGGCCAGCAGCCCAACCACGACGCCCAAGAAGTCTAAGAGGGAGCCAGTACCCCACCGGATCTCTGAAGGCGACATTATAATACCCACTTCAACCTACCCTGGAGGAGTGCCTAGAATCGGCAAGAATGGAGGAACTCAGGATAGCAGAATACCATAGGCAAAAGGAACGCAAAAAAAAACAAAAAAACTCGAAATAGAAAACAGGCGTAAAAAATCCGAGAGAGAGAGAGAGAGAGAGAGAGAGAGAGAGAGAGAGAGAGAGAGAGAGAGAGAGAGAGAGAGAGAGAGAGAGAGAGAGAGAGAGAGAGAGAGAGAGAGAGAGAGGGAAGAGATATTGCGCGAACAAGAAAAGGAAAACATCGAAAAGCTGCTACACACAATACACAAACAAGGAGGCATACATACCAAATAAAAAGTCCTGACAAGGGCTGCAACCAGCCAAGCTAGACAGGCCAGGAGTCTTCACCAACCAAATACACCACCAGAGGAGACGGGCACAATGGACAACCGCCGACCAATCCCTCAGCTGACGTCACAGACATAAACACTTATGTAACCAGTCCGAGTTAGGACTCACTCGTAAGAGTGCACAAGACAAAAAACAGGGTTAAAAACCCACAACCACAGATCTCAACAATAACTACGGCTGAAAGAAGCATGCTAAACGAAACTGAATTTAGAATTTTTGTTTTTTGAACCAAGCAAGTAAGCAAATTCGATATAGTCGTGTGTTGAACGGGGCCATTCGTCTCAAGCAAAGCAAGCAAACAAGCAACTTCTTTCCTGTATCGTGAGTGAGCATATCGCCTCTGTGGTCAAGTGGTAAGGCGTCGGTCTCGTAATCCGAAGATCCAGGGTCCGATACCCTGTGGAAGCAGAGAGCTATGTCTCTTTTGTTAAGCCCGCGTTGTGGCGATGGGGTTGGAAACGCCAGTCGCAATTCCGCATACCACGTTCAAACACTACTGCAGGCGATTTGGAAGCAGACCGCCTGGCGCTCGTTTTATACAAGGGTATGAGCGTTGGTCGCTCACAAATCAGCGGCAAACTACTGAACCTAAACTTACTTAGTAAATCACAATGAATGAATCAACAAAAAACGAGAAGTAGATTATAAGCTTTACTAAAACACGACTACAAGAGACAAATTGGACGTTGCGGCCAAAGCCTTCGTCAGCACAAGACAAACAAACACAAACTGACACAAAACTACATGAAAAACACTACATGACAATATTAAACCAATTAAAGGTACTTATCTGAATCTGCATCCTTCCTAGGAGAGACTGACACACGTTGGACTGTCAGTGGATTGTAAGGACCGGATATACGGTAAACGGGTCAAAGGTCAAGCGGGAGGGGAGTGGGGGTGGAGAAGCGCCCATGTGAGCGGAAAAGTAAAGATTGGGATCGGCAAAGATTTCGCGGAAGCAGTCCACAATTGGCAATTCTCGCTGAGCACTCGAAACGCAGCTGCGGAAGATTACATTGTGTTGGTCCTCACTTTGAGGCATGAGTCGCAAAACACCGAACGCAAAACTGCCAAGAAGTTGACTGCGACGTCCTGCAAAGGACTTGCAAATACTTTGATTGATTACTGTAAACTAGGGGGTGGGGTTGGAAGTTAAATAAAACTGTGTTGGATATTGAGGCCGTGAGGGGATAGTGTGCCCAACTGGAAGATGAGACGGTGTTCCAATGTCTTCCGATCCCGTTCGTGGGATGCGCATGATTTGATGGCCTTGACCTATATGTCGGCCACGCCACAGTGGTCAGGACTGTTAAAATGCATGGATACTGGTTTGTGGGCGCCCTGGTGATATCAGAAAGATGCTGTCTAAATCTGTCAGCAAGACGTAAGCCTGTCTCACCGAAATATCTCATATCGCAACGTGTGCAGGTGATGGCATAGATAACGTTGCGACTAACGTTGGGACGTCTTAGTAAATCATGAATGGCCAAAAACGCTCTTTCTAGAACTTCTGTGTCTGGGATCTTGTCTTGCCATATACTGTGTGTAAATATATATATATATATATATATATATATATATATATATATATATATATATAAACATACGATAGTTTGTAAGGGATGGAGTTATTGCCTCTCCATAGCACAACGCCTGGGCTAAAAGATAGAGATCATGTGTTGCCCATGCAGCATGATCCCTCTCTCGGCCTGCCTAGTTTACTCCAGAGGAAAGGTAACACCTCTACATCTGGAACAAGACAAGCTGCAGAAGCTGCCGGATCAGCAAAGCAATGCTCTAATTGTCCGCCTGTTGGAGCTTCGATCCTAGACCAGTCGTCAACCAAGGCTTAGGGCCTGGTCTCCATTGCCATGACACTTTGTCTTTAGGTTGCATTTCCTCGCACCGGGGTAAGGCTTGTACCCTCCCAATTGCGCTCTTCCGCCCGAAGCTGTTGACACAATGTGGGGTGTCGGATTTGGTAAGCGCCGCCCAACGTTCGGCGCTCACAGAAAGCATGTAGTACTGTCTACTGTTATATGGTAGCTAGGTCATATCTGACTAAGACCTAACACAAATATACATATACACACATTAATGGTAACATACATTTTATTTAACAAATTTTCCCATTTTTATTTTCCTAGAGAATGCACAGCCAGGCATAGATCCCACCATGAGTTAACGTGATGTTCTTCTCCTTCTACTTCTGCGTTTGTCCGAATGTTGTTTTAGACGTAATTGCGTTTTGTCTGTTCACATCAGAGCTGCGATATTTGCAACTTTCGGCCGTCACATCCGACTTCTTCAGACATTTGTTGACCAAGTTATTGTTCTTATTTTGCGTAGACTACCGAAAGTTAACAGTAACGCGTGTCTGACCTTTCTCCGTCACCCAACAGGGAATCAGCATGGACAAGCTTCTGCCAGTCAAACTTCCTGAAGGTTCTTGGACGTACTGGACCCCAAGGACAGTGCAAATCATTGCGAGTCGAGTTCTTGTATAACCCCAATATATTTATTATTCGTAATGCGAAAGGATCAGTTCGCGCGGGTGACATCCTGACACTTCTGAAATAGAAGCTAGAAGATTAAGATAAAGAGAGCATCATGGGTTCAAGAAATGAAGGTAATCTAGGACTGTATAAGATGTTGCATCCAAATCCTTTTGTGCATTGTGTGTTAGTGAACACATTACACATGTTTTATCATTAAAAAATATTGACTGAGCTTTCGGTTTCAGTGGTCCATCACAGGTAGTTCATTATTGAACACTGTCATTACTGCCTATAGTACCTTACGGGTGGGACAGGGGGGTTTAGCGCCTGAGGAATGAAGGCCGCATGGCCTGTGCAGTCGCCGTTAACTTTGCAGGTAAGGGCTTTTTTCGCGACATTAGTCATTAGACGCGGTTCCAACATCACTACAACGGGTGGTCCACATTAGGCTCCGTTCCTGTGTCAGTGAATATCGCACAAAATGCTCCTCGCTGCGCCATGTGAACAGTGGAACAAATAGGAGTCTCGACAAAGCAACAGCCCGCACAGGTGCATTGTGCATAATGCCGCCGCAAGAATGCCAACACAAAAGTCCTCCACGAAAGATACAGTTCATCGTCGATGAAAGCGGCAGTCACTTGAAAGCCAGCAGCCACACATTACTGCATAAGGCAATCCAGTCAGTTCAGCGACAGGCCGGCGGCCATCATTCCGAACATGCAATTCACTCTACAAACACCGCGAACAGATATAACAGCACTCCATCTTACAGTGTCGCGCCACGCACTCAACTCAGTAGCAGGGCTACGGAACCATGCACTACCAGTCCAACATGAGGACAATGCGAATACAGACTGTAGCCGCAAACATAAACACTCCATAGGCCTTAACCGTTCAAATGCCAATCCCCCATATTGTGCAGGCAAGGGCTTTTTACACGAACTATGCACTTAAGGAAAGGTCAGACCTACAAAGGGTCATAATCACATTTGATGGTGAATGCTGGGATTGGCAGGCAAGCTGCACTGAATGGGAGGTGTAACCATTTGTTTGTGTGGCCTTCCCTGGCTGTCAACTCAAGCATAGTCCTTACACGTGCTAGTACTTCTAGTGCACTGGACTGATCTTTGCGTGTGGATTAGCTTTCCCTATTACCTGTGTCCCTCGCCATCAGGCAAACCCACTCCGACTTCAGAGATACTTGTAATTTACGTCCCAAATCAAGGATGAGAAGTCAACATTTTAGTGCAACTGACCGGTGTAGGGGTTGCACCCGCTACCTCGATATCAGCACAAGGGAAGTTTAAGAGCGAGCGCTCTTATTTTTTCAGCAATGTGGACCTAAAACAAACAAACAAACAAACAAACAAACAAACAAAGATATATACATTTAATGAGTATATTATCCACGGGCTCGCTCGGTGGCCCCATGGGTTACGGACACTGTTGCGCGCAATTTGGCAGCAGACCGCGTTGCGTTGGTTTTTTACGAAATGGTATGGGTGCCGGTCATTCAGAAAGCAATGGCAAACTACTGAACATAATCTTGCTAAGAGATCACAACAGCAAAAAATGCTGGTGTTGACTGCAACGTCCTGTAGAGGATATGCAACCAACTTTTTTTATTATCCACGGCACAACGAATATTCCAGAACTGACCTCTTTCTGTTCCAGACAATAGTATCATTTGCCCTCCTCGCGGGGTTTCAAACTAGGTCAACGTTAAGTAACTTAATGGCCTGTTACTCTACATCCCTACCGTTTCTTTTGTTATGAGGTGTACGCCACTTTTGCTCGGTCTATATAGACATTAGGTAAATGGATTGAGAACTCAGAGCCGTGTAAATAATTGAAAATGCGGTCAGTACCCCTGAGTGGACATAACTGGGCGTGACAATTAAATCAGGACGAGAACAAGTGACCACTGTGGTTAACTCATGTCACAGAAGCAACAACGTCGTGCCTTAACCCTCCATATACCTTGTCATGGAGTAGAAGGAGATCGTGAGACTGATGATGATGAAGTAGTCGCTGCAGTTTATTGTGCTGATGATGAATGAAATTCACGACATACCTGAACATTCCATAAACAGATTATGTGTTATTTTCCGCTAACAAAGGCTTGACAGCCAGTAGATTTACTTGTTGTCATACTTAACTGTTCTATTGTTAGCTTATTCCTGTTGATGGCCAAACCTCATAATTTCCGCTTTTCAACGTGAAAATTTACGACTGACAAAAAGGGACGAATGCATGCAATTTTAAGGCCGATAGCTTTGCGTTGATTTTCATAAAGGTGGGAGAGTTGGCCATTTGCAAGGTACATGTTTGCTTCACGTCCTTTACAATACGTCGCAGTCAGGTTCAGGACGCATTGGCTCTTTGTGATTTTCTAGCGGTTTTACAGTCACTAGTTAGTTGGCCATTGCCTGCTGAACGACCGACTCTCAAACATTATGAAAAGCAAATAATGCTGGGTGGAATGCGACGTCCTATCAATTATTAACCTGCATAAAATATCATATTTACAGCATGTGTGATTCTGGTACACATACATATGAATAGCCCTCGGTATAACAGAGTTAGTGCACTGTACTGAGATTATACTTGTATTATCTATGGTAGGAGACTAAAGCAATTGTGTTGACACAGGTGTGCAGTAAAAATGACTCTTTACATTACAAGCACAAACTGAACACGCAATGTAAAAATTAGATGAATTATGTACACCCCTTGATGCGTACATAGAGCATATGGTGCTAACTCCACACTTGTATAGACCACTGGCTACTCCGTGGGTGATGTGGTCAATATCTCGACCATCGCCTTTACTTCCCAGACCATCTCCTGGTACCCATTACCGGCTTGACCCATCTGACAACCTGAGAGTTTTACAATCCAGCCAAAAGCTCTCTAGCCACCACGTGACCGAGGTTCCTATGGCAATGCTATAGTTAAGTAGTTTAGTTGGCTGTTTGGCCACTGGTCTGTCAGAGGCCGACCAAGAGAAATGATGCTGGATGGTTTGAGACGGTGGCATGGAGAAATATCAGCAGCAGAGTTGATTCAGAACACCACATACCGAGATATGTGGAGAGACATGAACGCCTACGCCTACTGACATGGCACTTGGTTATTTTGATGAGTTTTCCATTGCTTTCCGAATGACATGCACATATACCAGTGTATGAAAACCAATACAAGGTGGTCTGAGATTTAAATCTCCCGCAGCTGTGTTGCGAACGCGGTATGCGGGATTGCAAATGGTGTCTGTAACCCATTGACCACAGCGCTGCCTGTGGTAAATAAGTAAAGGGTTGTGTAAACATCTTAAGCGCATTGGGCACCTGGGACCGATCTCTAATGCGTAAAGACTAATCAGCTGTCCGGTGGCAATGTGGTCAGAATTCACCGGCCACTTCTGCTTCCCAAGAATTTTTCTAGTACTCATTTTAGGCTGGGTCAAGTTTTAAACTCCCAGTCCGCCCCGATGAGGTTCGAACGCAAGACCACGTGCCCGACAGGCGAAAGTTTGAATTTACGCGATCACTGCTAACAATGGAGAAACACGAATCACTAAAAAACGAGGACTACAATCGTTAAAATCTATTAGAATATGATCATAAGTAAGAAAATGAACGTTGTGGCCAAAGCCTGTGTCAACACAAAAACAACAAACACACCGATACAACTACATGAAAAACAATATTTAATAGTTAACTTTTGAAAAATTAACGATTAATTAATCGTTAATTTCGATTAAATCAAAATATTTATAGTCACATAACTCACATTATAGTCGTGTTTATCAAACATCGAAATAACACTGGATTGTCTTGTTCATATGTCATCTAATAACCACTATGCAAATAGACGAGTATGACAGTATTTGCTTCAAGTGACGAGCGCGTCTTATTAACAATATAACCATCAGAGCTGAACAAACGTTCACATGGAACTGAGGTAACCGGTATGCACAGAATGGTCTTGGCAAGGAATGCCAATTTTGGATATCATGCCACTATTGTAAAGGGTCAACCAATTTAGCAACTTTCTTCTCCATTTCAGACTCAATTAGCTTAATACTTTCTTCATTTGGTTCACATATAGCTTCATTGTCAATGTCAGTATCATTCGTTGCAGCAGTCTCCGTCTGCTCATCATGAACATTAACTGCTATTTGTTGTTCAATACGTGACCAAATACGTTCTCTTGCATCTTTTGACAAACACTTGGATCAAGTGCTGTTGCACTCTGTAGTATTTCAATACTTGTCATATTAGCTACACATTCACTAAAGTCATTAATAGATGCTGCCTTAAATTTAGCTACCTAGCCCGGATCATCATCGTGTACAGTCATATGCTTTGTCAACGATGGTAGCAGTGGCAATACACAGCTACATGAAACAAAATCTTGACCGCCAAGCAGGACCGTGGTCTGACAGAATAAGTCCAAACCTTTGACATATTTCGAACTCCTCTCCCATTCTGAATCTGACAGTTTTGAACCTGTGTATTGCTTCTTTTCATCTGATATGTAGACAGTTAATGCTTCTCTGACCTGTAGAAGACTCTGTAGCATAGTAAACATACTGTTTCATCTTGTTGGTACATCTTGCTGCAGCTTACACAATGGTGACTCAGTACAATTTTGCAGCTCGGTTGTGTTTGCAGCACTATGTTTAAAATGTCCGACAATTTTTCGACATTCAGTTCATTTGTATAAGTGATTGGAGAAAAGTTTTCGATTAATGGTTAAAAAAAAATTAATAGTAAAAAAAAAATTAACGATTAATCGAT
>JACEFZ010012576.1:285000-445000 GCA_014155875.1 Cepaea nemoralis
TGATGGTATCAGTCAGACACATGTCAAGTGTGTATTTAATGGTATTAGTCAGACACATATCAAGTGTGTATTTGATGGTATTAATCAGACACATATCAAGTGTGTATTTGATGGTATTAATCAGACACATATCAAGTGTGTATTTGATGGTATTAATGTTGTTCAATGTTGGTTGTCGTTGACAATTCATTCGTCGTGACCATTCATTTCATCCTGTGGGGTTGAAGGTATGGAGCCGTGGGTTCTAAGATGGCTGATAAGGCCTATTTTGGCTCGAAATGTTCTTTGACAATGTGGGCAAAGAATGCTTGACGTTTCTGGAGGAGGATTTCCTGCAGTGGTTTTTCTGTCCTGCCTTTTCTTCACAGCTCTTGCAGTCCTGGTTGCCTCACATATGACTGCACCCTTGCGTAATAATGCACGCTACGAATTTCGGTCTCTGGCTGCAGCCTGCCAGGTGTCATGATGAATTCCAAAAGCATTCAGTGAGATTTTCAGAGTGTCTTTAAAGCGTTTCCTCTCGCCACCCTGGGAGCGTTTACCACAACGCAGTTCGCTGTAAAAAATTCGTTTAGGGAGCCTGTGATCTGGCATGCGAGTCAAGTGACCAGCCCAGCGAATCTGATTCTTCATCAGTAGAGTGTGGATACTGGGCATGGACGCTCTTTCTAGGACTTCAGTGTCTGGAATCTTGTCTTGGCATTTAATCTTTAGTAGCTTCCTTAGGCAGACTGTGTGGAAGTGGTTTAATTTCCTAGAGTGTCGCTGATAAACAGTCCAGGTTTCACAAGCATATAGCAGTGTGGATAATACAACAGCTTTGTAGACTTTTAGCTTTGTTTGCAGGCTTATTCCAGTTCTGTCCCATACATTCTTGTACAGTCTGCCAAAGGCCGCACTGGCCTTGGAGATTCTTGCATTCACTTCGTCATCAATTGTGACAGCTTGTGGCACAGTGCTGCCAAGATAGGTGAATTTGTCCACAACACTTAGTCTATGATCATTCACTTTGATATTCGGTACAGTGTGATTATTCCCTGGAGCTGGCTGGTACATAACTACAGTCTTCTCCAAGTTGATATAGAGCCCAAAGTTGGCACAGGCATGTGAGAAAGCTGAGACATTATGTCGCATGTCCACCTCTGAGTTGGCGTATAGAGCGCAATAATCAACAAACAGGAGATCTCTGATGGTGTCGCTGTTAATTTTGGTTTTAGCTTTCAGCCTTCTGAGATTGAATAACTTTCCATTCATACGGTAGTTGATGTCTATTCCTGTGTCGTCGTTCTCGAAGGCATTCATCAACATGGCTGAAAACATGAGGCTGAACAGCGTTGGTGCCAGGACACATCCTTGCTTCACTCCATTGGTGACAGTTCACAATTTTCCTGTACTCTTGCCTGCATGCCATCATGAAATAGCCACACTATTTGGGCAAACTTTCGTGGACAGCCATATTTTGCCATAATCTTCCACAGCCCTTCTCTGCTGACTGTATCAAAAGCCTTGGTAAGGTCAATGAAAGTGGAGAACATTTCGCAGTTCTGTTCCTGACATTTCTCTTGCAACTGCCTTGCAGCGAAAATCATGTCAACAGTTCCACGTTCTTTTCTGAATCCACATTGACTCTCAGGAAGAAGACCTTGATCGAGATGAGCTGTGAGGCGATTGAGAAGAATTCTGGCGAGTATCTTCCCTTCAATTGAAAGCAAGGAGATGCCTCGGTGGTTGTCACAGGATTGGCGGTTTCCTTTACGTTTCTAAAGGTGGACAATTGACGCGTCCTTGAAATCTTGTGGCATGGTCTCGTTCACCCATATGTTTGTAAAGACTTGGTGAAGCTGCTCTGTTAGGACCGGCCCACCTGCCTTGTATATCTCTGCTGGGATGGAGTCAGGACCAGGTGCCTTGCCGCTGGAGAGTTGCTGGATGGCTTTGTTTACTTCCACTATGGTTGGCAGGTCATCAAGTGTCTCATTGTTGGGAACTTGAGGAAGGCAGTTGATGGTTTTATCATCGAAGAAGGAAGTTGCATTTAAGATGATGCTGAAATGCTCTGCCCAGTGTTGACGGATTTCTTTCTTATCGTTGACCAATGTTCCCCCATCTGCACTGATGAGGGGAACTATGCCTGGTGATGTAGGACCATAGACCGCTTTCAGTGAGTCGTAGAAGTTTTTCATATCATGTCTGTCTGCAAAGACCTGAATTTCATCAGCTTTGCTGCTCAGCCAGGAGTCCAGCATGTGCCGAAGTTTCTGCTGTACTACTCTCTGAATGTTCTTGAAGGCATCTTTTTTTTTATGTTGACTTCGGGTCATTCAAATGTGCCTTGAGGAGAAGATGTTTCTCGGCCAGCAATTGGTTGATGTCTTCGGAATTTTCATCAAACCAGTCTTTATGCTTTCGGGGGGCTGGACCCAGGATTTCCACAGCAGTGTTGTAAATTATGTCCTTTAGGGCTGTCCATTCTGTTTCTGTATCCTGTTTAGCTGCAGCATTGGGCTTGAGGCGGTCTTCCAGCATATTTTGAAACAACTGCTGCATTTTCTTGCTGTTTAGGCAGGTGACATTTAGCTTTTTTTGCATTTTCACCCATTGAGGACGCCGTGGTGACCTGATGTGAATGTTTATTTTCGAGACAATGAGACGATGGTCTGTCCAACATTCGGACCACACATGGATTTTGTCACTCGAACGTCTTGTCTGTCACTCCTCCTGACGATGACATAGTCAATGAGGTGCCAGTGTTTCGAGCGAGGGTGCATCCACGATGTCCAATTTCTCATGGGTAGACGGAAAATTGTGTTGGTAATCAGGAGATCATGTTCGGCACATGTTTGAAGGAGGAGGAGTCCATTGCTGTTACAATGTCCGACTCCATGCTTTCCAATAATGCCACTCCAAGAGGTGGTGTATGTGCCTACTCTGGCATTGAAATCCCCAAGGAGTATAAGTTTGTCACCTTTGGGAACAGATGTTAGTACATTGTGCAGGTCCTCATAGAACTTATTCTTGACATCATCTTCGTTGGTCACAGTTGGTGCGTAGACACTCACAATGGTTACATGCTTCCTTCTATTCAGCAGGGGCAACTTAATGGTCATGAGCCTGTCGTTTATAGCCTTTGGAAATCCAGCTAATTTGCCGACCAGGGCAGACTTAATCGCAAATCCCACACCGGATTGGCGTCTTTCCTCGCTTTTCCTTCCACTCCAGAAAAATGTGTAGCCGGCACCTATTTCACAGATTTGGCCTTCTTCTGCAAGTCGTGTCTCGCTCAAGGCTGCAATGTCGATGTTGTACCTGCCCAGCTCTCTCCCAATCAGTGCTGTTCGTCTCTCTGGACCCGACGCGCCGTCTCTGTCAAGTAGGGTGCGTACATTCCAAGTTCCAATTGTTAAGGGAATATGGTTTACTCTTTTAGCTTTGCCTGTTTTATCTTTGTTTGTATGTCGACTGCAGTTAGGGTACCCACCAACCGCGGCTAGCTGGTTAGGTAGTGATGGAGCAGACAATGTTTAGGGCATCTTTTCTAGCCCCTTCCTCATGCTATGGAGGTGAGCAGTGTGGTCCTATAGAGGGCTGCTCAGTCGCTCAGGGGGCTGCCGAATCCCACTGCTGCTCCGGTCAGTAGAAGACGACCATATGGCCTGAGCCGCCTGTGTGCAGGTCTGCGACTACGGCTGCCAGCGTACCCACGCCTGCCGCTTCGCCGCTCGCTCATCGCCACAGGGCTTGAAGGTGATATATGACGTTGGATGAAGAATGACTTGCGCGATGACTTGGATTAAAGTGAGGAAGAGTTGCGCAATTCGTCGACCTCACTCTCTCGCGTGAGTCCATCTGAGTCCAGTGGCAAGACAAGTCGAGACGACTGGAGACGAATACAGGTGCAGTGGATGACCAGGGCGCTCTACGTGCCTTGCCGTGCTCATTACGTTCCACAACGCTTCGCAGGTAAACGCCGTCTTGCCCGTTGAATCAGGAATGATTTCTCCCGCGCAGTCTGCCGAGTCCTGTCTTCACATGCTGGGTAGGCATACCCTAGTTTACCGCTTGGTTTGACACCAAATCGGATACCCACGCCTGGTTTATCCAGCCTCCCACAGCTGTTGCACGGGGGGTGGCCGCTGTCGCATGCTGACAGCTACTAGGAGCCACAGGCACGAGCTGGGTGTCAGGCTTGGACCAGTGGGGGATGGGTCCTGAAAATGACATGAGAGTCATCCTTACCAAAGGTGCTACCAATGTCTGATACCCCGTACCCCCCGATGGTATTAATCAGACACATATCAAGTGTGTATTTGATGGTATTAATCAGACACATATCAAGTGTGTATTTGATGGTATTAATCAGACACGTACGAAGTGTCTATTTGTTCGTGTGAGTTTGTTGAAGTTGGATATACACGGCTGGTGGGTGTTTATTGTCTCTACATTGTCGGTCAGAAGAGCGCTGGCAGAGAGAGAGAGAGAGAGAGAGAGAGAGAGAGAGAGAGAGAGAGAGAGAGAGAGAGGGAGAGAGAGAGACAGACAGACAGAGAGAGAGAGACAGAGAGAGACAGAGAGAGAGCGAGAGAGAGAGGGAGAGAGAGACAGAGAGAGAGAAAGAGAGAGAGACACAGAGAGACAGACAGAGAGAGAGAGAGGGAGAGAGAGACAGACAGAGAGAGACTGAGAGATAGAGAAAGAGAGAGAGACAGAGAGAAAGACAGACAGAGAGAGAGAGGGGGAGACAGAGACAGAGAGAGACAGACAGAGAGAGAGGGGAGAGAGAGACAGACAGAGAGAGACAGAGAGAGACAGAGAGAGACAGAGAGAGAGAGAAAGAGAGAGAGACAGAGAGAGACAGACAGAGAGAGGGGGGAGAGAGACAGAGAGAGACAGACAGACAGAGAGAAAGAGAGAGAGAGAAAGAAAGAGAGAGAGAGAGAAAGAGAGAGACAGAGAGAGAAACAGAGAGAGAGAGAGAAAGTGAGAAAGAAAGAAACACATAGTGAGGGACAGAGAGATGCGTTGAGACAGAGAGAGAGAGAGAGACAGAAAGACATATACATAGAGACGCAGAGAGACACAGAGAGACAGACAGAGATAGGGAGACAGAGTGGACGTCAAAAAGGAAACAAGAAGAGTTTTTAGAAGAAAAGACGAAAACGAAGAAGAAGAAGAAGAAGAAGAAGAAGAAGATTGATTGATTTATTGATTGATTGATCTAGGAATCGACATCACAGCATTCGGGGCATTCCCATAAGCGCTCCGTCCCCATCCTCAGCAGCCAGCGAAGAGTTCCAACACTAATAGTACCAGTAGCAATCTGATTATATGTTCGTCTCGCCTGTCCTCTGAGCGTTGATCGTCGGCCAGATCCCCTCGTTGTCTCATTCTTGCCAGACCATGGTAATCCATTTGCTCCTCCGAGGTGTGCACATGCTCCCACAAGGCCGCAACCACGTCTGCCTTGTCATGTATCAATACTCCACCAAGTTCTGCAGAGCCAGCCAATCTGTCCGCCTGTTCATTTCCTAGCACACCGGCATGCCCCGAAGAAAAGATCCAGGCGATGCTTGTCACCCGTGACCTCCGAAGCGAAGCAAGCCACTCCGCACGAAGCCTGCCCGTCCTCACCCTCGTCAACATGCTTTCTGAGTCAGTTACAATCACGATGTGTGTGTGTGTGTGTGTGTGTGTGTGTGTGTGTGTGTGTGTGTGTGTGTGTGTGTGTGGTATTCTCCATCCAGCGGAGAGCCGCAGTGACCGCCTCCACCTCCATTATTAAGCTGGATGTTGTGGTATCAAATGCCAGGCTCTCCTGCCCCAAACGTCGACCATTAGCTTTGGCTATGAACCCCCAGCCACTTCTCTCAACTCTTGACACCGAACCTTCTGTGTAGATAATCTCATCACCCGAGTGAGCATTGTCCTGAATTAGTTGCTGGATTTCCACTCCCTGCATTCCCGGCTTAATGTGATTATAACTCTGCACAAGTCTGACTGCTCCGCTGGCACTCTGACCCACTCCTCTCCAAGCCTAATGTTCTCCAAGGGGCACACCTGTCTGATCGTATCCTCCGCCTGAGCCATCCATGATTTCCCTCTTATCAGTCCCTGACCCTTAACTGCGTCCAGCGCCTCATGCAGTGGGTGGTCTGTGTCTGCAGCTACTCTGAGGTATGCCTTCGCCTTCATCACCTTGAGCCTACCAGCAACAGTAGGCAGACCAAGGATGTAACGCATACATACTACTGGGGTGTCTCTAGTGCATCCCAGAATGCCCAGCATATCTTCGTTCTGTATGCGCTCTAACTTCACCAGCTGACTCTCTGAGACAGTGAGTAGACCTAATCCATAATCAATTACTGAGAGTATCAAGTGCTGGTATAGTGTGAAAAGCATTCTCTGCTCTGTGTCCATTGCAGCAAGAAGAAGAAGAAGAAGAAGAAGAAGAAGAAGAAGAAGAAGAAGAAGAAGAAGAAGAAGAAGAAGAAGAAGAAGAAGAGCAAGAACAAGAACAAGGACAAGAACAACATATATATATATATATGACAAAAATTAATATAACTGAACAAAATGACAGCAGACAAGTAATTTAATATATCGTGTAATGGGTTATTTACTTTCTCTTAGTTGCTGGCTAAAGGCTTGCGAACGCAGTTCGTGAGCCGGGTACCAGGCGTTCGTAGTTCAGCTGCGACCGATTTGTGCAGCAGACGGTGTCGCGTTGTGTTATAACGTGCTCGTATGGGAGCCGGTCGTTCAGAAAGCAATGGCAAACTACTGAACGTAACACTTGCCTAGTACATCAACAGCAGCTGAAAAAAGCTGGTGTTTACTGCAACGTCCCGTAAGGGATACGCAACAAAAACACGAAGACAGCACAGATAGAAAACAAATCTAGTAAGGTCGGAAGAGATCGTCCACAAGAAAACTCGATAACAGGGGTCACGTCACGGGAAGGTGCAGGAAAACTCCCCAAAGCTGGAAAAGAGGGACACGCAGGAAACCTCTTCGGCGCCGGATAAGAGGAGATGGGTGGAAATCTCCACAACGACGGATAAGAGGGACGCGCAGGAATCTCCTCCCCCCCCCCCTTCCCCCACGGCGCTCGATAAAAGGAGGTGATAGGAAACCTCTCCAACGATGGATAAGAAGGATGCGATTTTTCCCCTCAAGAAAACGATAACAGACGACAACAAGCGGACTCTTCTTAAGGCCAACGCAAAATGCCAAAAAAAAAAACACACACACACACAAAAACGCAAGCAACAAACTGTCATGTAAGTACATAAACCAAGAATAATAAACCCCAGTCTGGCGGGTCCTCTCCAAGATCCGGCCTTTTAAGGACTACTCAAGAAAACGACAAACGAGGTAGAGTGTTTGGGGGAGGGGGGAAGGGAGGGGGTGAAACTTATAAAGACAGCAGAGCTGGGAGAACAAGTACGGGTACGGAGCAAGAAGAAAGACTGGCACCCCCAAGCAGCAGAGAGGCCACTCATAATGAAAGTTATATCCAGTAGCAACGGAGCTACTATCGAGGATACGAACGGCGAAGGAAGGAATGGTGGATAATGGTAAAGAGGATCCCTGCCAGGCATGCCTCAGTGGAAGTCGTCTAACGCGCATAGAACCAGGACATTTTAAACCGCACTATGAACCACCACAATTACAGTCAAGACTGATAAAGCTGGTTGAACGAAGTGGAAAGTTTCTTTATTTTCTACAAATCGGAATCGGAATCGAATAGGAATCTGACAGTATACCACAGCAAGCAATGATATACAGACCAAATGGGACCAGAATTGAGTTGAGTTGAGCTAAGAACCGACACCACTGCACTCAGGAAATTCCCATACGCGTTCCGTCCACTCGTTCAACAGCCAGCGAAGAGTCATACTACTAATCGTTCCCACCGCTATCTGATTGAAAGTTCTCCTGGTTTTCGGTCTCAGTTTTGAGATTCTTCCAGAACCCCTGCCCATCCCCCGTAATATCAATCTTTCCACATACGGTTTCTTAATCTGTTCCCCCGTCTTCTTCAACTGGTCCCACAGGCGCACGACCACCTTTCTCTTGTCCATAGGTAATCTACCACCAAGAGGTCATTCCCTGCCAGAAGAAGATACCGACCATGTAAGCGATGGACAGTGGAGATGTTTTGACCATGTTATGAGGCGAAATAAATTGGAGAACTTGATGACAACTGGCAAGACTGAGGGAAGGATTACCAAGTGGAAGGCAAAACATCTCGATGGCTTGGTCACATGGTACAATCGAGACAAACACACGAATCTGAACCACGACTCTGGTGATCGTGTCAGATGGCGAAACGTGACCACCCACTCTTATCGGCACGGCACATGATGATGATGAAAACATCTAATTTTCCTCATTTTTATTATCCCCAACAACTAATCTTCTTCAGTGTAACTTTCTTGTTGGGTAGATCTGCTTGTTCTCCTTTGATTCCAATAAATATTTTATACTCTTCTAAGTTATTTATACTGAAAGGAATATATGTGTTTTCAACTGTTTTGCTAAATACCAAAGTTAATTAGCTGCATATCCTTTACAGGTCGTCACAATCAACCCCAGCATTTTTGTCGTTTTGTGATTTCTTCGCAAGTTTACGTTTAGTAGTTTGCCATTGTTTTCATGCACTCATACCATTTTATAAACGAAGAGTCAGCTTCGCTGGGCTGGTCACTCGCATGCCAGATCATAGAATCCCTAACCGAATTTTGTTTACGGCGAGCTGCTCTGTGGTAAACTCTCCCAAGGCGGCCAGAGGAAACGCTTTAAAGACACCATGAAGTTCTCACTATAAGCTTTTGGAATTCATCATGTCACCCGGGAGACTGCTGCCAAAGACCGAAATTTGCAAGGGTATAGTCACTTGTGAAGCAAACAGGACTGCAAGAGCTGTGAAAAAAAGACTGGAAGAAAAAAGAAAATAAAAACCACTGCAGGAAATCCTCCTCCTGGAACGTCAAGCATTCTTTGCCAACATTGTCAAAGAACATTTCGAGCCAAAATAGGCCTTACTTATCAGCTATCTTAGAACTAACGGCTCCATACTTTCAACCCCAGTGGATGAAATGAATGGCCATCATCATTCTTGATGTAAAAACACACCACCATTTTATAAAAACCAACGCAAAGCAGTCTGATTCCAAATTTCTCGCAGCAGTGATTCGAACATGAACTAAAAACTGCAACCACAACCCCTTCGCCACAGAGAAAATACCAAAGTACCGCAATTATAAGAGCGCTCGTTCATAAAATCCCGGTGCGCTGATGTCTGGGTACTGTGTTAATTCCCTACTCCAGTCAGCTGGACTTAAACGTTAATTTCTTGGTCAGAAAGAAATGGCAAACTCATCATCATCATGTGCCATGCCGATAAGCGAGGGTGGTCATGTTTCGCCATCTCTCACGATCACCAGAGTCCTGGATCAGCTCTGTGTTCTTATCTCGACCATACCATGTAGCCAAGCTATCCAGATATTTACTTCTCTGCCTTCCCCTTGTTCTTTTCCCCTCAATCTTGCCTGTTGTCTCAAAGTTCTCTAGTTTCTTTCTTATCGTAACATGCCCCAAATATTGTGACAGTGTGCGTCTAATTTCTCTAATCTGTTTACGGTTTCCAGTTGTTTCTTGTAGGACTTGCTCAATAGCAACGGCACAATACTGAAAATAAACTTGCGTAGAAAATCAAAGCAGAGGTTGATTACAACGTACTACAAATGACGTGTAACTTGTAGAAAAGTCTTCACTTAGAAACCTTCAATGATTTTTGTAGGGGGTGGGGGTGAATATATTCTGAAAAAAGTACAGAACAAGTGTATCGTTTTTCGATGTTGTCACCACTGCGTGCAATGCAAGTCCTCCAAAGTTGATAAAATACTCGCATTCCTGTAAAAAAACAAACAATTTCTTGGTCGCGTGTGTAACCACTCATGCGCCACCTGCTATACTTCGTGGTTTTGAGACTTCCTACTCTACTCATACACTTGCTGGACTGACAGGCATGCATCACCATACTGGACCTTCTTTCACTGATGAATTTCTATAGGTTTCACCCCTTCGCTGATAAAAAAAAAAGCAACGGATAACAGACATCAGCTCCTCTTTGGTGCATGTCAAAAGTGGGGGAGAGGGGGCATATTTATACTGTCCTTATGACGTCACCGTGTTTGTCTGCACTGTCATGTCACGTGTTTAACACTTTTGGCATCCTTAACAACAATATTGATAGGTTACAAAACAATGACATGGTTATTGTAATTTCCATCACACACCAAAGGTGTTCATTTGAAGCCTGCTCGTATGTTCTAAGTATTGTGATGTATGTTGTTCCGCTGGTCCCAGTCCACAAAGGTTTTATTTAAACAATCAAAACAATATATTCTCTTAGTGAATGTAAACACAGAAGCCGCAAACAAAATATGTCACGATTTCTCGCCTGGCATATTCCTGGCATCTCATCAGGAGCATACTGCAGAGTTATATAACGCGCGTTCTTAAACACTCGGGTTGCTGATGCCGAGGTAAGGGGTTCAACCCCTACACTGGCCAGTTGGACTACAAGCTTGTCGCCTCGTCCTTGACTTGGGGACGTAACTTACAATTACCTCTGAAGTCGTAGTGGGTTCGCCTTATGGCGAGGGACACTGGTAATAGGGAAAGCTAATCCACACGCACATTTCAGTCCAGTGCTAGTAGAAGTAGTGTGTATGGACTATGGTTGAGTTTAACTCTGTGCGGCCCGCTCTCCGTACTCAAAACCCAGTGTTACTATTAGATTGTACCAGTCCGTCCTTTCTGCCGGTACTTCATCCCATTCTTTTTCACGATTGATGGTCTCTAGATCACACACCTGATGTAAAGCTATTTCTGCCTGTGTCATCCAGGACCTGCCTCGTCTTAGTCTGTGACCCTCGATCATATCCATGGCTTCATGATAGGGTGATCCCTATCTGCAGCAACTCTCACGTACCATTTGACTTGAAGGACCCTAGGTCTATCCGCCATTGTTGGTAGCACCAGGATATGTCTCATGCATATACTTGTTGTGTACTTTGTGCAATCCAGGATCACCCGCATGGCCCTTTACCTCGGTATCAGCACACCGGATGTTTAAGAACACGCGTTCTTATCCATTCGGCCGTGCTGATCTACTTCTGTCAGTTGATTAACTGATTCAGTGGCGAGGGATAACATATCGCCAAATGTGACATCCCCATGTGTACAGAAGAACGATATATCGCCATACTATAGTCTGTCCGGAAATTAATGCCGTCATTCACGATCAATTATTTTGAAAACTGTCTGTTGCATCGATATGAAATTTTTCCAGCCGTCTTATATTTACCCCCACCCAAGGAATATGTCTTTGAAAGGTCCAAAAACAACTTAAATTATTGAAAGCGGCGATATTCCTTTGATCTTTTGCTGAACAACTAGTGATTTCTCGCTAACGAAGTTATTTTTACGGTAATGTGAGACATGTCAATTCTGTTGACACACAAAGGCGTATCCGGATTCGTATGATAGTGGGTGCAATGAAAGAATTAGCTTAAAATCGACAGGGTCGGCTGCATTGCACCGGGTGTTTATCCCATATGGCTCAGTTTCTTTCCGCAGCGCGGAAAGCGTCGCACAATGCACTAACTCCGTAGCTCCAGCGACGAACCTCGGGAGTCTCCGAAAAAATGCACTCGTGAAATGAAGGACGCGGCCCGGAATCGAACATACAACCTTCGGAGCCCGAGTCAGACGGCTTGACCACTTCACCACGGAGAATCCCGAGAGGGGTGCAATGTGTAATATTAGTAAAGACAGAGAATTTACAGAGGCACGGGGTAAATAATTTGTAAATTAACAGGAAAGTAGAAGGAATATATTTCTTACCTTATTTTTTATTGCCTTCTTGTTTCTTCAGCTGATGCTGATGCTGTAATGTTTAGGGCCTGCAATTCGTCTGAATAGTTGGAGCAAAATATCCCAGTAAGTGTGTACGTAGATTAAGGTCTGCGATCTGCTCATACCTTAATCTGTGTCGGACGATTCCAGTAGGTTGATGATTGCTCTCGGTTGCATAAAATTCAATCCATCCTTTCTCCAATAGTCCTCTTCCTCTTTCAACACATGGTCCTGACGTTTTTTCCAGTAACTTTTATCAATATTTAATAGCGCAGACAGACAGACAGACAGACAGACAGACAGACAGACAGACAGACAGACAGACAGACAGACAGACAGACAGACAGACAGAAAGGTAGGTAGGTATGTAGGTAGGTAGGCAGAAAGGTAGGTAGGTGGGCGGGTGGATGGCTGGCTGGCTGGCTGGCTGGCTGGGTGGGTGGGTGAGTCGGTCGGTCGGTCGGTGGGTCCGTCGGTCGGTCGGCCGGCCGGCCGGCAGGCAGGCAGGCAGGCAGGTAGGTAGGTAGATTAGATAGATAGATAGATAGATAGATAGATAGATAGATAGATAGATAGATAGATAGATAGATAGATAGATAGATAGATAGATAGATAGATAGATAGATAGAACGAAAGAACAAACTTTATTTTCAAAGGGTTAAGAATTGGGCACGCAGGCCCGTCTAACATTCTGCCCTTCTATCACTCTCTTTCATACATTATTTCATTCACACATCATTCAAGGCTAACAGAGAACAGCAACAATAGATAGATAGATAGATAGATAGATAGATAGATAGATAGATAGATAGACAGATAGATAGATAGATAGATAGATAGATAGATAGATAGATAGATAGATAGATAGATAGATAGATAGATAGATAGAATCAAATCAAAATCAAATCAAATCAACTTTATTAGGGTCACAAATTGGGCGCGCAGGCCCGTCTTACATTCGGCCCTTCCAATCACTCGTCTTTCGTTCATCATGAGCATTATACATTTACATACGAAGAAAAATAAACATTGTGAAATGAATGTTGTAAACATAAACAAGGCTGATTACCATGTTATGAGGCCCATCTACCACCTATCCATACATCACCCCACCCACACAACACCCCCACCTACCCACACACGCGCGCACCAAGGGACACATACACACCCCCACCTACCCACACACGCGCACACCAAGGGACACATACATACCCCACCAACCGACCCATCCCCCTCCCGCACATCCCCCACCCACACACACACTGCACTCACCTGATCCCCCAACCAAAATACACATCCCACGTCCATCCACATACACATCCTAACCCACACATCCTCTCCACACCCACACCTCAAACCACCCATCCCCCAGCCACATCTCCATCGACAACATATTCCCCACCCATGCACACAATCCCCCACCAACACACACATCGCACATCCACTCACACATCCCCAAACCATGCACACACATAGATAGATAGATAGATAGATAGATAGATAGATAGATAGATAGATAGATAGATAGATAGGTACAGGCCCGTCTTACATTCGGCCCTTCCAATCACTCGTCTTTCGTTCATCAAGAGCATTATACATTTACATAGGAAGAAAAATAAACATTGTGAAATGAATGTTATAAACATAAACAAGGCAAATATGTTATGAGGCCCATCTCCCACGTACCCATACATCACCCCACCCACATATACACCCCCACCTACGCACACACACGCACACCAAGGGACACATACATAACCCATCAACCGACCCATCACCCTCCCGCACATCCCACACCCACACTCCCCTCCCCTGTTCCCCCAACCACAATACACTCGCCACCCACAAACATTCCCCCACCAACCCACATATCCCACGCCCACCCACATACACATCCTAACCCACACATCCTCTCCCCATCCACACCTCAAACCACCCACCCCAGCCACATCTCCATTGACCACATATTTCCCACCCACGCACACAATCCTCCCCTCCCCTACACACACACATCTCCCTAACCACCCATACATCCCCAATCCACTAACACACACACCCCACCACCCACACATACATCCTCCACCCACCCATACATGCCTTAACCCAATCTCCCACTACACAATCCCCCACCCGCACATCACATACATCCCCTACCACGCAATATTCCCAACCCACGCACCGCACACACACATATCCCTCACCAACACATCCCACACCCACATACCACCACACATCCCCACCTACACACCACACACATACCCCCCACCCAAATACCACACAATATTCCCACCCACACCCACACAGATACCCGTACCCATCCACCCCACATACCCCCACCCACACACCACAAAAATCCCCCATCCACACACACATACCTCACCCACACAATATCCCTAACCAACACACCACACACCTCTCCCCACCCACACACGCATTCCCTACCCGTCCACCAACACACACTCACTCACGCACACATCCTCCACTACGCACCCACACACCCCACCCACCCACCCCCAACCAAACATCTCTCGATCCCAATACCCCTACCCACACTTATCCTCCACCCACTCACGCATCCCACCCCGACACATGCACATCCCTCACCCACCTACACATCCCTAAGCCACTCACACACCCCCACCCACACATTCCCCATCCACGCACACATCTCCCACCCACACACGCCCACATACTTCCCCCAACCACCACACATCCCCTACTCACCCACACATATACCCCACCCATACACACATTCCCCGCACCCATCACACACATCCCCCACACCACACACTATCCCCCACCCACACACATATCCTCACCCATACCACCACACCCCCACCCACACACCATGCACACATCCCCCACCAACACACCGCACACATATCTCAAACCCACACACCATACACTTCTCCCCACCCGCCCTTGCATCCCCAATCCACCCAACACAATCCCCTACCCACACAACCCCGCCACCCACACATACTTCCTCAAACCACCCACACATCTCCACCCACATAAACACACACACCCCACACCCGTCCCATACACATATCCTCCACCCATACACACATCCCCCACACCCATTCCCACACCCCTACTTTCACTCCCACACATCCATCCACACATCCCACCAACACCCACAAATATCACTACCCACAAAAACCCACACACCCCAACCCATCCAAACGCATACCCCCACCCGCACATCCCCCACCCACACATATCCCCACACTCACACACATCCTCCACACACACTCACACCTCCTCACATCTAGACACATACAAAATGTCTCACGTTAGCATTGAAACTAGTATGAACAAACTCCCACACTTTACTCACACACATACACTGACAATTGTCATGAGCAGTCTCATAAAAATGTTAAACATGGAGAAAAATGTGTACATAAAAAGTATGTGACGTAAACATAGTGATGCTCCCACACACAGAGATACACACAGAGAAGGCACACACACACACACACACACACACACACACACACACACACACACATTCACTCTCATGCTCACTCATTCTGTCTCTCATTCACACTCACTGACTCTCTCACTCAAACTACAGTAATGTACATAAGTTTATATTATACATGATAAAATCAAATGGTATTTAACTGATAATATGACAGATGAGAATACACAAACATACGGATTCGCGTGTTACATAACATGCGTGTAACATGACATGCATCTGCTCAGCTCTCTCTCTCTCTCTCTCTCTCTCTCTCTCTCTCTCTCTCTCTCTCTCTCTCTCTCTCTCTCTGTATTCTTTCATATACACACACTCACACGCATGCGCGCGCTCACACACACACACACACTAACACATCAACTCTCGCACTGTCTCACTCTCTCACACACAATCCTTCACACACACACTCACTCTCTCAATCACACTCTCTCACACATACACATACGCATGAACGCATGCACGCACGCACGCACACACTCCCTCACTCACTCTCACACATACACGTACGAATGCATGCACTGACACATTCCCCTACCATTTCTCGCTCAATCACTCTCTCCACACACACGCACGCACACACACATTCACTCTCTCACTCTCTCTGACACCCACTTTCTCTCTCTCTCTCTCTCTCTCTCTCTCTCTCTCTCTCTCTCTCTCTCTCTCTCTCTCTCTCTCTCTCTCTCTCTCTCTCGCTCCCACACGCACACACATATATAGTGAACAATTATAGTTAAACAATTATAATGAACGATTATAATGAACAATTATACCAGTAAATGAATTATGGTGGCATATAGTCGGTATGGATTAAGTATTGAAAGAGTTTTCGGTTAAATGTGTAGGGACTCATTGGAGTTTTCAGATCTGGAGGCAGATCATTCCATAAGTGAGCACCAGAATAGGCGAAACATGTTTTGTATAGGTCCAATCTAGGCTTTGAGACATGTAACAAATTTAGGCGCTTGCTGTTCATTGCATTAGATTGAATCAGCGGCAGAAGATACTCTGGGGTATTTTGAGATATAATTTTGTTCACTAATTTGGCTTTGTTGAAAAGGAAGCGCTTTTGAAGTGGTAGAAGTCTTAGATGACTGTACAAATTATTACTTTCAACGTGCTTTATGTCAGAAACCAGACGAATAGCACGGTTTTGTAGAGAACATAGTCGTTTTAAATTAGATTTAGGGCAACCATCCCAAACTGTGGAACAGTAATCGAGATGTGATTGGATATAGCATGTATAGAATATTTTTCGTGTGCTTTCGTCCAGGAAGTGCTGAATTTTAGCAAGTTGGTAAACTTTTTGTGCTATTTTCTTGGTAAGAACGTGAACATGAGAGCTCCAGCTCAAATGGCTGTCAATTAAAAGACCTAGTGTTTTATGTTCATTCACATTAACTATAGGTAACGTGCCCATGCGGAGTTCGAGCGGTGATCCAGTTATGGCTAGTGTCTGTAGTTTTTGTCTGGTCGTTATTCAGCTAGCCAGATAGATAGAAAGATAGATAGATAGATAGATAGATAGATAGATAGATATCGGTAGGTCGGTCGGTCGGTCGGCCGGCCGGCCGGCCGGCAGGCAGGCAGGCAGGTAGATAGATAGATAGATAGATAGATAGATAGATAGATAGATAGATAGATAGATAGATAGATAGATAGATAGATAGATAGATAGATAGATAGATAGATAGATAGATAGATAGATCCCCGCCAGGAGCCGGGCCGAGCCAGCAAGTTTATTTATATAATCACGTTTCATGAAAGAATCCACAGTTTGACGACACCTCTGAACCTATCCCATTTAAATTCCCTCAGTCTGCCAAAAGCAAAACCGCGCAGACAAATTTCAAAATATTTGGGGTGTGTCTTGTTGAAACGGTAATACTCTTAAAATGGTGGAATAAATGCGGGGGCAAAAAAATATATACCGCATATAACCAAACATTGAAATCTGCTGTACAATCTCCAGAACAAAATTTTTTTTTGTTGGGTGGACATAATTATAAGGTTATATACTAAATCTCATCATTTTTCCTCAATTGGTTACTGAGATATTGAATTTTATATTGAGGCAACAAACAAACAAAAAACACACTATAGGGACATCGTGTTATTTGTTTTGTTTCATGGTATCTTCCGCAATTTCAGTACTCAGTGAATGGAAATTTACATGATAAGACTTGTTCATTTGAGAGTGTACCATGTCTGGTCCAAACCTATTTTTCTGTTTGGCACTGAAGCAGTTAATGTACAGGGTGTTTGTAAAGTCTCACTACACTCTGTATGTAGAACGCATTTGAAAAACTATTCTTTTTTCGGTTGATAACATCATTCAGTTTGGAGTGCAAAGAACTACTCCGGCAAACGACAACCATTCACTACATATTTCTTCGCGATGGACTGTGAAGCATATTTTTATGATAACGTTATGTACTTCATTTTTCAAAATTGTTCTCCATACAAAATGTAGTGAGACTTTACAAACACCCTGTATATAAGTTGCCATTTTTATTTTGCCCTCAAATGCACATTGAAATGTACATACTGATTTTTATTGTATTCTTGCTCTTGGTTAATTAGCTTCTGATTTCCCACATGTATTGTTGATATTAATACGATATGTCGTCTGCACATTGACGTTTCTGTATGTCCGAAATTATATATTACGCTTGGGTTGAATAGAGTCTTCGTACAAGGGAAATAATTACCACGTGTGAGTTGAAACACATGGGACTGCACGAGGTTGAAATTGTATTTTCAAGGGAGATTTATTCGAGATACCACAACACGCAATGACGCACAGACCAAGTGGAACCAGAAGAAATGGCCGAGCATGTAAACGATGGACAGAGGGAATAACAGTCCATAGGAACCTCGATATATGAAGCCGATAAACTGGCACTCTCAGAATGTTTATGTTTCACCTCGACACCGCAGAAAATTACCACTTATGGACAACAATCACCTTCAAATTAATTTCCTGTGTGGGTAAAACCGTGGGCAGCCGCTATTTGTGGCTGACTTAGTCACAGGATTATTAATCTCAGCCAGGGGTGGACCCTAATATAACTTCTGTCTGAGGTTGAACGGGATAGGGTTAATGGTATAATGGAATGAGAATTTATTTGGCGCGCGCTCGCGTTGAACTCTAACGTAGTCCATACACACTACTTCTAGTAGTGCTGGAATGAATTTTGCTTGTGGATTAGCTTTCCATATTAACAAGGTCCTATAACAGTACAGGTGATACGATAAGGCTGTGTATAGTGGATGGCTCGTGTCGATATAGTGGACAAGTCTCGTCTATTATATAAACATGCGTTTATTGGTTGAAATAATACATCTTCAAACTGGTGATGTTATTTACAGACATGTTTTCTGTTTACCTAGTTGAATCCAAAGTCCCAAGTGACGTGTGTGCAACCCCTGGATACTTCGACCCATTCGTGCACACACGTTCACCAACTATGATTTCCCACTAGTTAATGAATGCGCAGCATTCATTAACTCTCCACTACTAAGCTAACTCCCTTACTGTTATATACTTCCCCTTCTTCAAGGAGACATTTTCTCTGAAAAAGTCTCAACCCCAACTCTTAACCACTTAACTCTACTGTTCTATACCACATCTGCCCAACAATCCCTTCACATATATTTCCTAATTCAAATCTCACCCTCCTATCTCATCATAGCCAAATGCTAACCAGAGACATACTTCATACAATATCAATAATACAAAACTCTCTACAAAATTCGTTATAAAGTTCTCCACAAAAACTCTCTACAAAACTCTCTATAAGCGAACCGCTTTTAAAGTGTCCATCTAAATTATGATTGACAAAAATTGAAGATATTTTCTTTATCTTTTCTCACTTACTCACATTCTCGCTATTCTAGGATAGACAGGAAAAAGATTGGTTTGGTGCGCACCTAAGGAAGTTTAGAAAGTAAGGAAAAAGTAAGAAGTAATCACATTTCTCTTCCCATGCATTCTCAAAACTTTATAAAATAAAGTTTCCAAAATTTATCTTCATTTCCGTCAATAATAATTGTTGTTATCAAAAAGTTATGTTAATCCAAAACTACAACCTTTTGTATTATTCACCTCGTCAAGTTCAACCATTCCTTCAAAACCTCCAAATTATTAGTATACTGTTAAGTACAGTCTTCTTCTTCCAGTGTCCACTTATTTAAATGCCAAAATTCAACCTGGCATCCCCCCCTCCCCCCATATTCTCCCATTAAACGCTGTTCAACCCAGCTCCTATTTCAACTCCCATTTACCCAGTATTGCCCGTCATTCCCCTCATCCCCAATTCAATCCCCCAAACCATTTTTAACGGTTTAACTCTTTCTAACCCACATGTAATTATCAATTGTTGCTGACAAGCTCCAGCCACTTTTAAATATACTTCTCCACTACTTTCCCTACAACATACTGAGTTACTTCGCTAATCACCACAACTTCCCCCTTAACTAAATCATGTTTCACCCTCAATTCCTATTTATAAACGTTATACACGTTAAACAGCTCAACTTCAAGTCGCAAAATTCATAAAACGAAGCATGGCCCTTACTCTATGTTTCATATTTTCTGCAATCTCCCAAAAACAACTCTTCATTTTTCCCATAACTGAACGTCAAGCTAGAAATCATTTTAAACACACCCAGGGTAACAAAAGCAAAGTTTTGTAAAAATAAACAGCTAAGGTAACATATTATCACATTTTATAAAGAACAACTGAAGTCAAAACAATAGAGCAAACAATATCAACCCCCTCATTCTTTGACATCATTTTTATCCCCACACATTATTCAAAATAACCATATGTGATGAAATGAAAAACCATATATATACATACATATTATGACTACTAATCAATTATTTTCCGTCTAAGAAAAACTCAACACTTCAACTTAAAAATCAAAATGATAATAAAGCATATATCAATAAGTCTTAACTTACTACAATATTATGTCTACTCATCCCGACAACTCTCAATAACTCTTGATTAAGTTATTTGCTAACTTTCTTCCTTAGAAATTCACAAATACCGTCTCTATCTTCTTCTTCTATCTGCAATCTGCAGAATATTCTACCACGCTATTTATCACTTCTCCATTTTCTTAATAACTCCAAATTTTTTTCTATAAGTGCAATATCTACATCAATATCGCCATCCTCCCGAAAAGAACTATCTTCTTTCATATCAGCATCCTCATCAGTTTCTGACTTTTCATCCATCTCTTGTTCCGCATCTGTATACCCATTACTAGCAACCGCTAATCTCTTCCTTTCTAAATCCAATCTAATCTTCCTATCTTGATGTCTTAATAAATTTTCAAACAGTGGCATATCTTCATCACTTGAGGAATTCACTCTAAATTTCCTTTGCCTCTTAATTTCTTTTTCTTTCTGTCTATCTAACTTTCTTTTTACTGCCTGTCTAGTATTCATAAATGGAGCGTCTATTTTTTCTTTGATTGATCCTTCACTATTATAACCGTCATACGTGTTGTTTTCCTCTGTCATGACTGTTTTTGGTATTGTTTCTTCTTGTTCAGCAGTAGTAGATGCTGTTGTTACTTGTTTCCCATTCTCTATAGGTATTGGATATTCCGTTTGTCTGATAATCTGTCCATCTGACAATATTTCTTCTGAATAATAATTATTATTATTATTCTCTGCATCTTTTTCCTCATTATCCCGTCTTAAGTGCTCTACATGTGAACGTGCAACATGCCCTGTAACTTGATTCTTAATAGTATACGATACTGGACCCTTTTTTTCTAAAATATAATATCCCGGGACCCAATGAGCATCAAACTTAGAGTTTTTCCTATGTTTTTTGTATTAAACTCTATCACCTATGTTAAACTCTTGTAAGTGTGCATTTTTATTTGTGTATTTCTTCTGTCTTTCTCGAGCCTTAATTATATTATTTCTTAAACGTATATGTGCTTTGTGCATTTCTTGCAACCTTGTTTCCTGAAAATCCTCCCCCACATATTTTCTCCTAGGCTTTAATAAATTGTCAATTGGTAATATTGGTTCTCTCCCATGTACTAGGTAAAATGGTGAGAAGCCTGTTCCTTCATTTTGGTGTGTACGGATCGCCCCTAATGCTATTCCCAAATAAAGATCCCAATCCATATCGTGTTCTTCTACATTTTTCGCTAGTATATTGTATAATGTCCTATGTTGTCGCTCATTTTTGGCATTCGAAGATGGTCTGTAATACGAAGTTTTAATGTGTTTTATATTCAAATCTTTTACCAATTTTTCAAACTTTCTATTTACAAATTCTTTTCCATTGTCTGTAAGTATTATTTGTGGACACTCAAACCTTGGTATAAATTCTTGTAAAAGCATATTTATAACTGAATCAGAACTCTTGTCTAGAATTGGATAAATTTCTGGCCAGAGACTATATGAATCTACGATATGTAGTAGGTATACATTTCCCGATAATGTTTTTGGATGAGGACCTGAAATATCCAAACTTACTTTCTGCATTGGAAATTGAGGAATATCGGTATCTTGTAAGGGACATTTAATTATCTTCATGTTTCTTAACCTACAATTTTCACATGCTTCAACATATTCATATACGCTTTTAAATAAATTCGGCCAGTAATATTTACTGCTAATAGACTTAACTAACTTATCTCGTCCAAAATGACCATTATTATCATGATATGCCTTTAAAACTTCTCGTTCTAAATGTTTCGGAATATATTTTCTTAATCCCTCACCTTTTTCACCGACATAATATAATTGATTGTCTTCTTGTAGCTCTAAAAATTTTCTTTTAAAACTGTTTCCCCCTGTTTCTTTCAGTTTTCTTTTTATCTGTATTATTTTTGGATCTAATTCTTGTTCATCTTTCATATTAAATTGTGCTAAATGTGGGTCTTCTGCTCTAGGTTCAGACTCTTGATCCGACGGTAAACTCTCAAAGTCTTCTCTATTTATTATGGCAGAATCTAATATATTTACTTGCCAGTTTCGATCGTCTATCTCCGGTTCTCCTTCATCTTCCGTGTTTCCTGATGACTGTGGATACGGGATTCTAGACAATAAATCGGCGCATGTATTATGTTTTCCTGAAACATATTCTACCTTAGCATTGTATCCCTGTAGATTTAATGCCCACGTTTGTATTTTCCTATTTTGTATTGGTGCTTCTAATATAGACTTTAATGGCATGTGATCAGTTCTAATAATGAAATTGGCGTTATGTAAGTAGTAATTTAGTTTTTGGAGAGCATAGTGTATAGCATAAGCCTCCTTCTCAATAGTCGACCATTTCTTTTGAGACCTGCTAAGTTTATGAGACAAGAAATAGATTGGCCTTTCATTTTTAACCCCTGGTATTCCAGATTCTTTTCCTTCATATGGTTGAACCAAACATGCTCCTACAGCATTATCTGAAGCATCTGTATATAATATTAGCTGTTTATCTAAATCTGGATATGTCAATAGTGGCACTACTGTTAGGCTATTGTTTAAAAACTCGAACGCTTTTTGACATTCATCATCCCACTTAAATCTAGCGTATTTTCCAGTTAAGTTAGTAATAGGCTCTGCTATCTTTGAGAACCCTGAAATGAAACGCCTATAATACCCACAGGTTCCAATAAACGCACGCACTTCTTTTACGTTAGTTGGAGGGGATAATTCTCTAATAATTTTAACCTTATCTTGATCTGGTTTAATTCCGTCTCTATTAATAATATACCCCAAATACTTTGTTTCTGTTTTTAAAAATTCGCATTTACTAAGCTTCAGTTTAACATCATGTATTCTTAATCTGTCGAATACTAGTTTTACATGTTTTAAGTGATCATCTTTATCTCCTGCTGTATAAATTAAAATGTCATCTATATATGCCAATGCAAATTTTTGCATACCCTCTAAAACTTGATTGATTAATAGCATATAATACGAGGGCGCTGTACGAACTCCAAAAGGCATTCGTAAGAATTCGTAAGAACTTGCGTGTGTACAAAAAGCACTCTTTTTCTGGGCGTCTGGGGACATAGGTATACACCAAAATCCTGATCTTGCATCTAACGTGGTAAAGAAAGTAGACCCATTAAGTAAACCCAAAATATCATCAATCACTGGCAATGGGTACGCTAGATTCTTAGTGATTTTGTTCAACGCCCTGTAGTCGCAACAGAATCGATTTGAACCATCAGATTTGGTCACGATGACGATCGGAGATGACCATTCTGTCTTCGATCTTGTTATTATTCCTGCCTTCAGCATGTCTTCTATTGCTTTTTCAACAACTTCTTTATTCCTTAAGGGTGTTCTATACGGTTTTAAACTAATTGGTGGATGATCTCCAGTATCTATTCCCATTGTAACTGTACTAGTCCTTCCCAATTCTAAATCATTAATTGCAAAAACGTCTTGATTTTCTTTCACCAATTTTTCTAATATTTCTTTATTCTCCGGTGGGGCTTTTAATTGTGATAACAATTCTTGTTCTCTTGTCCTTTTGTCAACTGTATCTATTTGAGATGGATATTTTTTAAATGTATGGATCAATTCATCATTTCGTCTTTTCCAGCTTCTTTTATACTTATTTCTGACATTATTTCTAACCATGGGAGTTTCTGAATAATCATTTCCCAATATGTTTTCTTTTTCTATAGTTAACATGTTATCATCATTATACGCTACTTTAGCGATTACACAACCTCTATATAATTTAATATTTTTTCCTGTATTGTTTAGGAGCATCACTGGAAAGCTGAGATGTTTATCTAATACTATTAACCCATCGGTGACTTCTAAGCCAGGTTCCTGTATTATTTCTCTCTCTAATTCCGTTATTTTAACTGTTTGTCCAACCGAAAAGTACGGATTTTTTGTTTCATTTTTGCTTGTATTAAATTAACCGTTTGTGGTTTCAAATTCATGGTCGTTTTGACTCTAACTAGTGTCGACACATGCATATCCTCTTCTAAATCTACGTAAACATCTTGGAATTTTAATTTATGCAAATCAAAAAAAAGTCTCACCCCATTTTTCAATAAAAAATCTCTACCCAATATCATATTTCTATTTAAATCCTTGACCACATGGAACATATGCCTAACATTTATCCCTCCTAATTTAAAATTTATCATCGTTTGTCCAAGCACTTCTAATTTGTGTCCAGTTACCGAATGAAGATTCTCCTGGATTCTAAATATTTTACAATTTTTTAATATTCGATATAAAAATGTTTCTTTAATCACGCTAACTTGCGCTCCCGAGTCAACTAATGTTCTAATTTTATATTTCCCTATTTCTATTATACATGAACTAGGATCAACCATATTTAGTGACAACCGTTTTATCTCCCCAAGTTGAGGCCAGTTCTTATGTTTTTTTATTATTTCTAAATGTCCTATTATACTCATCATTTGGGTTTTTAATATATTGATTCATCTTTTGGATCTTACTATCTTCCCCCTTACTGCCGATCCTGTTCAGTAAGCGGGATGCCAATTTCCCTGATTTCCTGACCTTCTAAAATTTCTTTGCACTTCTCCATAATTCCCATTTGCTGATCTACTATTTACAGTTCTATTCTGTGTACTAGTCTGAGCACCTCTATTATTTTGTGTATTCGATGGGACACGTCTGTTATCACAGAAGCGAAAATGTGCCCACGTTGGTGGCATCCCCAACAAACCACATTTGTGTTATTTGTGTTACCTACCATGTTTCTTACAGTATTTATCACTTGTCCTTCTCTACCTTGATTATATACGTTACTGTTTCCTTGTACCATCTGTATTTCTCCTCGTCTTCCTCTCCATCCATATCTATACTGTCCTATTTCCATTGGTTCTTCAATTCTATCTTCTGAACTACTACCTAACTCTCGTCCTACCCTCAATCTAAACCTTCTCCTCAAGCTTTCTTCTTGTATAGCGATATCTACAGCTTGTGACAACCTTGCAGGATTCTCTCTCAATAATTTAAATTTCAATCCATCTGACCTAATCCCATCAACAAAAATCCCCACCAACATCCGTTCCACTTCTTCAGCTCGTACATTCTGTCCCAAAAATGACTCTTCAGCTAAATTGATTAACCTATCACTGTATAGCTGTACACTTTCTGTAGTATTTTGTCTCGTCTGTCGCAATACTGAGAATGCGTGTTGGGGGTCAGTAATTTCTGCATATTTATGTGTGTCAGCAACCGATGCGTCAGGCATTACAGGATCAACTTCTCCCGTACCACACAAAAATATTGCAAGTCGTACGAGAGGTATGGATGATGCATTTTATTGTCACTGGCTCTTTAACAATAGATTACTGCACAAAAACGGTCGCTATTAAATCACACATAAAGACACAGAATTCCCTATCCAGTCATATCCTATCCCTACAGCTAACTCTATCTACTTGGCTAAGGAAACGCGCATCGACACTAATCGATGCGCTCACTATGAAAGTCAGTCCCCGTCTGACTCTATTCCTCGCGTGGCTACACACCACGCGGAAGGACCTTGTGTGCCCTTCGGCTTATGCGTGCTGTATCACTCAGCTTAGAGTCGCCGTCTCCTCTTGAGTGGTATTCCACTCCTTCGTGTCTATCACGTAGGCGTGATAGCGCCGTGACCAGAGTGCTTACTCTCTGGTCGACACCTCCGTGTCTCATGAGAGAACTATTTAATAGTTCCCCTTCCTATCACCTACCCTGCCTCTCATGTAGGGGCACTGAGTTACCTCTAATCTACTTGAGGTAGACCACTCATTCAGGGTGGTCTTCACTACTGCCTAGCTAAGTCTTTGACACACACCCTCCCCTCCTGTGTTGCGTTACAAACTTTGACTCATGGTTGTGACGCAAGAGGTTTCTAAAAAATTAGTGTCTCTAATTTTTTGTCAAAGACTATTGATAACCTGGTTCTGGGTAACTAAATAGACTCCTACTGACTATTGTCACAATGTAGTCTCACTTTACTTGGCTACTGGTGATCGTCACAAACTTGTCTGGTTGGCGTGAGCCCTCTTCTCATCGCAATATTATATTAATTAGAGGTTTGTCTGAACCGGACCATTGTCTTATAAGACCTGCCCTCAAATAGCAAATTAACTCACTACCCATACAAAGTTGACTTTCTTAGGGTCAACACATGAATTGCTTCATGTCCCCCATATAATATTAAACAACCTTTACACAAGCTGTGTGCGACAGGCTTTACCTATCTCGCTTCCGCGTTAAAGTTATCTTTCACTGTTAAGTTAGTGTTTCGTTGTCTATTGTGTCCCCTGAGCCGGAGTTATCCCTCTTTGTTTTAACAAATGTATGTAATTTACCTGTTTGTTTTCCTGGTTGTTTGTGTGTTTTCATGTAACTATTAATATACTTTAATTTCTAACATATGTGTCTATCTATAATATGTATGTAAGTTAGTTTTCAAGTGCCATAATTCGGTTCAATGTGGCCACAAACAAGTGTATAACACTAATTCGTGGCTACGTTTCCGTCTTATGAGACTTAAAATACTTTATCTAAGATCTATACTAAACTACACTAAACTATACGCACCACATTGAAGACAATACATTTTCACCATCGAAAGCAAACGCTTGACGCAGACAAAAAACAAAAAGTCGCGTTGAGCGGCAGAAAAAATCCGCTGGTTGTCCTCACTCTCCCTTGTATATTTTCCATTTACTCTCACTTTCACACTTCTGTCACACATCTTTTATCCCACACACTTATTTAAAAACCTTGAAGTGACACTGTACAAGTTTGGCTCAGTTTAAAAAAAAGTTGAGCTTAATGACTGTGCGTAACTTGCTGCACGAGTCATATATTTACAAAATATTTACATGTAAGAAAAAAGGGTTGATGGTTTGTACCCTGATATTATCAAATGGTATGTTCTACTGAAATCCTAATACTACTTAGTACTACTACTTTTATCAACATATCTCAAAGTTGTTACACCACTTTACTCTAATCTAAGGGAAGTAATCTACCTATCTAAAAAGAATGATAATAATGTGAGATGAGTTATACACCTTTCTAAAATGGGTGATGTGAAATGCAACAAAATTCTAGATAATGTTTTAATGTTTAAATGAAAACATATATGATGGATATTTATAATCTAAATGATATAAATGATGTACGTTTATCTGTATAATCCTATAAGGTATAAACTACTTTTAATCCTAATTGATGAGGTTGTTAAAGTGTTCATTAAGTTGGAATGAAATAAAGTTAAATGAAATGAACTAAATGGTGTTATTCCTATCTACACTAAATAATACTGGTCTTATCTAAACTTTCTATCCTGGTTTTTTTATTAGCTATTATTAAGTGTAAGTACTGTCCTAATCTAATTTTATCCTACGTAAGTGGGTAAATTAATGATTTATTTAAACTACAAAAAAAAATCTATTTATATTCTCTAAATCTAATCTACTCTATCTTAAAGTAACTAATCTAACTATAATTTAACACTATATTAAAACTGTTATAATACATATCACAATATTAGGTATATATACATGGTATCTATTAACTCAGGTTATTGGTTGCCATAATGTTCAGAAATTGTTTTCGTTGGCATAGTTTATATATACATAATTATCCTGGGTATACTAAATACACTACACAGTCATACTTGTGTCCTATGGGTCTTATTTCGCTCGTAGATTCCGCACGTGACGTAGACCAGTAAATTCGTGTCTGTTATTTATGCAATGTTCTGACACTGTTCTTCCATGATTAACACAGGTGATTCACCGGAACACAAATGGAGCATAGTAAGTAACGAGCTGTCTATGTACACACGGTGATACACTTGTTCATGGAGCATAGTTCTTATTTTGCTGTCTACGGACACATGGTAGTTCACTGTTCTTAGCACACAGTCCTGTCTATGTAATAAATAGGATATTTTACACAGGATCCTCTCAGAGTACTAATTAACCTTTCTTATACTAACTACTCATGTGGAATATCAGGTATTTCTACCTCAGATGGTCGACTCAGGGTATCTGCCAGAATGTTATCCCTACCCTTAATATGTTCTATACTAAAAGTATAATTCTGTAATATCAATGACCACCTGTAGATGCGGTCGTTGCGATGTACACCACTTTGTATGACCGTGATCGGGGAGTTGTCAGTCTGGACCACAAAGTGAACACCCGCCAGAAATCGATGCAACTTCCTCACCGCATAGATGACGCTTAGGGCTTCCAACTCTGATATGGAATATCTGGACTCAGCAGGTGTGATCTTGCGGCTCACGTAGCAAATTGGATGGAAGATGCCATCATAAAACTGGCCTAGTACTGCAGCGATGGAAATCCTGCTGGCATCTGTCCTAAGATAATAAACGAGCCTAGGATTAGGCAAACGGAGGATTGGTACATTACTAAATAGGAGTTTCAATTTTGACAATGCAGAAATTAATAATGCATCTTTGACATCTAATTTGACTGATGCTTTTAACAAATTTGAAAATACACTTGTAATTTCAGCTAAGTTCGGTATGAACTTACTATAGTAATTTACTAAACCCAAAAGACTCCTGACCTGCTTTTTCGTTGTAGGCATGGTCAGGTTCATAATGTTAGTAATAATTCTATTGTCAGTTTTTAGTTGTCCTTGTGAAATGACATGACCCAAAAAATCAATTTCTTGTAGGCCCAATTCGACTTTGCTCGGTTTGACAGTGAGACCGAAGAGTCGCAACCTATCGAAGACATGTCTGAGTTTCAGTAAGTGTGTTGTCCAGTCATCTGTATGGACACAAATATCATCTATATATGTCACTGTATTCGTCACTCCATGAAGTAAATCTCTAGTTAAGCGTACGAAAGTGGCAGGAGCGTTGCGAAGTCCGAAAGGAAGAAAACGCCACTCGTAGAGACCTAAAGGTGTTGAGAAAGCAGTAAGATGGATAGATTCAGTCTGCATAGGGACCTGCCAATATCCCTTAGTAAGGTCTAATTTAGAGAAGATTTTGGAAGTGGACATGTCCAGAATAAGATCTTCGCAGGAAGGAATTGGTTCTGCGTCGATCTTAGTGACATTTTTGAGCTTTCTATAGCCCACACAAAGACGAATGGTGGAGTCTTTTTTCTTGACAAGGACGATTGGAAAGGAGTACTCAGATGTAGATTTCTGAATGATCCCACTAGCTTCTAAAGTAAGAATTTCCTTATTTAGACTTTCTCTATAGCTGAGTGGGATAGAGTACGGCCTGCATTTGATAGGCTTAGAGTCCGAAAGAAGGATGGAGTGTTCGATTCTGTCCGTCCTACCTGGAATGTCGGAAAATATGTCCTTACATTCCGTTACTAACTCTATTATCTGTCGTCGTTGCTCGTCTGTTAGTCCCTGTTCTACTCGTATAGAATCTAATGTCGCAGTCTTGTCGACAATTGGAACAGGTAGTTCCATCCCGTCGTCGTCTACCTGATTCAGTACAGTTGTGGTGCTAAGTGCGTTTTCTGTAAACTCACTAGGTGTATGGATATCGTCGGATTTGCCAGTCTCGCTAACTAGTGTAGTTGCGTTGTGTATGTCCGACGTCTCATCAATCGGTGTGGATGCATTGTGTTCGTCTGTCTCTAATTCTGTCTCTTGTCGTGAAAAGTAAGGTTTCAACATGTTGACATGAAATATCTTTAAGTGTCCGTTTATTGATATTTCATAGTCGACATCTGAAATTTTACGTACCACCTTGAATGGCCCTTGCCATGAGGTCAATAATAAATTTCGTTTGTCTGGAAGTAAAAGCAGTATGTCTTGATCTGGTTCAAGATTAATAGTTCTCGCACCTTTATTTGCGTACTGGCGGTAGATTTGACCTTTCCTCTCCAAAGCTGCCTTGGCTATGATACACGATTTCATAATATTGTCTCGTGTCTCTGTTACAATTTCATAAGGTGTTTTAGGGGTTGGAATTTCAATGGAATTAGTTACTACCTGATGATAAATTGTTAGGGGTCCACGTGGGTTAGCCCCGTACACTAATTCAAACGGTGAGAAACCCGTGCTTGAATGGGGAATCTCCCGATAGGTGAACAGCACTGTTGGTAACAGTGTATCCCAATCTGCTGGGTTTTCTGCTGTCACCTTAGCCAGCATATGTTTCAGATCTCCGTTAAGTTTTTCTACGATTCCATTGCTGGCTGGATGATACGCTGTTGTAAACTGTTGTTTAATCCCTAACATTTTAGTACGGGCTTGCGTTGCAGCCGATATGAATTGGGTTCCACGGTCGGATAAGATGGTACGAGGGAATCCGAATCGTGAGAACAAGTGTAGAAAAACATTGGCAACGTCTTTGGAGGTGATGTATTTCAAAGCTACTGCCTCAACCCACCTTGAACATAGGTCCACCATCGTTAAAATGAAGCGATTTCCTTTGCTGGACACCTGGTTTAGGGGTCCAACAATATCGACGGCCACACTCTCAAATGGCCTAGAGGCCAGTGTTGAAGGCTGCACTTCAGCTGTAGGATGTTTACCCTTACGTACTAGTTGTTGACAGACATTACATGAACGACAAAATAGTTTTGTCGTTACAAAAACCCGGCCAATAAAAATGAGCCTGAATTCTGGCCCTGGTGTTGTCGTATGCAAGGTGACCAGCAAACGGTGACTCGTGTGCAATCTTTAGCACAGTTTGGCGGTGTTGTACAGGTAACACCGTTTGCTGAATCTCATGGTTACCAGTTGTATAATAGCGGGTAAGAATGCCATTATTCAGTCTAAAAAACCATGATGCGTTTTTCGTTACTTTGGCTTTTTCTTTCAATAACTTCAGATACGGAGACACACTCGGATCAGCTTTTTGCTGGTCTATGAACTTTTGTCTGCTGGTATCATCTGTGCTAGTTGGTGATAGCAACAGTAGTCTTTCATCCTGTAATGTGTCTTGGTGTTTCATAGTATCTGCTCTGGTTGTTGCATTAGCTGCATTTAATTTCTCCCATGCAGCTATTTCTTTGTTCGTGCAATGTTTCAATTGGGGTAAACATCCCAAAATCAAATCAGTACAAGGGTTATCTAAAATCGCACATGTAAAGGTACCAGAAAGGAAAGGAGTGTTAATACGGGCTTTTGCCAAAGGGTAAATTTCAATATTGCCCGAAAAAGTTCGGCATTTGACTGAGTCACCTGTATAATCACTTGGATTCACCAGTTCCTTTCTAAGACCTATAAGAGTGCTCCCACTGTCCAGCAAACATTGGCATGGTTTTTCGTTGACCAATGCATTGTGGAACACCAAATTGCCTCTGGAGGCTAATGCTGCGTTTACACTCTCAGTGGAGAATGGTACTGTATGCCCACATTCTAATTTTCCGTCTGCATGGAATTGGTGACATCGTTCACAACTGTCAAAGCTCAATACATCATTTACAGAACACACATTTTCAGCTTGGTTAACAGGTAATTCATTTTCAACTTCACAGTCAGTCTCACTCTCACTATCAGATGATGTATCAATTAACACTGCATTGTTGGCTTTCATTCGTTGGCGGCCCAGGCACTTATTTGAATAATGGCCGTAGCTGGAACAGAAGAAGCATTTGACTGCACGCCTGTATGCAGTTCTCTTGTTTTGTTGCTTCTTAATGACATTTTCAAGATGTGCCGGATAGTTAGGCGATTTATCACACATAGAATAAGTATCATGAAAAAGTTAGCAATACACACATTTGGGTAATTTATGGTCTTTTTTGTCGACTCTCTGAAATGGTTTTTTATTACTCTGATAGCTTTTAGGTTGGTCCTTAACAAAAGAAACTATTTCAGAGTCGCTATTAGATGTTTTAAAAATCTCCCTATTGGAGGAAAAATAAGCTGAGCCTTTTTTTTCAAATTGTTCTATGGTCTCAATGTCTGACTGCTGAAGAAATTTAGCGAAAGGAGATGGTATTGTGGATATGACTTTATCCATGGTTATTAAATTTTTAAGCTTTTCAAAATCTTTTCCTATGTTTGCAGCATTAAGCCATCTATTTAGTACGCTCTGGACATTTGAGACGTAATCAATGAAAGTCTCACTGGGTTTTGGTTTCAGGTTGGAAAACTGTACTTGATACCCAGGGGCATCAAGTAAGAAATGTTGCATTATCCTATCATGGATGTACTGATAGTTAGATCTAAGCTCAGTTGGTATTGATTCTATCACTTTAAGGGGCTCCCCACTAAGGTTCTTCATGTAAATCATAGCCCACATCTCGATTGGTACTTGGTGGTACTTAAACTGATATTCGACATTTTCTGTCCAGGCTGATATGGAGTCTTCTTTACAGAATGGTTTAATAATATTCTTATACTTATTAAATTTATTTTCTTCCTGCTGACTCTTTAGTTTAGTAGCGGAGATCTCTAAGTGTGAATCTACATCCATCCCTTTCATCTTTAACTGTGTCTCTGATTCCACTTGTATTTGTTTTTCCTTAACTCTTGCCATTTCATCTATCTCTTTTTGCTTTAGTTCTTTCTCTTGATCTAATGTCTTTTGCTTTAGTTCTTTCTCCTGATCTAATGTCTTTTGCTTTAGTTCTTTCTCCTGATCTAGTTGCTTTTGCTTTAATTCTAGTTCTTTTTGTTTAATCTCCTTATCATGTTCTAACTGCTTCTGTTTTGTTATCTCAGCTAGTTCTGCAATCTCCTTCTGATGTTGTCTATCTCGTGCACGTTCATCTCTCTCAGCATCTTTTGCTTCCTTAAATTTTTGGTCAGCATATTGCTCTAGCTCCTTTCCTGTGTATTGTAATTCTTTGCCTGTTTTTATGAAATCAGCTAAAGTTGCCATTTTGTTGGGTTATTAGCTAGCGTTGACAGGCACTTCAATATTTACTCACTATATATATATTCGGACTATGAAGTAATTTACCACACTGTGCACCACTGATATATTTTTAGATTACACCTTGAAAAATGGATGACACAAAAAAAATATTCTAATAGATCACACCCTGAAAAAGAGATGCATTATTAATCATATTGCATTGAAAATAGTTTGGGTATACTCATCTTAACATTCCAGATCAATCAGGTACAATCGTTTGGCACCTCAGGTCAAATCGTTAGGCACTATGACATACACCTTGTGCTCTTCTTCCAAACAGCTGTTGTTCTGCCTGGTTTACAGGAGCAGTAACAATTAACAACTTGTAAATGATATATGACTTTAGACAATTTGGTACAATCACATCACATGCCCCCAGAACAGTACAATGTAGTCTAATTAAGATTAAATGTCAATGTCCTGTCTTCGTTCTAACGTCGTATGCCTTGCTATCCTATTCTAGTTTAATCTATGGAAGTGTTGTGCAGGCCAAGTCTTATTTGCATAGCAAAAGTAGTGCCATCGTGACGGTAACAAATTAGAATAGGTATATAAATAATTAAATAAATGCTTTGAAATAAATATAAAGGTAATAATAATGTTTAAATAAATAAATATATTCAATAAATAACGTATTTGAACAAATAATGTTTGGTATAAGCCAATGATTCAGGCGAGCAGTGGCTTTGCGATTTGTCCACAATCCGTCGCCGATTGCAAATGGCGTAATACAGCTGTTTGTCAGCCGCAATACGTCAGAGGCGCAGCGCTATTTTTAGATTGGAAAATCAATAATGTTCTCGGCTCATTTTGTTTTGTGTATCGCTCCGCCATGAATCATATTTGACACATATTCGTAAACAAATAAGTAATTACATAAATAAATGATAGAAACCAATTATATCAATACTTACAACTTCGAAGAACACATGATTATAAGCACAAAATATTTCATTAAGCACACATAAATATTATTTGGTCACGATAGGCACAGCACAGCTCGCAACTCGACCTAGTCTGCACACGTCATTATCACACTAACACAAATTAAACCCCGTGATTAAATAACAATAATTCTATTTCAGAGCCGTGGGTGAGTGTTTTAGCTTGAACAATTGTCCAAGCTACACCTCTGACACCACTTTAATCCTAGCCTGTCAGCAACCGATGCGTCAGGCATTACAGGATCAACTTCTCTCGTACCACACAAAAATATTGCAAGTCGTACGAGAGGTATGGATGATGCATTTTATTGTCACTGGCTCTTTAACAATAGATTACTGCACAAAAACGGTCGCTATTAAATCACACATAAAGACACAGAATTCCCTATCCAGTCATATCCTATCCCTACAGCTAACTCTATCTACTTAGCTAAGGAAACGCGCATCGACACTAATCGATGCGCTCACTATGAAAGTCAGTCCCCGTCTGACTCTATTCCTCGTGTGGCTACACACCACGCGGAAGGACCTTGTGTGCCCTTCGGCTTATGCGTGCTGTATCACTCAGCACGCTTAGAGTCGCCGTCTCCTCTTGAGTGGTATTCCACTCCTTCGTGTCTATCACGTAGGCGTGATAGCGCCGTGACCAGAGTGCTTACTCTCTGGTCGACACCTCCGTGTCTCATGAGAGAACTATTTAATAGTTCCCCTTCCTATCACCTACCCTGCCCTCATGTAGGGGCACTGAGTTACCTCTAATCTACTTGAGGTAGACCACTCATTCAGGGTGGTCTTCACTACTGCCTAGCTAAGTCTTTGACAATGTGCCAGGTCGTCTTTGAATTGTTCCCAGGTTTCACCTCCTCCAGCTTCTAGCTTTCTTCTTATATGGTCAGAAACAGGACTTGTACTAGTTCTATATGCTAAAGTCTTTTTATCCTCATCTGTAGCGTTCACTAGATAAGCATGTTTCTCAATAGAAATAATCCATTTCTTAAATTGGTTCGCCTGTCCATTAAATCTCTCGACATCACTGATTACACTTTGCTGTCTTAATACTGCGTCCAACTTTGATATTGCTCCACCAACTCCACTCAGTACTTGAGAAAAATCCTGGGCCTCCATCCTAAAAAAAATCTATAATGGAAAGTACCAAGCAATATAATATACTAATATTTTAAGACAATATTATTTTAAAGTAAGCAGCAAGAAATATTCTGTTCAATTGAGTATGTTGTTAATTAACCTAAAATTATCCATTACCCAAACTTGATGAAAGAGGTTCCAATCGACAAACTTGATGAAAAAGGTTCCAATCGACAATCTTGATGAAAGAGGTTCCAATCGACAATCTTGATGAAAGAGGTTCCAATCGACAATCTTGATGAAAGAGGTTCCAATCGACAATCTTGATGAAAGAGGTTCCAATCGACAATCTTGATGAAAGAGGTTCCAATCGACAATCTTGATGAAAGAGGTTCCAATCGACAATCTCGATGAAAGAGGTTCCAATCGACAATGGCAGTGGAACGGTCAGTTCAAATCAATTGAAACAAATTTGATTTGAGACAAGTTGAACATATTCGATGCCTTCACTTAGCTGAAGTGACTGTTGACCTTGGTTCGAGAAATTTACTGGTCCAGAAAGTGAAAATCGACCTTGATTCAACCTCTAACAGTCCAGTGAGCTGAGACCACGCTCATAAATTTTATCATCCTCGAGATTTCGCTGTTCCAATTGGAGCTGATCGTTCGGCTGTAGACAGATAATTTATTTCCCGAGGTACAAGGTTAATTTACAAGTTGTAAGATGCATCTAGCGGTGACGACATCATTTAAAAATTTCGATGTAAAACAGCAATTCTTGACTTCAACAAAAAGCAGCGTAAGTCAGCGATCAAGGCACTGTATATTGGTGAGTCAGGTATATCAAAAAATATCGGTTTCTCTATGAAACAAGATTAAGCAAACCTCCTGACCTTGACTAAGATCCACTTAGCAAACACCGGGAAATCACAACAACTACCCCTGGGCGGGCTTTCAGTTGCTGCGTCTCTCATAATCTACTTGAGAAAACCCATAACATCCGTCTCCAGACGCAGACAAAACAAATCTTCGCTTGAGTCAACAATCTCCGCGACGACCCATGTTGGAGATCTTGAGGTCGACGGCACCAAAACAGCCTGTATAACAGTACAGGTGATACGATAAGGCTGTGTATAGTGGATGGCTCGTGTCGATATAGTGGACAAGTCTCGTCTATTATATAAACATGCGTTTATTGGTTGAAATAATACATCTTCAAACTGGTGATGTTATTTACAGACATGTTTTCTGTTTACCTAGTTGAATCCCAAGTCCCAAGTGACGTGTGTGCAACCCCTGGATACTTCGACCCATTCGTGCACACACGTTCACCAACTATGATTTCCCACTAGTTAATGAATGCGCAGCATTCATTAACTCTCCACTACTAAGCTAACTCCCTTACTGTTATAGTCCTCGCTGTTATAGTCCTCGCCATGCTGACCTTGGAATGAGATGAAATAAGGAGATTTGCACATGATCTTGCCAGGGCCGCCAGAAGAGGCGGTCATCGCAATGACACACCGGGACGTGGGGACCTCATGGCGCGGCTCTGACCTCTGGGGGGAACCACCAGCCTTTATAAATAACGAAAAATGAATTACTAAATGCTCTTTAAATTCCATTCATAGAAAATTAGTTGCATTTCTTTTATGTGGCGTGGCAACCAACCCTATGATTTGTTTTGGGGGTGTGATTTACGTTCAGTAATTTGCCAATCAGAGAGGAAAAATTGGAGGATGATGGAAAATTTCGAATATCTTTGGTTCTTAATTATCAAAAATGGTGACACGATGAAAGAAATTAAAAGACGAATATATATATATATATATATATATATATATATATATATATATATATATATATATATATATATATATATATATATATATATATATATATATATATATATATAAATGTTATAGACGGATTCGAATAATATCTTGGATACAGAAAAGAACACATGAATCCGTGCGAAAAGAGCTGAAAATTCAAGAAGGTTGGCTACTAAAGACGGTAAAACAAAGAAAATTTAAATATTTTGGTCACTTGAAACGTCATGAATGTTTGGAGAAAACAATTATGGAGGGGTATATGCCTGGAAAAAGAGGAAGCAACCGGCCAAAGAGAAGATGGGTGCAGGATGTGGCAGATGATCTCCAGATGGGTGTATCGGACGCAATATATCTTGCTTATGACCGAGAAGTTTTCCGGAATGTTGTTATGGGAGCGAAGTTCTGCGAAGGACTTGCTACTGAATGAATGAATTTGCCATTGCTTTCTGAAAGACCGACGCTTATACCATCGTTAAGCATCAACACAAAGCGGCCTCCTTCAAAATCGCAGGCAGCTGATTATACAGACTGTCCGACCTGTCACATATACAGACTGTCCGACCTGTCACATATACAGACTGTCCGACCTGTCACATATACAGACTGTCCGATCTGTCACATATACAGACTGTCCGACCTGTCACATATACAGACTGTCCGACCTGTCACATATACAGACTGTCCGACCTGTCACATATACACCATGTTTGTCTTTCGGAAATAGACGATATTTGTACAAAAGATAGTGTTTGAAACAAAATATTTGGAGTTTTACAAGTCGACGTGGCCGAAAAGGTTAGACACTGATGTAGTGTAATCATCATCATCATCAATATCGTCATTATCATCAATATCGTCATCATCATCGCCACCACCACCACTACCACCACCACCACCACCATCATCATCATCATCATCATCATCATCATCATCATCATCATCATCATCATCATGGGCATCATCATCATTATCATCACAATCAACAACATCATCAACATCATCATCATTATCACGAACATCAGCATCTTTATCTTCAACATCATCATCATCACCATCATCATTAGCATCATCAACGTCTTTATCACCATCATCAGTATAACCATCATATCACAGACAATGATGGTGTACAATAGTTAACTTTATTATCATAATTATTTTTATTATCATCAACATAATTATCGACATCAACATCATGATCATTATCGCCACATAAAGTTCATAGAATGATAGATATTAACATCATTATCACCACCACCACAAACACCACCATCTTAATCATTATTATCATTAACGTAATCATCACCATCACAACCATTATCAACAACATCAACATCATTATCAACACCATCAACATCACGACTACCGACGTCATCATCATCATCATCATCATCATCATCATCATAACATAAAAATCAGATAGTGATGGAGAGAGTAAACATCATTATCACATTCATCATCGCCCATCATCATCGTCATCATCACAATGAATAGCATCCTCATCCAAGGGGAAACTAATGGAATGAAATCATTATCATTATGTTGTCCATCTTCACTACCAACATCATCATCAAAATCATTATTATTAACATCACCATTAATATCATCCTCATCATCAACAACATCATCTTCATCATCTTCAACAACATATCTTCATCATGAACATCATTATGAACATCCACATCAAAACCATCCTCAACATCATCATCATTAACGTCATCATCTCGCGCCCTGCCATACAGTTCCACAGATTTCGGCTCTTGGTGTTCGGTGGCAGCTCTGCTGATGATATTCCACCGTCTCAGTCCATCCAGCATAATTTCTTTTAGTCTGCCTCTGCTTATTTTCCTACCGATCTTTCCAGTTGTCACGATGTTTTCCAATGTTTCTCGTCTCGTTACATAACCAAAGGATGCTGCTGGTCTTTTTCTGATAATTGTATACAATGTTCTGCTCTCAATAGCCTCTACCAGACAATCGTTGCTAGTTACTCTGACTGTCCACGGTGTTCGTAATTATAGTAGAGGTTGCTGATTGGTTGTTTTATGGTTGATTGGTTGCTGGTTGGTTGTTGGTTGCTTGTTTGTTGGTTGCTGGTAGATTATTTGTTTGTTTGTTGGTTGTTGGTTGGTTGGTTGTTTGTTGTTGGTTGATTGTTTGTTGGCTGTTGTTTGTGTATTGGTTGTTGGTTGCTTGTTTGTTGTTTGTTTGTTGGTTGTTCGAAAACGGTTGTTTGTTAGTTAAGTTTTGGTTGATTGTTTGTTTGTCGATTGTAGGTTGCTTGTTTGTTGTTGGTTGATTGTTTGTTGGTTTGTTTATTGGTCGTTGGTTGCCTGTTTGTTGTTTATTTGTTGGAATGGATGTTGTTTGTTGGTTTGTTGGTTGTTGTTGGTTGATTGTTTGTTTGTTGGTTGTTTGTTGTTGGTTGTTTGATTTTGTGTTGATTCATAGTTTCTTGGTTGATAGTTTGTTGGTTGATTGTTTGTTGGTTGATTGTTTTTGGGTTGATTATTTGTTGGTTGATTGTTTGTTGATTGTTTGTTGGTTGACTGTTTGTTGGTTGATTGTTTGTTTGTTGGTTGATTATATGTTGGTTGATTGTTTGTTGGTTGATTGTTTTTGGGTTGATTATTTGTTGGTTGACTGTTTGTTGGTTGATTGTTTGTTGGTTGATTGTTTGTTAATTGATTGTTTGTTGGTTAATTTGTTTTTTTGTTAATTGATTATTGGTTGTTTGTTAGTTGATTGTTGGTTGTTAGTTGATTGTTGATTGTTTGTTAGTTGATTGCTGGTTGATAGTCTGTTAGTTGATTGTTGGTTCTTTATTTGTTGGTTGGTTGTTTGTTTATTAATTGATTGTTGTTTGTTTGTTTGTTTGGTTGTTTGTTAGTTGATAATTAGTTGATTGTTTGTTATGTGATTGTTTGTTGGTTGATTTTTTTTAATGTGATTGTTGGTTGGTTGTTGGATCATTGTGTGTTATGTTATTGTTGGTTGGTTTGTTGGTTGCTCGTTGGTGAATCGTGTAGAAGACTGAGTGTTACCTCTTAATCTCGATGTATTGATGTATTGTTGAGCTCCTGAAATGGCCTGCATCTGTTTGGAAGGAACTGGAGTAGACACTTCCATCCCGGTTCGGTACCGAAGAAATAATGTTGCACAGGGACCATGCTATTAGTCCCCACTCTAAACTGAGACACCAGCGAGGTGTGCATACAACGGTACTGGAAAATTCATATCTCTGGAGTGGCATATTAGGATGTAGCCAGATCATGGTTCGGCACAGCACATACGGATGAGGATGATGATGTTGGTGATGATGGCGTTCATGATAATGATGTTTTGATGATGACGTAATGATGATGATGTTGATGATGATGTTAATGATGATGATGATGATGTTAATGACGATGATTATGTTGATAATGGTGATGGTTAAGATATTGATTATGGTGAAGATCATGATGGTGAAGATGTTGATGGTGGTGAAGATAATGATTACATTAGTGTCTGACTTTTGACGAGGATGCTGACTATTGTGATGGCGGAGATGAATGTTATGATTGTGTTTAGTCTCTCCATGATTGTCTGACCTTTACGTTATGATGATGGTGATTGTAGTGGTGATGTTGATGTGGTGGATAATGATGATGGTGATTGTAGTGGTGATGTTGATGTGGTGGATAATGATGATGGTGATGTCGTTGTTGTTGTTGATGCTGATGATGGTGGTGGTTGTGATTATGATGAGTATTATAATTGCTGGGAATTACGCCTACTTGGGTGCGAAGTTGGAGAAGAAACTTTTACCCAGACACGGTACCGAAATACTGTGTTTGTGGGGATTGCGTTGCATATCTCTCCTTTCCTTCTCCAAGCTTCGGAGTGGCTGGGACTAAGCCCATGTGGGTAATGTTTCCAACAACGATATTTAGATCCTTCAATGGCAAGAGACGCTAGCCCAATGTCCAGGGTGAGAAAGTACAGGGTGTTTGTAAAATCTCACTACACTTTGTATGTAGAACAATTTCGAAAAATGAAGTACATGACGTCATCAAAAAATGTGCTCCATAGACCATAGGGAGGCAAAATACAGCGACTGGTCGTCTGCTGGCGTAATTCAACGGGGTTTCTTGAAAGGAAATGTTTACAAAAATAATGTACACACAAACGAGAACCCGAAAGAAGCAATCAGAATTACCATTCAAGAAATAAAACAGACACGTTGCAGAAGGTATTTGACAATATCAAGAGACGTTTACAGTCGTGTACAGTCGTGTCTTGAAGCCCGTGGTTGACATTTCTAACACCTGTTATAATATAATGAATAATAAATACTTCAGTGGTTCTTTCCAACTTCCTCAAAACAGCGTTAGACCATAGCTGTGACTATTGTAACTAATTTAATGAATGTTTTAGCATATTTTTTATGATGTCATGTTCTTCGTTTTTCAAACTTGTTCGACATACTAAATGTAGTGTGACTTTACAAGCACCCTGTATAATATGAGAGCTTTAATTTGGACACCTTTACTCTCTTTTGGTGAGTTACCGTATAGTCTTAAGTGTTCAATAACAAAAGTAAAGTGCGTCTAATATACCAATATTTGGTGGTCAGTATGGCAGAATAGATAAGAATACTGGCCCTTATACTTCTGGTGTGTTGATACCGAGGTAGCAGGTTCAACCCCTAAACCTGGCAGTTGGACTAAAATGTCGATGCCTCTTCCTTGACTTAGGAACGTCAATTACCAGTACCTCAGAAGTCACATTGGGTTCGCCTGATGGCGAGGGACACTGGTAATAGGGAAAGCTAATCCTCACACAAAAATCTGTCCAGTGCACTGGAAGTAGTAGTAGCACATGTATGGACGACGCTTGAGTTTAAAGCAAGCGGACAAGAAAAACAACAATAAAAATAATCTGATAATCTTCTTTTGAAACGCCACGTTTCAGCTCAATTCGATGATACTCTATAAATAACATGAAAGCATTCACTCTGCTTGTTCAAAGGTAACTTTGACCAATGTCCTCAGAGGTACGCTAGTTGTTTGTAGTTCCCGATCGCTCTCTTGTGTTTTCTTGAACACTTCAGGGATGATTCGGCTGAAGTTCTTGTTTAGTCCGCAGTAGATGATGGGATCAATGACGTGTGAGGTCTTGGCCGCCAGGGCCGGAAACGCGGATAGTGAGGGAGATAAGTGGAGATGGCTGGAGTAGGATTTGATCATGGCCACCACGGCGTAGGGTGTCCAGCACAGCATAAAGCTGGTACACATGATGAAGGTGATCTGGGGATCAAAAATAGGAAACAGTTCGAACACCGCACTTTTGGATTGGTTTATTGTCTCCTCCTCCTCTTCTTCCTTCCTCCTCCTCCTTCTCCTCCTCCCATCCTCTTCCTCTCTTCCACCCCCTCCTGTTTCTTCCTTTCAGTCTCCTCCTCCTCCCACCTCTCCTTCTTCCTTCTTCTTTTACATCTTTTTATACCACTTCACAGCCATAACAGGTTCCTGCTTCGGGACTTTAAAAAAATGATATGTAAAAAACAAAGAACATCAATCTATTGTCAAGGCTGATAGAATGTCCAGCAAACACTCACCCATGACATCTCATGACAACATTCATGACATCTCATGACAACACTCATGACATCTCATGACAACACTCATGACAACACTCATGGCAACACTCATGACAACACTCGTGACAACACTCATGACAACACTCATAACAACACTCATGACATCTCATGACAAACCTCATGACAAAACTCATGACAACACTCATGACAACACTCATGAAATTTCATGACAACACTCGAACCAATTCTCATGACAACACTCATGACATCTCATGACAACACTCATGACATCTCATGACAACACTATGACAACACTCATGACATTTCTTGACAACACTCGTGCCAACATTCATGACAACACTCATGACATCTCATGACAACACTCATGACATCTCATGACAACACTCATGACAACACTCATGGCAACACTCGTGACAACACTCATGACATCTCATGACATTTCATGACAACATTCATGACATCTCATGACACCACTCATGACATCTCATGACAACACTCATGACATCTCATGACAACACTCGTGACAACACACATGACAACACTCATGACATTTCATGACAACACTCATGACATCTCATGACATCACTCATAACATCTCATGACAACACTCATGAAAACACTAATGACATCTCATGACAACACTCATGACAACACTCATGACAACACTCGTGACAACACTCGTGACAACACTCATGAAAACACTCATGACAACACTCATGACAACACTCATGACAACACTCATGAAAACACTCATGACAACACTCATGACATCTCATGACAACACTCATGACAACACTCATGACAACACTCATGACATCTCATGACAACACTCATGACAACACTCATGACATCTCATGACAACACTCACGACAACACTCATGACAACGCTCATGATATTTCATGACAACACTCGTGCCAACACTCATGACAACACTCATGACATCTCATGACAACACTCATGACATCTCATGACAACACTCATGACAACACTCATGACAACACTCATGACATCTCATGACAACATGCATGACAACACTCATGACAACACTCATGACATCTCATGACAACATTCATGACAACACTAATGACATTTCATGCCAACACTCGTGACAACACTCATGGCAACACTCATGATAACACTCATGACAACACTCATGATAACACTCATGACAACACTCATGACATCTCATGACAACACTCATGAAAACACTAATGACAACACTCATGACAACACTCATGAAAACACTCATGACATTTCATGACAACACTCATGCCAACACTCATGACATCTCATGACACCACTCATGACATCTCATGACAACACTCATGACAACACTCATGACAACACTCATGACATCTCATGACAACACTCATGACAACACTCATGACAACACTCATGACATTTCCTGACAACACTCATGACAACACTCATGACAAAACTCATGAAAACACTCATGACAACACTCATGACAACACTCATGACAACACTCATGGCAACACTCATGACAACACTCATGACATCTCATGACAACACTCATGACAACACTCATGACAACACTCATGACATTTCATGACAACACTCGTGCCAACACTCATGACATCTCATGACAACACTCATGACATCTCATGACAACACTCATGACATCTCATGACAACACTCATGACAACACTCATGACAACACTCATGACATCTCATGACCACACTTATGACAACACTCATGACATCTCATGACAACACTCATGACAACACTCATGATATTTCATGACAACACTCGTGACAACACTCATGACAACACTCATGACAACACTCGTGGCAACACTCATGACAACACTCATGACAACACTCAAGACAACACTCATGACAACACTCATGACAACACTCATGACATCTCATGACAACACTCATGACAACACTCATGACATCTCATGACAACACTCATGACATCTCATGACAACACTCATGACAACACTCATGACAACACTCATGACAACACTCATGACAACACTCATGACAACACTCATGACAACACTCATGACAACAATCATTACAATACTCATGACAACACTCATGACAACACTCATGACCTCTCATGACAACACTCGTGACAACACTCATGACAACACTCATGACAACACTCGTGACAACACTCGTGACAACACTCGTGACAACACTCGTGACAACACTCATGACAACACTCATGACAACACTCATGAAAACACTCATGACAACACTCATGACAACACTCATGACAACACTCATGACAACACTCATGACAACACTCATGACAACACTCATGACATCTCATGACATGTCATGACAACACTCGTAACAACACTCATGACAACACTCATGACAACACTCATGACAACACTCATGACATCTCATGACAACACTCATGACAACACTCATAACAATATTCATGACATCTCATGACAACACGCATGACAACACTTATGACAACACTCATGACAACACTCATGACATAACTCTACCAGTCATAAACGACTGAAAACCAGTTAGCAGCGACCTTAACTGTGTGTAAGCCAGCTGATGTAACAGTTGGGGTATGTCCGTCCGTCCGTAATTATGTCTGTTTGTCTATGCGTGCGTGCGTGCGAGCATGCGTGTGCGTGTATGTATGTGTGTATGTATGTATCATTGTACATATGAATGTCTTTCTGTATGTACACGTTTGTATGTATATGCGTCTGTCTTTTTACCCGCTTGCCTGTTTCATGATATCCTAATAGGTACTGTTCACGGCATTCATGTTCCAATGTTGCTGTGTTTTTTTTTTTCTATGTGAATGTAAACATGCTCAATAGATAACTGATACACGAAAGATGAGTGGTTGGAAGGGCCGAACGTAAAACCAGCCTGCGGGCCCAATTTGTGACGCGTTTGAAAATTAAGTTCGGTCGTTCTCGCAGACACATCAATTACCTTCAACAACCTTATCTCTTTCGTCTCCCAGACTCTCATCTCGTTACTCCTGGGAGCCCACTGCAAACGTTTATGCCTCGTTCTGATTGCCAAACACAAGATCCGGAAGTAGCTGTAACACATGATGCCCGCCGGTATGGCCAGACAGCCAATGAAAGCTGCCGTTACAAATGACTTGTCTGGCTTGTCCCATCTGCGAAGAATAACCAGTATGAATAATGCGTCAGTTCTTCTCTTATTTTGATTATGAATATTGCATTACTACATCGATTTTGATTACAATAAAGATTCCCATCTATAGTGTCTTCATAAATCTTTGCCCCCGTATAAAATGTCATAACTCAGTAACCAAATGAGGGAAAATTATGATAATTAGCATATAATCTAATCATTATGTACACGCAACAAAGAAATTTATGTTCTGTAGATTGTACAGCATATCTCAATGTTTGTTTATATGAAGTTTATAATTTACGGGTCAGAGATAAAGTCTATATTATACGATGTATTACATCTTCACATGGAAACATCAGTTTTTAATCATGAATATTCTCCGTTGTGCACGGGAATTTCCTTATGCGAAGCAAGTCACATAGTGAAAAGGAAGTGTCCAGAGGTGACACCAATAATTATACCTATAGTGGGTGCTTTCATGAAACGTTATTGTTATATAAAATCTTACCATTTGTCGCTAGCATCTGAATGTGTGAATATTATTTAATGGGATGTAATGTGAAATTGTGTATACTTCAAAGCAGCGTTATGAAGTTGTACACATATTTGTGTCACGAAACTGATCGTAGAAAACTGTTTCATACTATTAACAACCCCGAGAAAATAACAGTGCATGCATTGGGTTTGAGTAAACGATCATTTCGTCGATGGGTTCAAGAATCTGGAATGAAACAACCACGCTATAAGCAAACAATATGTAGAAAGGTAATTGTAGACAACTTTGACAAAGAGTTTTATATGGCAAGTTATAATAAAAACGTTGGATACCAAAGAAACAGTGACTGTAAGAAAACTTAGGGTTTTGTTGAAAAAGAACAATGATATAGATCTATCCAAAAACCACTTTGAAAAAACATTAGAAGGACAATAGGCTTCACGTGTAGAGTCACGAGAAGCATGTACCTACGTGAAATAAGGGAAATGCACAAACAATCAGTGGATGGAAAGATAAAGCGATATGTACCAAGTAGTAAAGGATAGCGTGTGGTCATAATGCATGCTGGTAGTACGCATAATGGCTTACCACAGAATGTTGGACTCGTGTTAATATCAAAATATACCCCCCCCCCCCCCCCAAAAAAAAAAAAAAAAAAAAAAAAATAATAGGGATTATCATTGTGAGATCTATGGTAATGTATTTATATACATGGAGGATAGGCAGTGAAACGGTTAAGGCCTCTAGGGTGTTTATGCACGTGGCTACCGTTTGCATTCGCATTTTCCTGATGTTGGACTGGTAGTTTATGGTTCCGTCTCCCTGCTATTGAGTTGAGTGCGTGTCGCGACGCTGTAAGCTGTGAGTATTTCGTGTGAAATGCTTTTAAATCTGCCCGAAGTTGTGGAGCGTGAACTGAATGTTCAGAGCAATGGCAGCTGGCTATGTCCCAGAATTGACCGGTTTTTGTGCCTTAGGCAGAAATGTGTGAAGCTGGGTTTCTGGTGACTGCCGCTTCCTTTGACGATGAATTGTGTTTTCGTAGAGGACTGTTTTTGTGGCATTCTGGTGACGGCATTATGTACAGTGAAATGTTTTTTTTTTAAACATCTGTCCGAGGTGTTGTGGCGTGAACTGCATGCTCGTAAAATGGCGTAGCTGGCTAGAAAACATCTAGAAACGGAACAACAACATCTAGAAATATCTGCATGTATGGCGGCTGGTTGTGTCGCAGAAGTGACCGGTTTGTTTGTCTTATGCAGAAATGTGTGGCGGCTGGTCTTCTAGTGACTGCCGTTTCCATCGATGATGAACTGTAGTTAGGAGGACTGTAACTTGGAGGACTTTTGTGTTGGCATTCTGGCGACGGCATTTTGTACAGTGAAATGTTTTTTGTTTTAACATCTGTTCGGGGTTGTTTTGTTGCGTGAACTGCATTTCGGAGAAAAAGTGGCGTGACCGGCTAGGAAACATCTAGAAACGGAACAACAACATCTAGAAATATCGAGACCTTGTAGGCGAACATCTAGTTGGGAAAGTTACTGCCACTTCCACCAAGGATGAGCTGTATGTTTCGTAGAGGACTTTTGTGGTGACATTCTAGCGGCAGCAGTATGCACAGTGTGCTGAACGAGCTGTTGTTTGTCGAGACTCCTGTCTTTTCCACTTTTCACATGGGGTAGTGAGGAACATTTTATGTGATATTGACTGGCACAGGACGAGGCATAATGGGGACGACCCGTTGCTGTGATGTTGGAACCGCGACTAACTAACTAACTAACTAACTAACTAACTAACTAACTAACTAACTAACTAACCAACCAACCAACCAACCAACCAACCAACCAACTAACTAACTAACTAACTGACTGACTGGTAATGTATTTAAAGACAGGTTTGAGAATACAATGCTTCCATCCCTAGATAGACCGTCTTGCCTCAATTATGGACAATGCATCATATCACAATGTTGCTGCCCAAAAAGACAAAATACCTACGGCATCCAGCATACAGGAAGCAATGACGATATGGCACAAGGGGAAATATACCATTTCCAGAAACGTGTTTCAATCTAGAGTTGTTGTCCTTTGTAAATTAGGCGAAAAAAAAGCAAGAAATATCACATCATAAAAGTTGATAGATGAACATGGCCATAGGTGTTTGAGACTTCTGCAGTACCATTATCATTTATATCCAATAGAACTTGTGTGGGCTAAAATTAAAGGGCGGGCGGCAACTGACTATACTACATTCAAATTGTCTGACGTCAAGATACTAACCCACTACGCGCTATTAAATATTGATACAGTTTACTGGGGAAAAAATGTGAGGACCATGTTTTGAAAGAGGAAGATGTCTACTGGAGAAAGGATGGATTACATTTGATGCAACCGAGAGCAGTCATCAATCTATTGGAATCGTCCGACATAAATTAAGTTCGGAGCAGCACGCAGACATTAATCCACATTCACCCTACCGGAATATTTTGCTCCAACTATTCTGAAGAACTGCAAGCCCTAAACATTACAGCATCGGCTAAAATTACACCTCGTCAAAGGCAACAGTTTGTATTCCACAGTGATGAATTTTCAGTTCGCATGTTCTTAACGGTGACAAACAACTGGCAGTGGGGGGGGAAAAAAAAAAACACTAGACGCATTGAAATGCAAAAGAAGAGTAGTCCTGCGGTGGAAATTGACATATTGTGGCATAACAAGCAACATTAGAACAAACACGTCAAATAAGGGGACCACACGAACATACGAATCAATGAAAAGAGGACCAACATCTTGGCCATTAAGAAAGAACCCCACTACATAGAAATTTACAACTATATTCGTCATACAAAACAAGTGATCATGCCCCATCTCAGAAAAAGACAAGGCAAAGTAGACAATCTTCTACGAAGACTCCAAATGGTTCTATCAGCCATGTGCACGTGTGAACAAATTATACAGTCAACTGCTTAGATCCTTAAAAATTGACACAAGATAATTAAATTGTGGTATCATCTCTGGTCATTCCATACGCACATTAAAGCACAGCTATTTGGAAGCTTTCACGAACTTCATAAAAAAAAGCAAGACTTAAAAAAAAAAATATAAGCGGCAGGAAACATTTCATAACGATGCAACAGCTACTTTTCCACACACAAAAAAAAAAAAAAATTTAAACGTGAATAAGGGCAAACATTTGTGAGCGCACTGTAATTGAATTCTTCTAGCAATTCAACACCGTTTCTCGGGGTTATTGATTGATTGATTGATTGATTGATTGATTTAGGAACCGACATCACAGCATTCGGGGCATTCCCATAAGCGCTCCGTCCTCATCCTCGGAGGCCAGCGAAGAGTTCCAACCCCAATAGTACCAGTAGCAATCTGATTATATGTGCGTCTCGCCTTTCCTCTAAGCGTCGAGCATCGGCCAGATCCCCTCGTCACTCCTCGCTGTTGCATTCTTGCCAGACCATGGTGATCCATTTGCTCCTCCGAGGTGTACACGTGCTCCCAAAAGGCCGCAACCACGTCTGTCGGGGTTATTATTGTGTATTCTGTTACAGTTTCGTTACGTGGTTCAGCAGGTGTAGGTCATTAGTTTCCAGAGAACGTTGCCTTCAACCTGACACCCCAGCCTTATCATCTCCTTGGGGACGCTCGGCTCTTCTATACCTATACTGTCTTCTTAACGCCCATTTCATTGTTTATGTCTTGCAACAAGCTCACCAACACTACATCATCTCCTATCAGTCACGTTTGTTTCCTATCTGGCGTCTCATCATCATAATCATCATGTGGCCCGCGAACTGGCGTAGGCATTAATGTCTCTCCACAGATCATGGCCCTTGGTTCATTCGACCAACTCAACAGATGATATATATCCCTTCGTGCAACCGTCTCACCATATACAACGTTGTTTCTTTTCGTCTGCCTCTGCCTCTTTTCCCATTTATTTTTCCAATGATCACGATGTTCTGTAATAGCTGTCTTCTCATCACATGACCCAAAAAAGCTGATTGTCTCTTTCTTGTACAGGTTGTTTGTAAAGTCTCACTACACTTTGTATGTTTGTTGGAGAGTATGTTTTCCGTTTGCAAGACTTTACATACACCCTGTAGTTGTATATAATGTTTAAGTTTTATTATCCTCTTTCAGACAGTCGTTGTTAGTTACTCTGATCTAAGGAATTCGCATCGTTCGTCTCAGGAACCACGTCTCTGTTGCTTCTAAGTTCTTTCTAAATTGTACTTTCACGTTCCTGATTTGCTGCCATACAGCAAGACAGGTTCCTAAATCAGAATATCATTCCTAAATTATAAGTATGATTTTTAAATAAGAGTGTGATTCATAATTCAGATGATCATTCATAAATCTTAGTGCCATTAATAAATTAGAGTACAATCCGTAAATCAGAGTATCATTCTTAAATAGAGCATCATTTATACATCAGATTATCATTCCTACATCAGAGTATAATTCTTACACATATGAGTATCATCCCTAGATCATTGTATCATTCAACACCTATACTAGAATAGAATTCGCACATCAGCATATAATTCATACATTAGAGTATCATTTATACATCAGATTATCATTCCTACATCAGAGTATAATTCTTACACATATGAGTATCATCCCTAGATCATTGTATCATTCAACACCTATACTAGAATAGAATTCGTACATCAGCGTATTATTCATACATTAGAGTATCATTTCATACATCAGATTATCATTCCTACGTCAGAGAATCCTACGTTAGACTAGCATGTCTACCTTACAGTATTATGTCTACATTAGAGTATCATATCTACATAAGTGTAAAATTCTTATATTAGTGAATCATTCCTACATCAGACAATCATTCCTACATCAGACAATCATTCCTACATCAGTGTATCATTCCTACATCAATATATCATTCTTATAATAGAGTAGCATTCCTACATCAGTGTATCATTCCTACATCAGACAATGACTCCACATCAGTGTATCATTACCACATCAATGTATCATTTCCACATCAGTGTATCATCTAGCATCAGTGTATCATTCATAATCAGCGTATCATTTCTACATCAGTGTATTATTCCTAAACCAATGCATCCTTACCACATCAGTGTATCATTCCCACATCAGCGTGTCATTCCCACATCAGTGTATCCTTAACATATCAATATATCATCCCCACATCAGGGTAGCATTCCTGCATCAATGTATCATTCATACACTAAAGTATCATTCCTACATCAATGTATCGTTCCTATATTAATTTATCATTCTTACACTATAACATCATTTTCACACCAGTGTATCATTCCCACATCAGTGTATCATTCCCACATTAGAATATCATTCCTACTTACACAAGAGTACATGATGTCTTGTAAGGCTCCGGACCGTACTCGCCCCAGCCCAGGAGGGGGCAGGTGGCCCAGAACAGCGCAAACATCAGGCTGAAGGCGATCAGGGTGGCTGCTATAGCCGTACCATGGTTCCGGGCTGGACGGGGACAATAGTTAGTGTGTGAGCGTTGTTAGCGTGTTCCTCGTCATCGTTAACATCGTCGCTGTTGTCATGGTTATCGTTAATATTGTCGTTGTTGTGGTCGTTGTCGTTAACATCGTCGCTGTTGTCATGGTCATCGTTAATATTGTCGTTGTTGTGGTCGTTGTCGTTAACATCGTCGCTATTGTCATGGTTACCGTTAATATTGTCGTTGTTGTGGTCGTTGTCGTTAACATCGTCGCTGTTGTCATGGTTATCGTTAATATTGTCGTTGTTGTGGTCGTTGTCGTTAACATCGTCGTTGTTGTGGTCGTTATCGTTAAAATCGTCGTTGTTGTGGTCGTCATTGTTAACTTGTTAACATCGTAGTTGATGTGGTCATTATAGTTAACATCGTTGTTGTTGTGGTCGTTGTCGTTATCGTTAACATCGTCGTTGTTGTGGTCGTCATTGTTAACATAGTAATTGTTGTGTTCGTTATCGTTTTCGTCGTCGTTGTCGTGATCGTTATCGTTAATATCGTCGTTGTTGTGGTCGTCATTGTTAACATCGTAGTTGTTGTGGACGTCATTGTTAACATCGTAATTGTTGTGGTCGTTATCGTTAACATCGTCATTGTTATCATCGTCATTGTACATAGAATACCCAAATAGTACTAGGGACACAGCTAGAGTACCGACAGGAAAGTACTTCCATAACTACGATGCTGAAATTGAGGCAATCAAGATAGCAACAGAGAAATTACTAAATACCAGCAATGGTACACAACCTGTGGTGCTATTGACAGATGCAAAATCAGTACTCGAGGCGCTCTGTAACAGTGTAGGTATAATTGGGGTCTATTGGAAAACTCCGATACAGCACGATTGAGCATTGAGACTGAAAGGGGTGGGAGATGCTCAATCGTGACGTATTATGTTGTTATAGGCAGTTAACATCTAAGAAACCAGCTGAAAGGACGCGGCTTGTAAACCTTGACAAATAAACAACGTTTTATGCAGTTGGCGTTTTGTTACTCCTTCCAACACTACAACAGGAGAAATTATGGAGCCGTGAGTCCAGGATTTTGAATCGAGTCGTCCGGCTAACTACGCGAAGTACGATGAAACTCAGAAGATAATTTTATCAAGAGGCTTTTCTGGAGCCGTGGCCGAATTGATAATGGCCGTTAACTGAACTTCAGCCTTCAAGGTTTTCCGGAGCCGAGATCTGAACTCTGGAGTTTCAAAAGAAAGGGCTTCTATTTTAAAGCGCCAGCCACTGAAAGTTATCAATAACAAGGGGCTTCTCATAGCCGTTGCATGAAACTTATCGTTTTTTTGAGAAGAGCCATCCTGTCCTAGAACTTTGAGAAAACCAGAATTTCAAGCTGAACCTGTCAGACAAAAGAAGAAAAATAAGTCAAGAACTCTTCTAGGCTCAAGTAATAATGGACAAAGCCTTGTAATTTCGTGATTGGGTTTTTTGAACACATAAATATCACTGGGCTTCGGTTAACTGTGATAAATTTTTGGGGCCACGTCATTACTACGACCCCTATCAAGACGCCGATGATGTACTTCACTCAGAATCAAGGAAGGGACCCAACCAGGGGTTGAAATCTATCCAGGCATCCCATGAGACGTGACCCAACCAGGGGTTGAAATCTATCCAGGCATCCCATGAGACGTGACCCAACCAGGAAGAGTATCTGGCAGCTACAAAATTTACCTGAGGGAAGAGAACTCCGCCACCTGAGTTTCTGGACTCCGTCACTTGAACTCGAGACTAGGTTTCACTTGATGCGAACTCTGGTTAGTGGAACTAGATCCATCAGCTAATAAAAGAAGGTAACTGTGTAACTCCGGTGATGTGCCATAAATTCTTGGTTAGAGCAGAGTCTAAAACATTATTATATTATTAGAAACAGGTATGAGGATTTATAGCGAACTTTTTGGTTTCAAACAGGACTTATTGAAGACAGGGTTTTTCCTCCCTCTACGTTGACAGAATATTGATGCTGATTACAACTTGTGCTCTTTAGGGATTAACCAAGGGAAATTTGTGCGATTCTGGAACTAAATAACTAATGGAACAGTTTATGAACTGGGGGAATTATGTGTTGTAAATTAGTAAATTTAGGTGATTCATAAATAAGGTAATTAATTAACCAGATTTTAGAAGCAAATAATTTGAAATTGTGTATTTTTTTTTGTTCTTTGCTTGCTTTCTTGCAGTATTTTCAGCATGACGGAACCAGACAACCTTGCACAGGTGCTGACGGGGGTTGGAACAGCGGTAGGTAAATTGAATTTGGTAATCAACCAACAGGGAATGGCAACAGAAATTTTGAAGTTTAGTGGTCAGGCCAAAGACTTTAAGAAATGGGTTACTTCTATTGAAAAGTATGCATACCTAATTTCAGCAACGGAAGAAGAGAAAATGAGACTAGCTTATCAGACGGCAACAGAACCGGTCTCAGATCATATAAGGAGGAAGTTAGAGGCTAGAGTAGATGAGACATGGGAACAATTCAAAGAAGATCTCGCCAGGAAATACGCAGAGATAACGGATCCGCAACATGCATTTTCGGTATTGAGGCAGGCTAAACAAAATAATGGAGAAACGGTACAGTTGTTTAGCGATAGGTTGATTAACCTGGCTGAAGAGGCATTCTTAGGACAGAATGTGCGAGGGGAGGAGGTGGAAAGGATGTTGGTAGGGATTTTTGTGGATGGCATCAAATCTGATGGTTTGAAACTTAAGCTGATGAGGGATAACCCTGAGAGGTTATCACAAGCGGTGGATATTGCGGTGCAAGAGGAAAATTTGAGACGAAGGTTTAGATTAAGAACAGGACGAGAAGTGGGAAGTAATAGAGACGACAGAATTGAGGAACCCATGGAGATAGGACAAACAAGATTCGGATGGAATAGGAGAGGCGGTATACAAACCTTACAAGGTAGAAATAGGAGCGATTATGTTGAAAGAAGAAATATGAGATACCCTACAAGTGAGGCAGTAAGAAACACAAATAACACAAACATTGTCTGTTGGGTTTGTGGTCAACGGGGACATGTTTCTCGTTTTTGTAATAACAGGCGTATACAGTCAAATACACAGGGTAGACATGATAATAATAGGGTGAGTAGGAATGTTGTTGATCGACACAGGAACTTTACAGGTACAAGAACACAGGAAAACTGGCGCCCAACCTATTAGACAGGACCGATGATAGGAGGGTAAATAATAGGGTCCCAAGTGTTAGAGAGTATGTTAATAACAAGTATAATAGGTCGAACAGAGAATATTTTCAACTGGATGAAGTCAAGAAATTTATAGAAGAAAAAACAGATTATAGCTCGTGTATATTAGAAATAGGAAAGTATAGAGTTCGTACATTAATAGATTCGGGAGCTCAAGTTAGTGTAGTAAAAGAAAGTTTTTTATATAAAATAGTAAGAAATTGTAGAATATTTAAGTGTAGTAATAATTTACACTCTGTTACTGGACAGAATTTACAAGTAGTTGGACAAACAATGATCAATTTTAAGTTAGGGGGGATAAACATAAGACACCTTTTTCATGTAGTGAGGGGATTAAATAGAAATATGCTGATAGGAAGAGATTTTTTGATAAAGAATGGGATAAGACTTTTTTATGATTTACATAAGTTAAAATTCAGAGACGTATATATAGATATGGAAGAGGATATGCATATAGCAGCACTAGTTAGGGTCAAAATGACAACGACATTAAAACCACAGTCGGTTAATTTAATACAAGCGAAGCTGAAGAGAAACCCATATTATGTGGAAGGAAACACAGTCAGAATCACTGAGTTACAAGAAGAAATAATTGATGAGCCTGGTTTGGAGGTTCCAGATGGAGTAATGAAGTTGGATAAACACTTAACCTTTCCAGTAATGGTTATCAACAACACAGGGAGAGAAATCAAGTTATACAGAGTCAAGTAGTAGTATGAAGGAGACTAGTAGGTTGTACGAAGAAGAAGATGTTGATATAGAGTTAGCACTTATTCAGAGAAACTTAGAGTTGTTGAGGAAATGGAAACGTAAGAGATAGATAAGTCGAAAGTACTGTAGATAGCAAGATTTAAAATTGTAAGTGATGTTTAAAGAAGTATACGAAACGGTGGAAAAAGTGGTCTTGAGATATTAGTACAGTGGGTGAATATATTTTTTTTATTGATGTTAGAAGTGCCGTGTTTAAAGATAGGGGTTAACAAGTTATAATAATAATAGACAGGACAGATCACAAGTACGTTGATAAGTAGAGGATGGCTACATTGAGTTAATGTTGGATATAGGTTACAGTGTTTACTTAAGAGCTTATTCAGGATACTATGTGCTGTTAAGAGATAATAAATAGATAATTCTGGATTACTGATTTGTTTGTGTAGATAGAACAGATATGTTCATAATTGATCTGTAGTTAACAGATATATAGATAGGATGTTTAGTCTTCTCGGTCATATAAATACTGGATATGCGTCATTTATGAGAGCCTAATACTGGTAGGCCAATGTACGTAGAAATTTTAAGAGAGTTATAATTGTATTGAGGACGGTGTTTATGAAATCTAAGTTTTGTGAATTATGAGTCATATAGGAAATGTTTTTATGCTTGAGTTGCTACTGGAGGAATGAGGGATATTGGTTGGTTGTTTTATTGAGCCTAAGTTGTAATGCCTCATTTTGTTTTCTTGATTTGGTCTTGAAAAATGATTGTTATTGTTTGAGTAATTGGTTTAGAGTAGGGTGATTGTGTTCATAGCATTTGAGTTGACAAGAACTGTTGGTCCGTAAAAGTGTCCAATAGTGATAGGTAGAATAGGATATTTCATTCTGATTTGATAACATGCATGTTATGTCAATGTGTTTTTTTTCTTCTAGATTAATTTGGAGGTTGTGTTCATTTTATTTCGATTACATGAATGATTTGGTATATTGAGTTAAATGCTTGTAAAGTTAGTTAAGTAAGTTTAAGTTTCAAATGAAGGAGGTTTTGCTAAAGGTTTTTCGTTAAGAAAAGAGTTGATAAAAACTAATTTGTCCACTGATATAAGGTAAGGGGAAACTATGCATTCATTAACTAGTGGGAAACAGTAGTTGGTGAACGTGTATGCACGAATGGATAGACGTATCCAGGGTCTGCACACACGTCACTTTATTTATAAAATAACAGGATGGGTTGTACGGGGGAAAGATATAGGTGCTGTGAAATACCAGCTTTAATTATATTTACGGTGTTCATAAAATATGAACATGGGCTCATGGTAAAAGGTGAGATAACGGAAGAGGAACGGAATTGTGGTTGGCAATGTCAATGTGAAATATAAAAGGTTTATGAAAACTTATGCCAAATTGTTTTATAACGAACAATAATATATTTCTTAAAGGTGTTTTAAAAAATTATTTTACAAAAATTTTTTTTATTGGCAAGGGAGGTAAAGGGAGAATGTCTTAAATGTACATTTACTGTATGTCCATGTGGTCATGTCGTATATTCATTCTTTATGTTCTTTATTTGGTGCGCACCACTTCTTTACTTTTTCTAACTACTTTGTTTTTGTACGTCCTGGGGTTTGAAAGAATGAGGAATTGTATAAGATCATAATTTTCGACAAAGAATTTATGAGTTGTTCTTATAATGTGTATATTTGATACAGGAAACTAGATGAGCCAAGAAAGAACCAAAATAGTGAAGAATGAGAAATTTTATGAGCTGTTCTTATAATATGTATATTTGATATAGGTAACCAGAGAGAACCAGAAATGAAGAATAACATGGGGAGGTTATGTAGTTGACTGTAAAATGTTGGGGAAATGAAAAGGAAAGAAGGACCGCTTGGATTAACCGTAGTATTATATAAATAAAAAGCGAAGAAGAAGTATATGGGGAGGTTGTAGACAGACCATAGCACTGGGAGAAGAGTAAAAGATGTATTGGCGAAGGTTAAAAGACAAGTAGGGAATAGAGTATGGGGATTAGGAGTAAAGATTTTTCCTTTAAAAGGAAAATTCTTTAAGTAACATGGGGAGGTGTAACAGTGTAGGTATAATTGGGGTCTATTGGAAAACTCCGATACAGCACGATTGAGCATTGAGACTGAAAGGGGTGGGAGATGCTCAATCGTGACGTATTATGTTGTTATAGGCAGTTAACATCTAAGAAACCAGCTGAAAGGACGCGGCTTGTAAACCTTGACAAATAAACAACGTTTTATGCAGTTGGCGTTTTGTTACTCCTTCCAACACTACAACAGCTCCTGTCTGGGAAATTGCCAGTACTAAGGACACTACTTTCTGAACTTAGCAGTCAGCATAAGGTCACCATACAGTGGATACCATCCCACTGAGGAGTACCCGGAAACGACAGAGCTGATCGATTGACTAAGGAAGGGGCCAAAGAAGAACAGCCTGATGTGCCTGTAACATACCACCAAAAGAAAAGAATGATCAAATCAGTCAGAAAGCCACCAAAACCTGCTCAAGACGACTACCACGTTATGGATAGACCAGAACAAGTCATTATTCTGCGCCCCAGGCGCAGACAGCAGAGCACATACTCCAAGACTGCCCAAAATATAACATATCTAGGCAAACCTTCTGGCCTAGAGAGACGACAGTGGAAGATAAACTCTATGGACCGCTGTGTGAACTGAAAAAGACAGTTCAATTCATACAAGAGACAGCTTTGCAGTTATAGACATATTTCAAGCTAACGAAAGAAGAAGAAGAAGAAGATCATCGTCATTGTTGTCACCGTCATTGCTATCATCGTCATTGTTATCGTCGCCATTTTTAACATCATCATTGTTATCTTCGTCATTATTATCTTCGTCATTGTTAATATCGCCATGTTAACATCGTCATTTTTGTCATGGCCATAGTTATCGTGGTCATTGTTATCATCGTCATTGCTAATATTTTCATTGTTAACATCTTCATTGTTAACATCGTCTTTGTTATCATGGTCATCGCTAATATCGTAGTTGTTAACGTCGTCTTTGTCATTGTTAACATCATTCATATAATCATCATAGTTGTTGTTGTCTTTATCGTTAACACTGTCGTTGTTGTCATCATTGCTGACGTCATTATTGTCATGATTAACATCGTTGTATTTATCATTGTTATCGTTAACATTGTTGTTGTTATCATTGTCCTTATTGACGTCATCATGGTTGCCGTCGTTATCGTTAACATCGTCGTTGTTATCATTGTCATTGTTATCATCATCATTGTTATCATCACCATTGTCACAGTTAACATCATCATTGTTATCATCGTCATCGTTAACATCTTCATGGTTATCATCGTCATCTTTACTATCACCATTTTTATTATTATCATTGTTATCGTCATAGTTAACATCGTCATTATTTTCATTGTCATTGTTAATATCATCAATGTTATCATCGTCATCGTTTAGATCGTAAATTTTATCATTATCATTGTTATTATCGTAACTGTTATCATCGTCATTGTCACTGTTATCATCGTCATTGCTAACATCGTCATTGTTATCATCATCATTGTTATCATCAACATTGTTATAATCAGCATTGCTATTATTAATATTATCATTGTTATCATCATCATTCTTATTGTTAACATTTTCATTGTTACTATAAATCAGTATTTTCTAATGATCTCTTGGCTGATAAGATAAAGTACCCTGTGAAAAGTAGAGAAGCAGGAACATTTAAATCCTGCAAACGTATTACTGTACGTTAATTTAAAAGCCCCAAACCAGCTGGAAATTGTAACATTGTACGCCGTGAGATCAATCAGTGGCAGCATTGCTCATCATCATCATCATCATCAAGGTCACTATCACCATCAGCGTTATAATCATCTTTAGCGTCGTTATCATAATCATCGGCGTCATCATCATCATCATCATCATCATCATCATCATCATCATCATCATCATCATCATCATCATCATCATCATCGTCATCATCATTATCATCAGCAATAATTTGTTTAAACCATCATCATCATTGTTAACACGATCACTGTCATTGTTAACATCACCTTTGTTATCATCGTATAACTTGTGTGTGACATTTCAGTTCAAAAGCCCCTGTGTTCTTCTACTTTGATTGTGACAGGACGATAGTTTGTTACATTGTGCTTAAAAAATAGCACAAAGTCTGGCCTGGATTGTAGTGACCATGTGTTGCCCTTGCGGTATGATACGATTGACTAAAACTATACTGAAGATGATACTACTCCACAAAGTTAAACTGATTCGTGATGATGATAATGATGATGATGAAGATGATGTTGATGATGATGATGATGATGATGATGATGATGATGATGATGATGATGATGATGATGATGATGATGATGATGATGATGATGATGACTAAAACTATACTGAAGATGATACCACTCACCAAAGTTAGACCGAGTCATGAAGATGAGTCGACTGAAGCTCATCACCGCTAAAGTTGTCATACTGTTGACACCGAAGAAGAAGCCGGTAAACCCGTTCCACATACAGCCTGAAATTAGTTTCCATGAGTTTATAGACAAAAATGGCTTGCATCAGGATAGGGCCAAGAAACTTTAGTTCTAAATGAACACGATAAAAATACCTTTCATCATTTTAGATATGGGGCTACTGCAGGATGCAGTGACTTAGACAGTGTCATGAGTCTGGATAAGCAATTTCTGGTTGAGTAAATTACTGTAGAACAACGGTAGGATGAATTGTCATGGGTGGTCAGAGGAAAGAAATACACCGGGAAGCGGTTATTCGTAAGGGCCAATAAAATTGCGAGGCTTAGCCCACGTGATCGGAAAAGTCGAGAAAGGGGAAAACAAAGACGGCAGTGAGAGAGCTGGAGACCATTGGATACACATCGAATGACCAGGCAGGGAGCCGAGAACTTAGTCTCCACTATCGTAATGAAACGTCGAGAGACATCGATGGCAAGCAACTGATTGTACGCTAGATATCTTAAGCGCGTATCCCATGGCTGAGAAATACATTACCGCGACCAGGCGGTCGGACATGTTCACTCTACAGCACGAAGTCCAGTTGTGATCGTGTGCAGAAGTTGCCGGCCTGTGACAGTAAGCACCTGCGGCCATGTCTAACAGGACTGGTGTAAGTAGGGTTTAACGAGTCGTGTCTGTACAATTGTATATGAACAGTTAGCCTAGATAGCAGGCCTTTCTACGATAAGTGTGTAGAAGATATTGTGTGTAGATAGAACATTGAATCGAACAGTGGTTCTGTCGCAGAGAAACAATACATGATGCCTTTCTATAACTCTGAGGCAATGAGTTGTGTTCACGGTGTGTCAGCGGACGTTACACAACGATTGTCAACGTAGCAGCATCCCAATACCCCTAGTTTATGTCCACAAGCGCTCGTTGGCAAACAGAAATGAGGTAATCTCAAGCATGCACCCTATATCAATTTACTATGGGTGTGTGAAGTGTTTGGGAGGTCACATTTAAAACACATGTCCTAGTATTAATTTACTAAAGGCGTGTGAACTGTTTGGGTAGTCACATTAAAAGTGTCCCAGTATTAATTTACTATAGGCGTGTGAACTGTTTGGGTAGTCACATTAAAAGTGTCCCAGTATTAATTTACTATGGGTGTGTGAACTGTTTGGGTAGTCACATTAAAAGTGTCCCAGTATTAATTTACTATGAGTGTGTGAAGTGTTTGGGCGGTCACATTAAAAGTGTCCCAGTATTAATTTACTATGGGTGTGTGAAGTGTTTGGGCGGTCACATTAAAAGTGTCCCAGTATTAATTTACTATGGGTGTGTGAAGTGTTTGGGCGGTCACATTAAAAGTGTCCCAATATTAATTTACTATGGGTGTGTGAAGTGTTTGGGTGGTCACATTAAAAGTGTCCCAGTATTAAATTACTATGGGTGTGTGAAGTGTTTGGGTGGTCACATTAAAAGTGTCTCAGAATTAATTTACTATGGGTGTGTGAAGTGTTTGGGTGGTCACATTAAAAGTGTCCCAGTATTAATTTACTATGGGTGTGTGAAGTGTTTGGGCGGTCACTCTGGTGCTTTCACTGAAACCACAAGTAGCCTGACTATGGAAGTCATGGCAGTAAGTAAAGCAATAACATGGCTCGAGACAGACATTCACTAGGGCATGTTTCCTTAGCGACTCAATGAACATGATCAAGAGGATAGAGAGGGATGGATCCGAAGAGAATGGTTGCTGTCCTCTGGAGCGGTCTCGGCTGACAAAGATTAGTTTCATCTTCGTGCCAGGGCATGCGGGAGTCCAGGAAATGAGCGGGCTGACAAGCTCGCAGGTGAGGCTACTGTGAGGGCGGACGCGCCATGGACCAGGCTGACATTCTGAATGCTCTACGAGAAGTAAGACTTTTGCGAGAACCAAGTGATGACTTTGAATCTACAACCATGGCCAGACGGCGAGAACAGCAAATTAAAAGAGGGGTGGCCAAACAAGAACACTACGCAGGAAGCCAAAGAAGATTGATAAACCAACACAGAACTGGCGTCGTTAGCCGCTACACGCTGCGGGATCCGAGCACTTATGGACTGAATGGTTCGATGTGCAATGAGGATGATCTGTCGACTAACTAACTAACTAATTGGATGGTCACGTTTTTCATGCCTCTAAACATGGAAGAATAGGTGGTCAGTATTTTCTTGCCGTAGCTGGCAACGAATGAACGAACGAACTTTATTTTTTTACGGTCGTAAACTGGGCACGCGGGCCCATCTTACATTCGACCCTTCCAATCACTAACAATGCATATGCAACGAAAGAAGTAAGCTGGATAGAAGAACACATTCTTCATGATATTGGAGGCATTAGTCAACTGTATAAAGCAATATACGGTGTCTGGCAGGGTTCTCACTATTAGTACGCGAAGATTTGCTGTTAGACATATTGTTAAGATTGTATGTTAAATCGGTGAATCACTCACTGGCATATTGCCGTCTTGACAGACGATCGTTTAATACGTTGGCTTACAAAAAGGCATAACAACCACAACACACATCGGGGACCAGGGATGCAGTTATACCTCTCCACTGCCCAGTCTGTGCCGAATTGTGGAGATTATGTGTTGCTATGACCCGAGATAGTCCCCCCCCCCTCCTTTCTCGCTTTTAATTCTAGCGCAGTCCATGTACACTGCCTCTAGTAGCAATAGACTGGCTTTTGCGTGGGATTAATGAACATTCCCTAGTACAAATGTCCCTTGCCATCAGGCGAACCCACTCCGACTTCAGAGATACTTGTAATTTACGTCTCCTAGTCAAGGACGAGAAGTCAACATTTTACTGACCAGTGTGGGGGTTGAATTCATTACCTCGGCATCAGCACACCGGATGTTCAAGAAAGCGTGTTCTAATCCATTCGGTCATGCAGACCTCCTTTTATCTGAGATTGCTATGGGTTTAACAAATACTCCACATTCGAACAATATCAGTGAATTTGTGTTGTAAGTATATAAACCAAAGTATAATTCATCAATTCACTGTATGTGTTATTTAGTTAGTTACTCAGTTAGTTAGCCACGTTCACAACTTCGTGGCAAAGTGTCACACCATAATACCCCGTTTCTGTGCCAGTGAATATCACACAAAACATCTCATCACTGTCGCATGTGAAAGGTGAAACAGACAGCAGTCCCGACAAACCAACAGCATGCACAGGCATACATGCATAAGGCTGCTGCCAGAATTCCAACACATCAGTCCACGAAAATTATGGTTCTTCGTTAAATTGCAAGGCTGACATACGCTATATAACCCTGCAATATACACCTGATGAGATGAAGCGAAATTCGTCAAGCAATAAATCGTGCAACATATATTTTGTGGCTTCTGTCGCTTAAAAAAGTCGCTTATAGGCCGAAAGGGTGGACATCATTGCACAGGTATTTTATTCCATATGGCTCTAGTCTTTTTCCGCAGCGAACTGCTGAAAGCGTCGCACAAAGCACAAACTCCGTAGCTCTAGCGACGACCCCCAGGAGTCTCGGACAAAAATGCACTCGTGAACAGAAAGACGAAGCCCGGAATCAATCCCACAACATTCGGTCGGAGTGCGAGGCGCAGACGGCTTTACCACTTCGCCACGGAGACTCCCTAAAGGGGATTATATGAGACCGCAGGCCAACATGCTAGCCGCTCAACCACCACGGCTTCAAGTCTATGAAGATGTGTGGGTAAAAGCAAACCTGTCACTACAGAGGGTTTCACTCAGGCCCACAATCTCGTTAAGATCCATTCATCCATCACGTGCCATGCCGATAAGCGTAGGCGGTCATGTTTCGCCATCTCACTCGATCACCAGAGTCTGAAATAGCTCCGCTATTCTTGTCTCGACCATACTACATGGCCAAGCCATCCAGGCATTTGCTTCTCTGCCTACCTCTTGTTCTCTTCCCCTCGATCTTGCCAGTTGTCACCAAGTTCTCCAATTTATTTCTTTCACATAATGTGACCAATTCATTGTTGACTGTCTACGTCTAATTTCTCTAATAAGTTTTCGATATTCATTTTTTTTTTTTTTTGGGGGTACACAGCCATCAGATGTTTTTTAGCTTGTCTGCTTATTGTCCACGTTTCAAATCCATATAAAAGTACAGGTTCTATAAAGCACCGAAACACGTTTTTCCCTGTTGCAAATATCATCTTGTTATTGGTCAGCTAAGATCTAATCAATTCAAAATTGCATATTTGACAATATTCAAAATTACGGAATACTGCAATTTTATAAAAGTGTCTCTTCAATTTGATCTTTGTAAGCACAGAATTTCAGGGGCGTATGCTTAGATATGTCCCGTAATTTTCAAGTGTTTCTATGTGAGCCAATCAATACCAGCTCTATGGCGAAGCAGTTGGGGAAGAAGCTACAGTATAAGATACAGCATTTTCTTTATTAACGTCATGTCCAAATTGTATGAGTTGTTGAGACATTTACGAGGACAGCCATTCTTGTGACTCTACGGGAATTCCTAAAAGCTGATTAACTCTTTTTCCACCCAAATTGGAATATACTTGGCTACTCAATTTGCTAATTGTCTGTCTGTTCTGCCCATGTAAGTTGCTTGGCACTCACATTGAAAAATGCAGTTTGATTTTGTTCAACATTATAAATATATTTTATTTTATATTATAACTGGCGCGATCTCTTGCGCATTGCGATCATTCATAGCCGGGCGGCGATAACTAGCTGTATTATCCCTAATGCACGTTGAGTGCTCACTCACAGTAACATAGCAAGGCCAGACTGAGCGACATATTATAGGATGAGTTGTGAAGGTGCTCTGTCTGTCTGTCTGTCTGTCTGTCTGTCTGTCTGTCTGTCTGTCTGTCTGTCTGTCGGTCTGTCGGTCTGTCGGTCGGTCCGTCCGTCCGTCCGTCCGTCCGTCCGCCCGCCCGCCCGTCTGTCTACCCGCCCATCCTTCAGTCTCTCTGCCTATCCATCGATCTGTCGGTCGAGCTTTCCTCTGTCTGTAAGGTCTGTCTATCTTTCTGTCAGTATGTTCAATACTCCGAAAAACTGTATATGTAGTTGAGTTCCCAGACCAACAGACCGACTCATCCACCATCACATGTTAATGTCCCTGTAAACCCACGTCACGATTGGTGGTTTCACTACACATATACTAAGATGTTTTAAGGGAAGCTGAGTCATAAAGACAACTTCTCACAAACATTTGAAAGATTCAGTTCTCTAATCTTTCTAATGCCCGCAGACAGGCGAATTAGGTCCCAATTCAAGTGTTAGTTGCATTTCCTTTAAGGACATCGCAGTCAACCCCCGCATTTTAGATAAAGAATCCTGGAACATGTTGTGACAACCGGAAAGATTTACTGAAAATTATATAGAGGAAGACAGCGTGAAAAGATTTATTGATAGTCTCGTGTAATGGCACGGAAGGGAGTTAACACACGAATTGTTCCATGACGTCGGAGATCTTAATTTGTGGAGAGGCATGATCGCCCACGCTAGCCGGCAAGGCACTGGATGATGATGATGATGATGATGCTGATGATGATGATGCTGATGATGATGATGCTGATGATGATGATGATGATGATGATGATGATGATGATGATGATGATGATGATACTAGGCTATGGGTGATAGACCTTGCTCTACGTCCTTTACTACTGCATTATTGCGGAGTTATCTTCCCTCTGTCCTTGATGAGAAACCAGCAAGTGTTGCAGGGTTAATGAGGTACTAGTAGGTCAACATGGCAGAACGGATAAGAACGCATGGTCTTAAACATCCGGTGTACTGATGACGAGGGGTTCAACCCTTACACCGGACAGTTGCACTAAAATGTTGACCTATTGTCCTTGCCATGGGGATATGCATTACAAGCAGCTTTGAAGTCGGAGTGGATTCTCCTGGTGGCGAGGAACAATGTTAAAAGGGAAAGCTAATCCACACACAAAGTTCAGTCCAGCCTACTAGAAGTATTGTGTATGGACTACGATTGAGTTCAAAGCGAGCTAGCGCAAACAAACAATACATGAGATACTACACAACGTGTTATTGTGATAACTGAAAACAGATGCTGTTGATAACCGTGGCATCTACAATAAGCGTTCTACTATTGGTGTTAATATACTTGCCAGCATGCCAAACACGGACGTGCCAGGAAAATTGGGACCTAATTCGTCTGTCTGCGGGCATTAGAATAGTTTGCCATCACGTATTCCCCCGTTGGAGCAACCAGCCGTGAGTGACTCTTAGGAAACACACTTCCACCAATCTGTATTAATCTGTTTAAGATGTGGGTTTAGGTAAATTGCGAAGAATTCTCCGCTTAACTTTTGTTCAGGATGGATATTGATTGACTTTCTCTGGTTGTTCCTTCCGCAAATATTATGATCGCCCACGCCAACTGACCAGGCACTGGATAAATATGATAGGCAGTCGTCTGGAGGAATGTCTGGCCAAGTGAGAGACCCGGGTTCAAATCCTCGGTAAGGTGAATGCTGTTTTTTTTTTACTGCCTTGGGCAAAAAGAAAACCCAGATCGCGGTTACTTCCCAAGTCAGGCGGACTTAATCCCTCCGAGTGCAGATGGATCTATAAAATATGGGATTTCCCCGCTTATGTCATACCTCGGCCCCCAAGGGAAACAAGACATTGTAACACTGCAGCCTGTCGAGCATGCCGTAAGAGGAGACCAAGGAAGAGTTTGCTCAGGGCACTCTATCCTATCATGTAGAAAAATTCAGTGACAAAACCCAGCAAACCAAGAGCTAGTCACGTAAAGAACCAAGAATCACTCGGCCAACCAAGCGGAAAGTAAGCGCTTGTACAGGCTGTTTGTAAAGACAAGCTACACTTTTTATGTAGAAGGAATTTTTAAAAAAAATTTGAAGTACATGACGTCATCAAAACATGTGCTCCAGAGTCCATCGTGAAGAAATATTGCAGCAATTGGCTGTCGTCTGCCGGAGTAATTCTTTGCACTCCAAACAGAATGGTGTTATCAAAGGAAGAAAGAATTTATGTTTTCAAATGTGTTGTACATGCACCGTGTAGAGAAACTTTACAAACACCCGATAGAAGAGATATGACGCGTGCGGAGAAAGCTGCATGGAGTCCATGGCCTTGACTAAACTTCTTTCACTTAGGAGGGAGAAAGGAGGGGTGGGGGGGGGGGGGGGGAACAGGCCAGAGGATCCACTTCATTGCACCAGTGTTTGTCGAAGTTACCTGATGGCGAGAGACACTGGTAATAGGGAAAGCTAACCCTCACGCAAAAAGTCCATAAAAGTAGCAACTGCTAGCAGTAGAAGAGCGTGTGTAGATTACGCTCAACTTCAAAGCGAGCGAAAGCAATAATAATAATAATAATAATAATAATAATAATAATAATAATAATAATAATAATAAAGTAAAAAACGTCCTGCGACTTTTAGACAAAATCAATTAAAGCTTGCAGTCAGTTTCCAGCGAGAAAATAACACTTGCGGTGGGCATTTAAAAAAATTAACATTCCTAAGAAAAAATTTTGAAATTAAGTCTTGATGACATTAATGGCAAACTGGGCAACATTTTGTTCTGACATTGCCTTTTTTATACGGGTCTATTGCACTCCGCCTTGTTTCTGTGTTTTATTTTTCTAATGACTGCATTACGGGCGACGGCATTTAGTTTTCTTCATTAGGCAAATTGCTGAATTTTATTGATAGGTTTGTGATATAAAAAAAAAAAAGTATTATTTGCCGGATCAATTCTCATTTCAGTTACAGAAAAACAAAACACGAATCTAAAAATATGTCGTGCTATCTTTTCCTCTTCACAACTGATGAATGAAAGATGAGTGATTGGCAGGGCCGAATGTAAGACCGGCATGAGTGCTCGATTTGTTACAATTTGAAAATAAAAATGACGTTCGTTCGTTCGTTCGTTCTTCTTCTGTCCTTGCTTCCACCATTGGGGCTTATGTCCTCAATGAAACCACACCAAGTTGTCCTATCTATTGTTATCCTCTGCAGCTCCCTACATGTCCTCCAAATATTATTTATCTCTGTCTGTAATTGTCTTCTCAAATGTTTTAGTTCTCCCGCTATTTCGTTCGACTATTGGATTCCAGTATAAAGGGTGTCTAGTTATATTGTCCTCAGGGTTTTCAAGTGTGTGTTCTAACTAGCGTTAAGTTAGACTTCTCGTCCATGACTTGCGGACGTAAATTACAAGTACAGCAGAAGTCGGAATGCGTTCGCCTAGTGGCGAGCATAATAGGGAAACATCAGTCCAATTCACTTGCAAGTAACCGCACATGTGTGGACTACGATTGAGTTCAAAGCAAGCGAATGAAAACAGAAATCCCTTTAACGTGGTCCACGATAAACATTCCTTCTTCTTCTTCTTCTTCTTCTTCTTCTTCTTCTTCTTCTTCTTCTTCTTCTTCTTCTTCTTCTTCTTCTTCTTCTTCTTCTTCTTCTTCTTCTTCTTCTGCGTTCGTCTGTTTTAGACATAACTGCGTAGTGCCTGTTTACAGGAAAGCTACGATATTTGCACCTTTTGCACGACACATCCGACTTGTTCAGGTATTTGTTGACAGGGTTACCTTCCCGCAAGATATAGACTCCTGTCTGTTCCACTTTTCACATAGGGCAGTCAGGAGCATTTTGTGTGATATTCACTGACACAGGAAGGAGCATTATGAGGACGACCCGCTGTCGTGAAGTTGGAGCAGCGACTGACTAACTAACATACATTCTAAGAAGCTTTCTCTACATATTTAAGCTCAAAAGCCCCAGTTTAATTCTGTATCGATTGCGAAATGGCCCGTGACTCACATCATAGTTGGTTGTGCCCCGAAGTACACATGTCCGTACATTCCAACGCTGTTGTAATTTGGAAACAACAGACTCGAATCCCGGTATGATCACTATAGCTTTCAATTGTTAAGATGTCTGGTGCCTTCTCTATCTTTATACTTCTTTCCTCTACTTCTATGAGTGCCGAACAATACCTATGTCTATATTTCGCATGTAATTTAAAAGCCCCCCCCCCCCCCCCCCCAGTTTACCCTCTGTGGATAAGAATCATCTTCAAATTAATATCCTGTTAACAGTATTATTCAGCTGAGTCAGTGATGGACCCTAATATAATTTATCCTCTGTTAGGTTAAACGGGGTGGGGGTAATCGATTCGGAATCCCAGCAGTTGATACGGCCAGTCATGAATCACAAAAAACAAAGACGTAGATAATAAGTTTTATAAGAACATGATTTCAATATCAAAATAAACGTTGCGGCTAATGACTTCGTCAACGCAGAATAAACAAGCACACGAACACAATTTCAATATGAAAATATAAATATAAAAGTAACTTACCGGTATCCTTGTTGAGGGATGGACACGTCTTTCAAAGGATCAGCGTGTATGATTATAATAAAGGGAATGACCCGGATGATATATTTATGTTATTACGTAACTCACGTCAGTGTTTATGGCTAAGGTGTAGTATACGCGTTTCTTAATCCCGTACACTGCTATTGAATTCGGCAGCGGGCGATTTGGAAGCAGGCAGTCTTGCGTTGAATTTTAACAATATTATGAGCGTCGGTCGTTTAGAAAAAGGAAAAAAAAAACACCCAAAAAGTGCTGACATTTCATTTCGACGTCCCGTATAGGACACACAATTAACTTAAACATAACTCAAATATGTGTTGCCACAAAAAGATGGGCGTCTTACAAGTTTCTTTTTTTTTTTTTATTTCTTTACAAGTTTTATGCCACCCGTTCCTAATTAAAAGAGAAAAAAAAAAAACGTGTCCCGAAGCATTGCTGTTATGGGCATGTTATTTGATAGCGCCATCAGGCCAGGAGGCAGAGGCGTCCAACCCTGCTCATGACCTTAGCTGCGCGTGTTGTTACCCACTTCACTAGAGCGCCCGCCACACGTTCTTAATACCTCGGGTTAATTAGATGTCATATATGCGTTGATAGATGTGAGGAGGCTTAATCACGTATGATAATTGTCACACAAAAATGTGGAGATGATGATGATAATAATGATTGCGATAGTTGAGGACAATTGCAGGCTTTAATCAGTCATATAAATCAACGTTTCGAATATTGAATTTAAAAAAATAAAAAAATAAAAAAAATCCGTGTAGCGCAAACAATTTGTGTTACGCTAAAGACAAAAAAAAAAAAAAATGCTAAAACAAAAAACGCTAAGGTATTCAAAGACGCTGATTTGACAAAATAAACTAGCAAAATTATAAGGAAACGATAAACGAAATGTACATGAAATATCAAAAGAAGAGGCATAAAAGATAAATTAGCTCTAAGTGGGGGAAAACAAGAAAAAAGAGGTAGGGTAAATCACAGAATATGTGGAAAGCTTAAACGGATGGAAAGCAAATACGAGAAATTATATTGACGTGGATAGGCCTTAGGTTCACACCAGAATACGATCAGCGTTGCCAGTGTCACCAACTGGCTTGAGGTAGCTCCCGGGTGGGCAACCACTCAGCCAAAATCATTTTCTTCTGCTGGTGTTAAGTTCTGGATGCAGTTTAAGATCCCCTAACTCTGTCAGAAGGAACTAATTGTTACCCCAGATCCCAGAGAGAAAACGTGGAACAAATGTCTGTTATGCTGATTTAAGACACTGTCCCTGATACTCAAGAAAACAGCCAAGAAGTGGCTCGTTGAAGATAGAATATATCTATATATATATATATATATATAGATGTGGCTGTACTTGGTATCACCAGAAGTGAGAAAGGAGGAGTTAAGACATGCAACGTAATCTGGTTACTTATGACTGCATAGGCAAGATACCTCCCGGACATAGATTCCCACTTCTGGACAATATGTGCGAACCCCCACTAAATGATATAAGGTGTGTACTTGATTACGCTACACAAACATTTATAAACATTTAGAATTATACAGACAACTGAGTTTAAAATACAACAACTGTGTTTATTATTGCTATTGATGATCATATGATGATGATGATTATATTATGGTATACGTAACTTAAGAGGTCACATAGGTCATGCTTCCCCCAGTGAGACGCAGTTCACTGTCAGATTGAAGAAGTTCAAATTGGTCCCTCACAAGGCTAAGTCACTTCCTGATATGGGTTGTTGACTGTCCATTGCTCCTAAGAGATCTGGTTTATAGCTAGGAAATTCCATCATAATACTTCGTACAGAAGTCCAACAGAACGAAATGTTAATATTTCTCCAGTAGGTATCCTAAGAATGCTATTGTGAATTTGCGTCTCAAGTCTTGCTGGCCATGCATGTAGTTTTATTCTATTCAATTCCTGGCTAGTTTCCAGGTTGGTTAATTAATATGTCCCATTTTCATTAACTCCGCCTATTTTTCCATGTAAGATGGTTTACCCAGATGGATTAAGTGCCAAATTCTTTTCACCCCTCCTCCTTTCCTGTGGACGGTAGTTTCATTTGTCAATCAAATGCCCCGCCACATTCCTGAAACAATGAATTGGCCCCTGCAACAGACGTTGCGTCATTACATTCCAATCTGCTGTTAACACCCGCCTTCCTGGGTTGCTGGAAAAAGGTGTCAGCCATGTGTTCCTACTTTGCCGCTGTATTGCAGTGAGGTGTTAGGCATCTGGTTCTAATTTCTCCCTTGTGGTGGCAATTACAGACGTTGTCCTGGCTCCACAAAGTCTGGACTTTTAGATAAGGTGTTAGGCCTGCATTATATTGCCGTCTTTGGATCACACGGGGTTTTCCCCTGAGTAGCACTGCCATGTATTATTTCAGACGGGTCTGGCTGACCCTCTTATCTCCCATTCTGCCGTGGCTGGTTCACACGTTAGGTCCTGTTGAACGTAAGGTGTTAGTCCCTATTCCAACAGAAAATCTCTTAGATGTAGAGACCAGACATTGCTTTGATCTACCAATGTAGTAAAAATGATAGTGCGGGCTCTAAGTGACTCTGTATTCTTCTCTTACGTTTTTATCCTCTTCTGGGGAACGTTTATTCTTTTAGAGAATTTTAGAAAAATATTGTGGGCTCTGTAATTCCTTGAAAACTTGGGTAATTATGATGCTGCTGGGGCTGTCCCGTCACATAGCTCTCCAATTTAAGTAGGTTCATTAATGAAGCCTATAACAGAGCCTCGGCAGCATTCAAGAATGTATCTAAGTTCTCTCCGTTCTCCAACTGCCTCCAAGTCTGGGTTCCCAATATTCTTTGTGGCAGTGGGATGTTCTATGAGTCAAAAGAAATATCCCATGTCCATCCTCCCAGGATAAATCTTGCAAATCTTTGCTTCTGGTGTTGTGTCGGATTTCCGGGCTATTGCTCGGTAATGTCCTGTCCTCTGGAGGTTTTACTTTTTCCCAGCCGGGAAATTGCAAAATGTATAACAAGATTCTCCTGCGCCGCAGAGAGACTGTTATTATCCACTTTATTTCTGGCCCTTGTCCTATAAGCAGAGGAAGTGCCATCAGTGTTTTCTTAAAGAATTGGTCGCAGTAATGTTGCTCCATTTTCTTTTCCTCCATCGGCCAAAGATCATAATAAAATCCTTTAATCTCCTCCTTTTGGCAGGAAATTTGCTAAACATCATAATTTTATGATGTGCATTCAACTCATACTTGCCTCTTTCTTGGTAGGGCGTCCGTTTACTCCCTCCTGATTTAAGAGTTTTCTTCCCTCGATAATTATTTATCCAGGTGCGTTCCTCTTCAACAGAGTTCCATTTTGAATCTGTGTTTGAAAGTCTAAGGCTAGTAGAAGTTGTCCAGCTTTGAGAAATCATGTTGTTCCCCAAGAACTGTGAATTTGTATCACTCCTTGTAGAAGTATACATAAACAGCTGTTCTCCCCATCCAACATTGGTTGAAGTGAAAGGTAAACAAGGTCCTGAGTGTTGAGTATACCAACCGCTCCGGTTTTGTTCCGCTGCAGAGTCCATCATTTGTGATCCCGTGTTAGCTTCAGCTGTGTTGATGATAGTTATTACCTTCATCCTGTCCAAAGAAGTATTTTCTTCTTTGTTGTTAGCAGACATGTTTATCGTCCCTGAATCAGAGTCCGTGGTTTAACCTACATGAATGCTTTGTATATCTTGAAATTCCTTTGTGAAAGACTCCAAGATACTGACATCGTAAGAATTCTCCTCCGTGTCTTGTTTTTCCTCCATGGCCGGGCTCTCTTGTGCCAAGTCCAATTGAAGTATTCTCTCCCTGGTCTGGTTTTCTTGTTCCAAATCCAATAGAAGTGAATGTTGTGGGATGTCATTTTCAATGCCATATCCCACCTGAGATAAGTAATTCAAACTGATAATTATTTCATCTTGTGTGGCCACACCGTGAGAAACAATGGAATCCTGTTTTACATCCATTCCGGTCTCAGTTGAATTCATTTCCACTCCTAGTTTCTCTGAACTGAAGGGAATAAAAGAGTCGGGTAAGGTCTCGCCTTCGATCTCTTTAATAGTTTTCCTCAGGTCCTCCTCCTCCTGGATTTTTCTCCTTTGGGAAGTCTTAGGAAGCTCCTGAGATTGCTGGGTTGCCAAGCCAGCTAATCCGCTTTCATTGCGGTGTAAACATTTATCACGTTTGTGACTGTTTACCGAACGCTTGGTACATTTATTCCTATTCCGTTTATTTTAATATTTTTAGGAATAGGCGAGGGAAGCATCTGCCTTTCTGTGCGCAAGTTTTTGTTTTTCTGAGCCATGGGGATTTGCGAAGGAATGCATGCTTCTTCTTTGTGACGGTCAGCTTCCCCGCTTTCTATCAGAGTTTCGGCTTGAGTGATTGGCTTTTCCTCAATCGAGCTGGTAGATTCCTCCACGTTCAGTATTTCAATTTGCTTCTTCTTCATCTCATCTTCTTCAGCTTTGTGACGCATATCTGCTTCTAATTCTGCAACTCTTTTCATCATCTGCTTCATCTTCTTTGTCCCACCAATCCATTTCTTCTCTAATAAATAGTTCTAGCTTCTCTCCTACTAAGCCGAGCCTTATGCCCCATCCTCTAGCGGACTCTAAGAAATCTGTGCGTGCATCCATGATCTCTTCTCAGCTTAAACTCAGGCAAGTAATTATATTATTACCCTACAGAGAGCTAGTCAGATTTATGATAGAGCAGGATAGTGACAAGAGGAACTGACACTGCTATGAGAATGATAGTAGTGAATTTGAGTGAGAAAGTTGATGCAAAGCAGTCCGTCATACACTGAAGTAATTATGCATTATCAAATTATTCATGATTAAATCAAATGATAAAGCATGTAATCAAAAATATCATCAAGTAAATCATCAATAAACTAATTAATATCACTAATTAATGTGATTATTAATTCTACAGTGGTGAATGATGTAAATTAACTCATATGATATTATCCGTTATTAACTTTTTAACAAGTTATTTAAATTCTACAAACTTCCCTAGAAACAAATTCCTAAGTTAATACTTAGCAAATGTAATGGGTGAAGAATGAAAGAATGGTTTATGAAAATCAATAGTCTAGAATTTATTCTCTGATTCTATCATGGATGAGAAGTCCTAACGTGTCAAAATCTTGCCTACAATCAAGCAAGCTATTACCTTAGAAATAAATTATAACTAACTAATACTGCTAAGAATGTAAGTGAGAATGACCTAGGTTCTATCCATGGCAAGACCAGAATAATACCAGACTAACAGATTTGAAATAGGTTCGTTCCTTGCGAGCGAACCAAAGTGTTCTAGGGTTTACTCCCGGATTCTATAGCGGGCGAGAAGACCAATAAGTCGGAAGCGAACCAAAATTTTCTAGGGTGTACTCCCGGATTCTATAGCGGACGAGCAGACCAATATGTCTCCAACTGGCTTGAGGTAGCTCCGGGTGGGCAACCACTCAGCCAAAATCATTTTCTTCTGCTGGTGTTAAGTTCTGGATGCAGTTTAAGATCCCCTAACTCTGTCAGAAGGAACTAATTGTTACCCCAGATCCCAGAGAGAAAACGTGGAACAAATGTCTGTTATGCTGATTTAAGACACTGTCCCTGATACTCAAGAAAACAGCCAAGAAGTGGCTCGTTGAAGATAGAATATATCTATATATATAGATGTGGCTGTACTTGGTATCACCAGAAGTGAGAAAGGAGGAGTTAAGACATGCAACGTAATCTGGTTACTTATGACTGCATAGGCAAGATACCTCCCGGACATAGATTCCCACTTCTGGACAATATGTGCGAACCCCCACTAAATGATATAAGGTGTGTACTTGATTACGCTACACAAACATTTATAAACATTTAGAATTATACAGACAACTGAGTTTAAAATACAACAACTGTGTTTATTATTGCTATTGATGATCATATGATGATGATGATTATATTATGGTATACGTAACTTAAGAGGTCACATAGGTCATGCTTCCCCCAGTGAGACGCAGCTCACTGTCAGATTGAAGGAGTCCAAATTGGTCCCTCACAAGGCTAAGTCACTTCCTGATATGGGTTGTTGACTGTCCATTGCTCCTAAGAGATCTGGTTTATAGCTAGGAAATTCCATCATAATACTTCGTACAGAAGTCCAACAGAACGAAATGTTAATATTTCTCCAGTAGGTATCCTAAGAATGCTATTGTGAATTTGCGTCTCAAGTCTTGCTGGCCATGCATGTAGTTTTATTCTATTCAATTCCTGGCTAGTTTCCAGGTTGGTTAATTAATATGTCCCATTTTCATTAACTCCGCCTATTTTTCCATGTAAGATGGTTTACCCAGATGGATTAAGTGCCAAATTCTTTTCACCCCTCCTCCTTTCCTGTGGACGGTAGTTTCATTTGTCAATCAAATTGACCGATGCCCCGCCACATTCCTGAAACAATGAATTGGCCCCTGCAACAGACGTTGCGTCATTACATTCCAATCTGCTGTTAACACCCGCCTTCCTGGGTTGCTGGAAAAAGGTGTCAGCCATGTGTTCCTACTTTGCCGCTGTATTGCAGTGAGGTGTTAGGCATCTGGTTCTAATTTCTCCCTTGTGGTGGCAATTACAGACGTTGTCCTGGCTCCACAAAGTCTGGACTTTTAGATAAGGTGTTAGGCCTGCATTATATTGCCGTCTTTGGATCACACGGGGTTTTCCCCTGAGTAGCACTGCCATGTATTATTTCAGACGGGTCTGGCTGACCCTCTTATCTCCCATTCTGCCGTGGCTGGTTCACACGTTAGGTCCTGTTGAACGTAAGGTGTTAGTCCCTATTCCAACAGAAAATCTCTTAGATGTAGAGACCAGACATTGCTTTGATCTACCAATGTAGTAAAAATGATAGTGCGGGCTCTAAGTGACTCTGTATTTTTCTCTTACGTTTTTATCCTCTTCTGGGGAACGTTTATTCTTTTAGAGAATTTTAGAAAAATATTGTGGGCTCTGTAATTCCTTGAAAACTTGGGTAATTATGATGCTGCTGGGGCTGTCCCGTCACATAGCTCTCCAATTTAAGTAGGTTCATTAATGAAGCCTATAACAGAGCCTCGGCAGCATTCAAGAATGTATCTAAGTTCTCTCCGTTCTCCAACTGCCTCCAAGTCTGGGTTCCCAATATTCTTTGTGGCCGTGGGATGTTCTATGAGTCAAAAGAAATATCCCATGTCCATCCTCCCAGGATAAATCTTGCAAATCTTTGCTTCTGGTGTTGTGTCGGATTTCCGGGCTATTGCTCGGTAATGTCCTGTCCTCTGGAGGTTTTACTTTTTCCCAGCCGGGAAATTGCAAAATGTATAACAAGATTCTTCTGCGCCGCAGAGAGACTGTTATTATCCACTTTATTTCTGGCCCTTGTCCTATAAGCAGAGGAAGTGCCATCAGTGTTTTCTTAAAAGAATTGGTCGCAGTAATGTTGCTCCATTTTCTTTTCCTCCATCGGCCAAAGATCATAATAAAATCCTTTAATCTCCCCCTTTTGGCAGGAAATTTGCTAAACATCATAATTTTATGATGTGCATTCAACTCATACTTGCCTCTTTCTTAGTAGGGCGTCCGTTTACTCCCTCCTGATTTAAGAGTTTTCTTCCCTCGATAATTATTTATCCAGGTGCGTTCCTCTTCAACAGAGTTCCATTTTGAATCTGTGTTTCTTCTTCTTTGCGTTCATCCGGAGTGTTTTTTCAGATGTGATTGCGGTGTGTCTAGTTAGGCACCCTTGGATCGAAACCCTTAGGCCAACACATCCGTCTTTTAGCGTGCATTTTTGACCAGGTTAGCATTCCTGGGAGACTCTCACTTTTGTGGTACTGTCCACCTCCCAGCTGGTAAAGTTGGAAGAGTCGGAGACTGCACGGTCATCCCTCAAATGAAGGCAGGGACAGTCCATAGCATTTTCCGCCATCCTGGGTGGCTTCCATAATTGCAGGGCCGGCACATAACGCCCTGGTACTGGGCACACAGAGGGAATCGTCACGTCCTGCTCATGGCTGCTTTAATTCCTCACTTCAATATATTGGGCATTTCGTTCACCCCGAGCCTTTCCCGCACAAACCAAGCTGGTCTGCAGTCAGTATCCACTAAGCGAGTTTTTCGGACATGTGCTTGTCGTTGTGTCCGTCAGAGCTGTTCCAGACACGTCGGACATTCGGAAACTACCTAGTCAGAGCTGTTCCGAACAAGAGCGGCATTCGGAAACTAGGTAGTCAGAGCTGTTCCTAGCACAAGAGACAATCGGACGAGACAATTCACTCGGACGTAATTGCGTAGTGTCAATTTTTAGTTTGCCACCCGTAGGACGACACTTCCGACTTCCGGCGGGCATTTTTTAATGAGGTTAGCCTTCCTCTGGTTTCGTAGCACGTAAGACTGTTGTGATGTCGCCAACATCTCAGCTGGTCAAGATAGAACGATCAGCGACATCGAGGTCGGCCCTCAAGGGAAGGCAGGGGCAGACCTTGGGCATTCCCTTGCTATCCAAGGAGGCTTCCATAATTGCAGAGCCGGCACATATTGCTCTGAGACTGGGCTCACCCGAGGAGTTGCCACGTCCTGCTCATGGCTGCTTTAGTTCCTCACTTCCATGTGTTGGGCAACCCGTTTGCCACTGATCGCTCAAACACACACCAGGAGTGGTCAGACTGCGAGCGACATCCACTCGGTAAGCTTTTTATTTTGACTTCAGACCACGCAATAGGTCCGCTCGCCGTGCGTTCCATTTTGCGTCATTGAGACGTTCTTCCACTTTTGTCTATACTCTCTGTGAGCTGGATACAGACAGTTTTCGTAGCCATTTCCTTCGACTGGGGCACTTTTCTGACTTTTCGTACTCGCTCACCAGGTAGGCCATGTGCTGCCGGCTCAGCACCTTACCTTCGTGCAGCAGTGGACGAGAAACGGCCTGGCCCTCTCATCCGGGAATCTCTCATATTCCCCAGCTGAGAGCCTTCGAACATGTAATAGAACTGAGCATGTAGCTTGCTCAGTATCACGCTTCTATTTTTCGGTAGGCGGTTATCGGCCTGGCTCTCAGATGTGAGGGTTTGTGGCTTAGAGGCGTTCAGCCACAGCCCTCGACAGGGAGCCTTAAGAGTTTTGTCCGGACCAAAGCGTCTGCCTTCGTGCACCTTTTTAAACTTTTGACTGCTATCCTCAGTCACCTGCAGAGCAGCAGGTTGTGTCTCTCTTAGTCTGGTCCCTATCCCATATGCTGTCCGATATGTAGTTTTTTCACCCATCAGCAAGCACATGGGGTCGATGGGACACGCAAGCTCCCCCACCACGGCAAGGTGGAGACACATCGAGGGAGGAATCTGTGTTTGAAAGTCTAAGGCTAGTAGAAGTTGTCCAGCTTTGAGAAATCATGTTGTTCCCCAAGAACTGTGAATTTGTATCACTCCTTGTAGAAGTATACATAAACAGCTGTTCTCCCCATCCAACATTGGTTGAAGTGAAAGGTAAACAAGGTCCTGAGTGTTGAGTATACCAACCGCTCCGGTTTTGTTCCGCTGCAGAGTCCATCATTTGTGATCCCCTGTTAGCTTCAGCTGTGTTGATGATAGTTATTACCTTCATCCTGTCCAAAGAAGTATTTTCTTCTTTGTTGTTAGCAGACATGTTATCGTCCCTGAATCAGAGTCCGTGGTATAACCTACATGAATGCTTTGTATATCTTGAAATTCCTTTGTGAAAGACTCCAAGCTACTGACATCGTAAGAATTCTCCTCCGTGTCTTGTTTTTCCTCCATGGCCGGGCTCTCTTGTGCCAAGTCCAATTGAAGTATTCTCTCCCTGGTCTGGTTTTCTTGTTCCAAATCCAATAGAAGTGAATGTTGTGGGATGTCATTTTCAATGCCATATCCCACCTGAGATAAGTAATTCAAACTGATAATTATTTCATCTTGTGTGGCCACACCGTGAGAAACAATGGAATCCTGTTTTACATCCATTCCGGTCTCAGTTGAATTCATTTCCACTCCTAGTTTCTCTGAACTGAAGGGAATAAAAGAGTCGGGTAAGGTCTCGCCTTCGATCTCTTTAATAGTTTTCCTCAGGTCCTCCTCCTCCTGGATTTTTCTCCTTTGGGAAGTCTTAGGAAGCTCCTGAGATTGCTGGGTTGCCAAGCCAGCTAATCCGCTTTCATTGCGGTGTAAACATTTATCACGTTTGTGACTGTTTACCGAACGCTTGGTACATTTATTCCTATTCCGTTTATTTTTAATATTTTTAGGAATAGGCGAGGGAAGCATCTGCCTTTCTGTGCGCAAGTTTTTGTTTTTCTGAGCCATGGGGATTTGCGAAGGAATGCATGCTTCTTCTTTGTGACGGTCAGCTTCCCCGCTTTCTATCAGAGTTTCGGCTTGAGTGATTGGCTTTTCCTCAATCGAGCTGGTAGATTCCTCCACGTTCAGTATTTCAATTTGCTTCTTCTTCATCTCATCTTCTTCAGCTTTGTGACGCATATCTGCTTCTAATTCTGCAACTCTTTTCATCATCTGCTCATCTTCTTTGTCCCACCAATCCATTTCTTCTCTAATAAATAGTTCTAGCTTCTCTCCTACTAAGCCGAGCCTTATGCCCCATCCTCTAGCGGACTCTAAGAAATCTGTGCGTGCATCCATGATCTCTTCTCAGCTTAAACTCAGGCAAGTAATTATATTATTACCCTACAGAGAGCTAGTCAGATTTATGATAGAGCAGGATAGTGACAAGAGGAACTGACACTGCTATGAGAATGATAGTAGTGAATTTGAGTGAGAAAGTTGATGCAAAGCAGTCCGTCATACACTGAAGTAATTATGCATTATCAAATTATTCATGATTAAATCAAATGATAAAGCATGTAATCAAAAATATCATCAAGTAAATCATCAATAAACTAATTAATATCACTAATTAATGTGATTATTAATTCTACAGTGGTGAATGATGTAAATTAACTCATATGATATTATCCGTTATTAACTTTTTAACAAGTTATTTAAATTCTACAAACTTCCCTAGAAACAAATTCCTAAGTTAATACTTAGCAAATGTAATGGGTGAAGAATGAAAGAATGGTTTATGAAAATCAATAGTCTAGAATTTATTCTCTGATTCTATCATGGATGAGAAGTCCTAACGTGTCAAAATCTTGCCTACAATCAAGCAAGCTATTACCTTAGAAATAAATTATAACTAACTAATACTGCTAAGAATGTAAGTGAGAATGACCTAGGTTCTATCCATGGCAAGACCAGAATAATACCAGACTAACAGATTTGAAATAGGTTCGTTCCTTGCGAGCGAACCAAAGTGTTCTAGGGTTTACTCCCGGATTCTATAGCGGGCGAGAAGACCAATAAGTCGGAAGCGAACCAAAATTTTCTAGGGTGTACTCCCGGATTCTATAGCGGACGAGCAGACCAATATGTCTCCAACTGGCTTGAGGTAGCTCCCGGGTGGGCAACCACTCAGCCAAAATCATTTTCTTCTGCTGGTGTTAAGTTCTGGATGCAGTTTAAGATCCCCTAACTCTGTCAGAAGGAACTAATTGTTACCCCAGATCCCAGAGAGAAAACGTGGAACAAATGTCTGTTATGCTGATTTAAGACACTGTCCCTGATACTCAAGAAAACAGCCAAGAAGTGGCTCGTTGAAGATAGAATATATCTATATAGATTTGGCTGTACTTGGTATCCCCAGAAGTGAGAAAGGAGGAGTTAAGACATGCAACGTAATCTGGTTACTTATGACTGCATAGGCAAGATACCTCCCGGACATAGATTCCCACTTCTGGACAATATGTGCGAACCCCCACTAAATGATATAATGTGTGTACTTGATTACGCTACACAAACATTTATAAACATTTAGAATTATACAGGACAACTGAGTTTAAAATACAACAACTGTGTTTATTATTGCTATTGATGATCATATGATGATGATGATTATATTATGGTATACGTAACTTAAGAGGTCACATAGGTCATGCTTCCCCCAGTGAGGACGCAGCTCACTGTCAGATTGAAGGAGTCCAAATTGGTCCCTCACAAGGCTAAGTCACTTCCTGATATGGGTTTGTTGACTGTCCATTGCTCCTAAGAGATCTGGTTTATAGCTAGGAAATTCCATCATAATACTTCGTACAGAAGTCCAACAGAACGAAATGTTAATATTTCTCCAGTAGGTATCCTAAGAATGCTATTGTGAATTTGCGTCTCAAGTCTTGCTGGCCATGCATGTAGTTTTATTCTATTCAATTCCTGGCTAGTTTCCAGGTTGGTTAATTAATATGTCCCATTTTCATTAACTCCGCCTATTTTTCCATGTAAGATGGTTTACCCAGATGGATTAAGTGCCAAATTCTTTTCACCCCTCCTCCTTTCCTGTGGACGGTAGTTTCATTTGTCAATCAAATTGACCGATGCCCCGCCACATTCCTGAAACAATGAATTGGCCCCCTGCAACAGACGTTGCGTCATTACATTCCAATCTGCTGTTAACACCCGCCTTCCTGGGTTGCTGGAAAAGGTGTCAGCCATGTGTTCCTACTTTGCCGCTGTATTGCAGTGAGGTGTTAGGCATCTGGTTCTAATTTCTCCCTTGTGGTGGCAATTACAGACGTTGTCCTGGCTCCACAAAGTCTGGACTTTTAGATAAGGTGTTAGGCCTGCATTATATTGCCGTCTTTGGATCACACGGGGTTTTCCCCTGAGTAGCACTGCCATGTATTATTTCAGACGGGTCTGGCTGACCCTCTTATCTCCCATTCTGCCGTGGCTGGTTCACACGTTAGGTCCTGTTGAACGTAAGGTGTTAGTCCCTATTCCAACAGAAAATCTCTTAGATGTAGAGACCAGACATTGCTTTGATCTACCAATGTAGTAAAAATGATAGTGCGGGCTCTAAGTGACTCTGTATTTTTCTCTTACGTTTTTATCCTCTTCTGGGGAACGTTTATTCTTTTAGAGAATTTTAGAAAAATATTGTGGGCTCTGTAATTCCTTGAAAACTTGGGTAATTATGATGCTGCTGGGGCTGTCCCGTCACATAGCTCTCCAATTTAAGTAGGTTCATTAATGAAGCCTATAACAGAGCCTCGGCAGCATTCAAGAATGTATCTAAGTTCTCTCCGTTCTCCAACTGCCTCCAAGTCTGGGTTCCCAATATTCTTTGTGGCCGTGGGATGTTCTATGAGTCAAAAGAAATATCCCATGTCCATCCTCCCAGGATAAATCTTGCAAATCTTTGCTTCTGGTGTTGTGTCGGATTTCCGGGCTATTGCTCGGTAATGTCCTGTCCTCTGGAGGTTTTACTTTTTCCCAGCCGGGAAATTGCAAAATGTATAACAAGATTCTTCTGCGCCGCAGAGAGACTGTTATTATCCACTTTATTTCTGGCCCTTGTCCTATAAGCAGAGGAAGTGCCATCAGTGTTTTCTTAAAAGAATTGGTCGCAGTAATGTTGCTCCATTTTCTTTTCCTCCATCGGCCAAAGATCATAATAAAATCCTTTAATCTCCCCCTTTTGGCAGGAAATTTGCTAAACATCATAATTTTATGATGTGCATTCAACTCATACTTGCCTCTTTCTTAGTAGGGCGTCCGTTTACTCCCTCCTGATTTAAGAGTTTTCTTCCCTCGATAATTATTTATCCAGGTGCGTTCCTCTTCAACAGAGTTCCATTTTGAATCTGTGTTTCTTCTTCTTTGCGTTCATCCGGAGTGTTTTTTCAGATGTGATTGCGGTGTGTCTAGTTAGGCACCCTTGGATCGAAACCCTTAGGCCAACACATCCGTCTTTTAGCGTGCATTTTTGACCAGGTTAGCATTCCTGGGAGACTCTCACTTTTGTGGTACTGTCCACCTCCCAGCTGGTAAAGTTGGAAGAGTCGGAGACTGCACGGTCATCCCTCAAATGAAGGCAGGGACAGTCCATAGCATTTTCCGCCATCCTGGGTGGCTTCCATAATTGCAGGGCCGGCACATAGCGCCCTGGTACTGGGCACACAGAGGGAATCGTCACGTCCTGCTCATGGCTGCTTTAATTCCTCACTTCAATATATTGGGCATTTCGTTCACCCCGAGCCTTTCCCGCACAAACCAAGCTGGTCTGCAGTCAGTATCCACTAAGCGAGTTTTTCGGACATGTGCTTGTCGTTGTGTCCGTCAGAGCTGTTCCAGACACGTCGGACATTCGGAAACTACCTAGTCAGAGCTGTTCCGAACAAGAGCGGCATTCGGAAACTAGGTAGTCAGAGCTGTTCCTAGCACAAGAGACAATCGGACGAGACAATTCACTCGGACGTAATTGCGTAGTGTCAATTTTTAGTTTGCCACCCGTAGGACGACACTTCCGACTTCCGGCGGGCATTTTTTAATGAGGTTAGCCTTCCTCTGGTTTCGTAGCACGTAAGACTGTTGTGATGTCGCCAACATCTCAGCTGGTCAAGATAGAACGATCAGCGACATCGAGGTCGGCCCTCAAGGGAAGGCAGGGGCAGACCTTGGGCATTCCCTTGCTATCCAAGGAGGCTTCCATAATTGCAGAGCCGGCACATATTGCTCTGAGACTGGGCTCACCCGAGGAGTTGCCACGTCCTGCTCATGGCTGCTTTAGTTCCTCACTTCCATGTGTTGGGCAACCCGTTTGCCACTGATCGCTCAAACACACACCAGGAGTGGTCAGACTGCGAGCGACATCCACTCGGTAAGCTTTTTATTTGACTTCAGACCACGCAATAGGTCCGCTCGCCGTGCGTTCCATTTTGCGTCATTGAGACGTTCTTCCACTTTTGTCTATACTCTCTGTGAGCTGGATACAGACAGTTTTCGTAGCCATTTCCTTCGACTGGGGCACTTTTCTGACTTTTCGTACTCGCTCACCAGGTAGGCCATGTGCTGCCGGCTCAGCACCTTACCTTCGTGCAGCAGTGGACGAGAAACGGCCTGGCCCTCTCATCCGGGAATCTCTCATATTCCCCAGCTGAGAGCCTTCGAACATGTAATAGAACTGAGCATGTAGCTTGCTCAGTATCACGCTTCTATTTTTCGGTAGGCGGTTATCGGCCTGGCTCTCAGATGTGAGGGTTTGTGGCTTAGAGGCGTTCAGCCACAGCCCTCGACAGGGAGCCTTAAGAGTTTTGTCCGGACCAAAAGCGTCTGCCTTCGTGCACCTTTTTAAACTTTTGACTGCTATCCTCAGTCACCTGCAGAGCAGCAGGTTGTGTCTCTCTTAGTCTGGTCCCTATCCCATATGCTGTCCGATATGTAGTTTTTTCACCCATCAGCAAGCACATGGGGTCGATGGGACACGCAAGCTCCCCCACCACGGCAAGGTGGAGACACATCGAGGGAGGAATCTGTGTTTGAAAGTCTAAGGCTAGTAGAAGTTGTCCAGCTTTGAGAAATCATGTTGTTCCCCAAGAACTGTGAATTTGTATCACTCCTTGTAGAAGTATACATAAACAGCTGTTCTCCCCATCCAACATTGGTTGAAGTGAAAGGTAAACAAGGTCCTGAGTGTTGAGTATACCAACCGCTCCGGTTTTGTTCCGCTGCAGAGTCCATCATTTGTGATCCCCTGTTAGCTTCAGCTGTGTTGATGATAGTTATTACCTTCATCCTGTCCAAAGAAGTATTTTCTTCTTTGTTGTTAGCAGACATGTTTATCGTCCCTGAATCAGAGTCCGTGGTATAATCTACATGAATGCTTTGTATATCTTGAAATTCCTTTGTGAAAGACTCCAAGCTACTGACATCGTAAGAATTCTCCTCCGTGTCTTGTTTTTCCTCCATGGCCGGGCTCTCTTGTGCCAAGTCCAATTGAAGTATTCTCTCCCTGGTCTGGTTTTCTTGTTCCAAATCCAATAGAAGTGAATGTTGTGGGATGTCATTTTCAATGCCATATCCCACCTGAGATAAGTAATTCAACTGATAATTATTTCATCTTGTGTGGCCACACCGTGAGAAACAATGGAATCCTGTTTTACATCCATTCCGGTCTCAGCTGAATTCATTTCCACTCCTAGTTTCTCTGAACTGAAGGGAATAAAAGAGTCGGGTAAGGTCTCGCCTTCGATCTCTTTAATAGTTTTCCTCAGGTCCTCCTCCTCCTGGATTTTTCTCCTTTGGGAAGTCTTAGGAAGCTCCTGAGATTGCTGGGTTGCCAAGCCAGCTAATCCGCTTTCATTGCGGTGTAAACATTTATCACGTTTGTGACTGTTTACCGAACGCTTGGTACATTTATTCCATATTCCGTTTATTTTTAATATTTTTAGGAATAGGCGAGGGAAGCATCTGCCTTTCTGTGCGCAAGTTTTTGTTTTTCTGAGCCATGGGGATTTGCGAAGGAATGCATGCTCTTCTTTGTGACGGTCAGCTTCCCGCTTTCTATCAGAGTTTCGGCTTGAGTGATTGGCTTTTCCTCAGTCGAGCTGGTAGATTCCTCCACGTTCAGTATTTCAATTTGCTTCTTCTTCATCTCATCTTCTTCAGCTTTGTGGACGCATATCTGCTTCTAATTCTGCAAGTCTTTTCATCATCTGTTCATCTTCTTTGTCTCACCAATACATTTCATCTCTGATAAATAGTTCTAGCTTCTCTCCTATTAAGCCGAGCCTTATGCCCCATCCTCTAGCGGACTCTAAGAAATCTGTGCGCTGCATCCATGATCTCTTCTCAACTTAAACTCAGGCAAGTAATTATATTATTACCCTACAGAGAGCTAGTCAGATTTATACTAGAGCAGGCATAGTGACAAGAAGAACTGACACTGCTATAGAATGATAGTAGTGAATTTGAGTGAGAAAGTTGATGCAAAGCAGTCCGTCATACACTGAAGTAATTATGCATTATCAAATTATTCATGATTAAATCAAATGATAAAGCATGTAATCAAAAAATCATCAAGTAAATCATCAATAAACTAATTAATATCACTAATTAATGTGATTATTAATTCTACAGTGGTGAATGATGTAAATTAACTCATATGATATTATCCGTTATTAACTTTTTAACAAGTTATTTAAATTCTACCAACTTCCCTAGAAACAAATTCCTAAGTTAATACTTAGCAAATGTAATGGGTGAAGAATGAAAGAATGGTTTATGAAAATCAATAGTCTAGAATTTATTCTCTGATTTTATCATGGACAAGAAGTCCTAATATGTCACAATCTTGCCTACGATCGAGCAAGCTATTACATTAGAAATACATGATAATTAACTAATGCTGCTAAGACTGTAAGTGAGAATGACTTAGGTTCTATCCCTGAGCAAAGCCAGAATAATACCAGACTAACAGATTTGAAAAAGGTTCGTTTCTTGCGAGCGAACCAAAGTGTTCTAGGGTTTACTCCCGGATTCTATAGCGGACGAGCAGACCAATATGTCACCAACTGGCTGGGGGTAGATCCCAGGATGGGCAACCACTCAGCCAAAATCATTTTCTTCTACTGGTGTTAAGTTCTGGATGCAGTTTAGATCCCCTAACTCTGTCAGAAGGGAACTAATTACTACTCCAGATCCCAGAGAGAAAACGTGGAACAAATGTCTGTTATGCTGATTTAAGACACTGTCCCTGATACTCAAGAAAACAGCCAAGAAGTGGCTCGTTGAAGATAGAATATATCTATATATAGATTTGGCTGTACTTGGTATCACCAGAAGTGAGAAAGGAGGAGTTAAGACATGCAACGTAATCTGGTTACTTATGACTGCATAGGCAAGATACCTCCCGGACATAGATTCCTACTTCTGGACAATATGTGTGAACCCCCACTAAATGATATAATGTGTGTACATTATTAACGCTACACAAACATTTATAAACATTTAGAATTATACAGACAACTGAGTTTTAAAATACAACAACTGTGTTTATTATTTCTAGTATTGATGATCATATGATGATGATGATTATATTATGGTATACGTAACTTAAGAGGTCACATAGGTCATGCTTCCCCCAGTGAGACGCAGTTCACTGTCAGATTGAAGAAGTTCAAATTGGTCCCTCACAAGGCTAAGTCACTTCCTGATATGGGTTGTTGACTGTCCATTGCTCCTAAGAGATCTGGTTTATAGCTAGGAAATTCCATCATAATACTTCGTACAGAAGTCCAACAGAACGAAATGTTAATATTTCTCCAGTAGGTATCCTAAGAATGCTATTGTGAATTGCGTCTGAAGTCTTGCTGGCCATGCATGTAGTTTTATTCTCTTCATCCCTGGCTAGTTTCCAGGTTGGCTAATTAATATATCCCATATTCATTAACTCCGCCTATTCTATTTCATGTAGGATGAGTTACCGCTATGGATTAAGTCCCAATTCTTTTCACCCCTCCTACATTCCTGTGGACGGTAGTTTCATGTGTCAATCAAATTGACCGATGCCCCCACCATGCCTGAAACAATAAAACATGCTTCGCTAGCGATGCAATAGACGTTGCGTCATAACTACATACCAATCGGTTGTTAACACAAGCCTTCCCGGTTGCTGGCAGGAGTGTGTCAGCCATGTGTTCCTACTTTGCCGTGTATTGCAGTGAGGTGTTAAGCATCTGGTCCTAATTGCTACTTTGTGTTGGCAACTCAGACGTTGTCCCGGCTCCACATAGTCTGGACTTCTTGATAGGTGTTATGCCTGCATTATATTGCCGTCTTTGGGTCACACGGGTTTTCCCTGAGTAGCACGTCCATGTATCAACGTCGTCCCCAGCCCAGATTTCACACTTTGCCGTCTTTCTCTTCCCTTGTACTGAAAACAGCGAGTTTTCAACCTTGGATAGCGCCCGCCGACTGGTGCCGTGGTGTCTGGGTTTTAACTTTGATCTGGACATCAAAGCTTTCTCAGACCCAGCATTACAGAAATGATGGGGCGTGCGTGGTCAAAATGTATTTTTCTCTTGTTTTCAATCCTCTTGCATTTCTAACATTTTCTGGTGAACGTTTATTCTTTTAGAGAATGATAGAAAAATATTGTGGGCTCTGTAATTCCTTTGAAACTTGTGTCATTCTGATGCTGCCGGGGCTGTCCCGTCACATAGCTCCCAATTTAAGTAGGTTCATTAATGAAGCCTATAACAGAGCCTCGGCAGCATTCAAGAATGTATCTAAGTTCTCTCCCTTCTCAGAATTGCCTCACAGTCTGGGTTCCAATATTCCTTGTGGCAGTGGGTTGTCCGATGAGTCCAAAAGACATCCCATGTCCATTCTCCCAGGATAAATCTTGCAAATCTTTGCTCCTGGTTTTATGTTGGATTTCCGTGCTATTGCTCGGTAATGTCCTGTCCTCTGGAGGTTTTACTTTTTCCCAGCCGGGAAATTGCAAAATGTATAACAAGATTCTCCTGCGCCGCAGAGAGACTGTTATTATCCACTCTATTTCTGGCCCTTGTCCTATAAGCAGAGGAAGTGCCATCAGTGTTTTCTTAAAAGAATTGGTCGCAGTAATGTTGCTCCATTTTCTTTTCCTCCGTCGGCCAAAGATCATAATAAAATCCTTTAATCTCCTCCTTTTGGCAGGAAATTTGCTAAACATCATAATGTTATGATGTGCATTCAACTCAGTACTTGCCTCTTTCTTGGTAGGGCGTCCGTTTACTCCCTCCTGATTTAAGAGTTTTCTTCCCTCGATAATTCTTTATCCAGGTGCGTTCCTCTTCAACAGAGTTCCATTTTGAATCTGTGTTTGAAAGTATAAGGCTAGTAGAAGTTGTCCAGCTTTGAGAAATCATGTTGTTCCCCAAGAACTGTGAATTTGTATCACTCCTTGTAGAAGTATACATAAACAGCTGTTCTCCACATCCAACATTGGTTGAAGTGAAAGGTAAACAAGGTCCTGAGTGTTGAGTATACCAACCGCTCCTGGTTTGTTCCGCTGCAGAGTCCATCATTTGTGATCCCCTGTTAGCTTCAGCTGTGTTGATGATAGGTATTACCTTCATCCTGTCCAAAGAAGTATTTTCTTCTTTGTTGGTAGCAAACATGTTTATCGTCCCTGAATCAGAGTCCGTAGTATAATCTACATGAATGCTTTCTTTATCTTGAATTTCCTTTTTGAAAGACTCCAAGATACTGACATCGTAAGAATTCTCCTCCGTGTCTTGTTTTTCCTCCCTGGCCAGGCCCTCTTGTGCCAAGTCCAATTGAGGTATTCTCTCCCTGGTCTGGTTTTCTTGTGCCAAATCCAATAGAAGTGAATGTTGTGAGGTGTCATTTTCAATGCCATCTCCCACCTGAGATAAGTAATTCATACTGATAATTATTTCATCTTGTGTGGCCACACCGTGAGAAACACTGGAATCCTGTTTTACATCCATTCCAGTCTCAGCTGAATTCATTTCCACTCCTAGTTTCTCTGAACTGAAGGGAATAAAAGAGTCGGGTAAGGTCTCGCCTTCGATCTCTTTAATAGTTTTCCTCAGGTCCTCCTCCTCCTGGATTTTTCTCCTTTGGGAAGTCTTAGGAAGCTCCTGAGATTGCTGGGTTGCCAAGCCAGCTAATCCGCTTTCATTGCGGTGTAAACATTTATCACGTTTGTGACTGTTTACCGTACGCTTGGTACATTTATTCCTATTCCGTTTATTTTTCGGAATTGAGGTGGGAAGCATCTGCCTTTCTGTGCCTAAGTTTTTGTTTTTCTGAGCCATGGGGATTTGCAAAGGAATGCATGCCTCTTCTTTGTGACGGTCAGCTTCCCCGCTTTCTATCAGAGTTTCGGCTTGAGTGATTGGCTTTTCCTCAATCGAGCTGGTAGATTCCTCCACGTTCAGTATTTCAATTTGCTTCTTCTTCATCTCATCTTCTTCAGCTTTGTGACGCATATCTGCTTCTAATTCTGCAAGTCTTTTCATCATCTGTTCATCTTCTTTGTCCACCAATCCATTTCATCTCTAATAAATAGTTCTAGCTTCTCTCCTATTAAGCCGAGCCTTATGCCCCATCCTCTAGCGGACTCTAAGAAATCTGTGCGTGCATCCATGATCTCTTCTCAGCTTAAACTCAGGCAAGTAATTATATTATTACCCTACAGAGAGCTAGTCAGATTTATGACTAGAGCAGGATAGTGACAAGAGGAACTGACACTGCTATGAGAATGATAGTAGTGAATTTGAGTGAGAAAGTTGATGCAAAGCAGTCCGTCATACACTGAAGTAATTATGCATTATCAAATTATTCATGATTAAATCAAATGATAAAGCATGTAATCAAAAAATCATCAAGTAAATCATCAATAAACTAATTAATATCACTAATTAATGTGATTATTAATTCTACAGTGGTGAATGATGTAAATTAACTCATATGATATTATCCGTTATTAACTTTTTAACAAGTTATTTAAATTCTACAAACTTCCCTAGAAACAAATTCCTAAGTTAATACTTAGCAAATGTAATGGGTGAAGAATGAAAGAATGGTTTATGAAAATCAATAGTCTAGAATTTATTCTCTGATTCTATCATGGATGAGAAGTCCTAACGTGTCAAAATCTTGCCTACAATCAAGCAAGCTATTACCTTAGAAATAAATTATAACTAACTAATACTGCTAAGAATGTAAGTGAGAATGACCTAGGTTCTATCCATGGCAAGACCAGAATAATACCAGACTAACAGATTTGAAATAGGTTCGTTCCTTGCGAGCGAACCAAAGTGTTCTAGGGTTTACTCCCGGATTCTATAGCGGGCGAGAAGACCAATAAGTCGGAAGCGAACCAAAATTTTCTAGGGTGTACTCCCGGATTCTATAGCGGACGAGCAGACCAATATGTCTCCAACTGGCTTGAGGTAGCTCCCGGGTGGGCAACCACTCAGCCAAAATCATTTTCTTCTGCTGGTGTTAAGTTCTGGATGCAGTTTAAGATCCCCTAACTCTGTCAGAAGGAACTAATTGTTACCCCAGATCCCAGAGAGAAAACGTGGAACAAATGTCTGTTATGCTGATTTAAGACACTGTCCCTGATACTCAAGAAAACAGCCAAGAAGTGGCTCGTTGAAGATAGAATATATCTATATAGTTTTGGCTGTACTTGGTATCACCAGAAGTGAGAAAGGAGGAGTTAAGACATGCAACGTAATCTGGTTACTTATGACTGCATAGGCAAGATACCTCCCGGACATAGATTCCCACTTCTGGACAATATGTGTGAACCCCCACTAAATGATATAATGTGTGTACTTGATTACGCTACACAACATTTATAAACATTTAGAATTATACAGGACAAATTGAGTTTTAAAATACAACAACTGTGTTTATTATTGCTATTGATGATCATATGATGATGATGATTATATTATGGTATACGTAACTTAAGAGGTCACATAGGTCATGCTTCCCCCAGTGAGACGCAGTTCACTGTCAGATTGAAGGAAGTCAAATTGGTCCCTCACAAGGCTAAGTCACTTCCTGATATGGGTTGTTGACTGTCCATTGCTCCTAAGAGATCTGGTTTATAGCTAGGAAATTCCATCATAATACTTCGTACAGAAGTCCAACAGAACGAAATGTTAATATTTCTCCAGTAGGTATCCTAAGAATGCTATTGTGAATTTGCGTCTCAAGTCTTGCTGGCCATGCATGTAGTTTTATTCTATTCAATTCCTGGCTAGTTTCCAGGTTGGTTAATTAATATGTCCCATTTTCATTAACTCCGCCTATTTTTCCATGTAAGATGGTTTACCCAGATGGATTAAGTGCCAAATTCTTTTCACCCCTCCTCCTTTCCTGTGGACGGTAGTTTCATTTGTCAATCAAATTGACCGATGCCCCGCCACATTCCTGAAACAATGAATTGGCCCCTGCAACAGACGTTGCGTCATTACATTCCAATCTGCTGTTAACACCCGCCTTCCTGGGTTGCTGGAAAAAGGTGTCAGCCATGTGTTCCTACTTTGCCGCTGTATTGCAGTGAGGTGTTAGGCATCTGGTTCTAATTTCTCCCTTGTGGTGGCAATTACAGACGTTGTCCTGGCTCCACAAAGTCTGGACTTTTAGATAAGGTGTTAGGCCTGCATTATATTGCCGTCTTTGGATCACACGGGGTTTTCCCCTGAGTAGCACTGCCATGTATTATTTCAGACGGGTCTGGCTGACCCTCTTATCTCCCATTCTGCCGTGGCTGGTTCACACGTTAGGTCCTGTTGAACGTAAGGTGTTAGTCCCTATTCCAACAGAAAATCTCTTAGATGTAGAGACCAGACATTGCTTTGATCTACCAATGTAGTAAAAATGATAGTGCGGGCTCTAAGTGACTCTGTATTTCTCTCTTACGTTTTTATCCTCTTCTGGGGAACGTTTATTCTTTTAGAGAATTTTAGAAAAATATTGTGGGCTCTGTAATTCCTTGAAAACTTGGGTAATTATGATGCTGCTGGGGCTGTCCCGTCACAGCCAGTAGTGGGTTGTGCTCAATATTTAAATTTCAAATCCCTAAACAACCAAATACTCAAGAGAAATTAGCATTATGTGGGATAATATTAGGAAAACGAAGCAGAGGAAGACAGAGAAATGTATATTGTATAGCGTAAACACTAGGGCAACACATAGGAATAGAGATAACTTCATGAAAGTATATTACCAAGAGCTGTTTGAGGAGTCGTGATCTCCGATGTCTGCAATAGTCCAGGTACCAGACGAAGGTGAAGAAAGAAACAAAGAAAGACAGAAACAAAACAAACAAACAAACAAACAAACAAACAAACGAACAAACAAACAAACAAACAAGAAACAGAAGAAGAAGAAGAAGAAGAAGAAGAAGAAGAAGAAGAAGAAGAAGAAGAAGAAGAAGAAGAAGAAGAAGAAGAAGAAGAAGAAGAAGAAGAAGAAACGAAGAAGAAGAAGAAGAAGAAGAAGAAGAAGAAGAAGAAGAAGAAGAAGAAGAAGAAGAAGAAGAAGAAGAAGAAGAAGAAGAAGAAGAAGAAGAAAAAGAAAAAGAAAAAGAAAAAGAAAAAGAAGAAGAAGAAGAAGAAGAAGAAGAAGAAGAAGAAGAAGAAGAAGAAGAAGAAGAAGAAAAGAAAAAGAAGAAGAAGAAGAAGAAGAAGAAGAAGAAAAAGAAAAAGAAAAAGAAAAAGAAAAAGAAAAAGAAAAAGAAAAAGAAAAAGAAGAAGAAGAAGAAGAAGAAGAAGAAGAAGCAGAAGCAGAAGCAGAAGCAGAAGCAGAAGCAGAAGCAGAAGCAGAAGCAGAAGCAGAAGAAGAAGAAGAAGAAGAAGAAGAAGAAGAAGAAGAAGAGCAGCTTATGTCTGTCATGGCAAGACTTAGTGTCAACGCCTGACGTTGCGTGTCTAGGAGTTGTTCCGTGCTGCCTGCTACTTTCTGTCGTATCCAGCTCCTGTCTAATGTAAATGAACATTGTCGAGGCTCAAGTGCTGGCAATATGTCGATCAAACACGAGACATTCGCAGATAAAAGTAGTGTCACCGCAAATACAGCCTTATGAGTGTGAAGTATGAACTTCTACATATTCTAACCTTATTAGATTGTGTTCTAATTCCATTTCTCGTCACCTTTTTCACACGAAAATTCTGAATATCGTCTGGTACACATTTTCAGGTGGTCAACGCGTTTCAACTAACAGTAAATCACACCAAGCAATGCTGTATAGACCAAATTGAAACAGAAGAAGAGACCGACCATGTAAACGATGAGACGAGATGACATGGAATGAGACGAGATGAGAAGGGATGGGATAAGATGAAATGGGATGAGATGAGAAGGGATGGGATGAGATGAGATGAGATGAGATTTGATTAGATGTGATGGTATGAGATGAGAAGGGATGAGATGAGGTGGGATAGGAGGGGATGAGATGGGATGAGATGGTATGAGACGGGATTATATGGGATGGGATGAGATGAGATGGGATGAGATGAAATGGGATGAGATTCGATTAGATTAGATTTGATGAGATGGGATGAGATGGGATGGGATGAGATGAGATGAGATGAGATGAGATGAGATGGGATGAGATTAGATGATTCCCCGACGTACATCGTGCAGGGTTCGAAATCAACTGCAGACAATTTAGAAGCAGACCGCCTTTCATTGATTCCGAGAAAGCAGTGGCAAACAACTGAACGTACAAATTGCCTTGTAAATCACAAGCAGACATTAAATGCTGGGTTTGACTACGGCACCTCTTAAAGGATATGGAAGTAATTAATTGAGGTCAGTTATTCCCAGGGGTTTATCGCACACACGCTTAAGCTGCCTGTGCGGTGACGGTGGAGTAGTGGGTTCAAACCACGCACCGGTTAGTTGGACTTAGACGTTGACGTCTCGTTCATAAAACCCCGGCAACTGTACTGAACGTAAACTTATCTAGAACATTAACCTGGGGCGAGGACTAAAATGTTGACTTCTCGTTCACAAAACCCTGGCGACGTATTGAACGTAAACTTATCTATAAAATTAACCTGGGGGTGAGGACTAAAATGTTGACTTCTCGCCCTTGACTTGGGGGACGTAAATTACAAGTACCTCAGAAGTCGGAGTGGGTTCGCCTGATGGCGTGGAGACACTGGTAATAGGGAAAGCTAATCCACAAGCAAAAATCGGTCCAGTGCCCTAGAAGTAGTAGCGTGTGTATGGGCTTTAGGTCATAGCGAGAGAACGAACAATAACAGAAACGGTTCGATCGCAGCAACCAGCACAATGTTTATGAGGTTGGGTCGATTCCAAAACCGTGCTAGCTCGAAAATTAACCACGCCTCTTTGGGGATTGAACCCCAGAACTACTATCTTGGCAAGCGAGCGAACTAACCACTAATGACATGTTCACAGTGAGGTTGTTATGATATTCACTGGCACAGGAACGGAGCGAAAATGGGGTGACCCTTTATCGTGAAGTTGGAACCGTGACTGACTAAATAGCTAACATTAAATGTATCGACAGAGACAATGTTGCGATTATTTCCGATAGACTTGTAATTTACGTCCTGATATCACCAGTATTGGACTCTTCACTGGCTGTTGAATATGAGGACGAAGCACGCATCGGAATGTCCCGAGTGCAGTGATATCGGTTCTTGACTCATCTCAACCCCACTCTTTCTGTGTTTTACTTGGTATATCTTTAAACAGATACGAGAACGAGAGGACGCCCTAGAATAAAATGGATTGACAACCCAACAATGTGTATTTTTAATGACGCTGGGTTGTTGTTGTTGTTGTTGTTGTTGTTGTTGTTGTTTTGAAAATATTGCCGTTCCAAATTTTGTATTTACCCTCTGTGGAGTTCATGCAATATAAAAGGTAAATACAGAATAAGGAACGCCAGTATTTTCAAAAAAAAACCTCAACCATTAAAAATACACCCTTTATAATCACATGGAATAACTTCACCGATATTGTACAATCACATGGAATAATTTCACAGATATTGTACAATCACACGGAATAACTTCACAGATATTGTACAATCACACGAAATAACATCACATATATTGTACAATCACACGAAATAACATCACAGATATTGTACAATCACACGGAATAACTTCACAGATATTGTACAATTGTAATATAATAAAAACGTCCCTACCCTTTCCTAAGCATTGACTCCCTTAAAAATAAATATACCCGAGACAATCAATAATATCGTCCATCTTTACTTTTTAAGGTTTTCATTTGTAACCCGTATGATGATAGTGATATTGACCACTACGACACTCTACGGACCACTAGTATCCGCTACCCACCATTTACCAATGAATTTCACTAAGCTATACCCGCTAAAATCAATAATATCGGCCATCTTTACTTTTTAAATTTTTCATTTGTAACCTGTATGATGATAGTGGATAAGCCACGGTGATCCTCTATAGACCACTAATAGCCGCTTTCCACCCCTCACCAATGAATTTCACTAAGCTATACCCGCTAAAATCATTAATATCGGCCATCTTTACTTTTTAAGGTTTTCGTTTGCAACCTGTATGATGATAGTGTTTACACTAATACGACCCTCTACAGATCAGTAATCACTGCTACCTACCCCTTACCAATGAATTTCACTAAGCTATACCCATAAAATCAATAATATCGGCCACTTTTACTTTTTAAGGTTTTCATTTATAACCCGTATGATGATAGTGAAAAAGCCACTAAGATACTCTACAGACCACTACTGACCGCTACCCACCCCAGACCACCACGTTTCACTAAGTTATAGCAGCTACAATCAGTAACACCGACCATCTTCACTTTTTAAGGTTTTAATCTGTCCCCGTATGATGGTAGTGTTTACCACCACCATCCACGCCCCACCCCTGCGCCCCCACACCCACGCCGGCCCTCCCCTAGACCACCCCGAGGAAATGCACTGTAACCCTAAGCCTTACACAACACCAATGGAATGATGATAGTTTTATACCCAATACAGATAAAGAAAGAAGTCGAAAAAAAGAAACCGAGGAGGAAGAGCATTGTACCTTAACATCATCACTAGTGTGATGATACTTTTTTAAGCCCCGGTTCGCTACAATCAATAATACCAGTAATTATTAAATTTTTACACATATACAATTTATCACACAAAAAGGGAAGTAACAGTGCAAAAATACGTAGGATTGTTTATTCATGGGTTGCATCCCTTGAAAATGTGGTCCCCGAAGGATCCGCTTTTTGACGTCACAGCAAAGGATCATGACTTTTTATATAGTAAAATACAGCGTCACCAGGAGGATCTGGATCCTTATTTAAGCTGTGAATACAACGTACCTTACTACTCATAAGAGCCATATACCAACATAAGAGTGTTACTTCTGACATACTTTATTCAGCCATGGCAACTTAGGATTTGTGAACAAGCCTGATCCTATGTCATGACAGCAGTGAAGTCGATTCTTAACCAGTATGTTTAACATCAAGTTTATAACTTACCTACGTCTCCAAAGAGCCAAGCGTGTCTGAAAGAGGATGCGATTATCATTGGATATGCCAACAGGGGATGACCTAGATCCGACAAAGCCAACCAGACGACGTAGCAGTCTGTGACCTTCAAAGTCTTTCGTTTCCACACAGACAAACAGACGATTGCGCCGTTAAGAAGTACTGCCAGGATCTCTGAAATGAAACATACATCAGGGATTCTCAACTTGAGCTACTAGTTTTGTTGTTGTTGTTGTTGTTGTTGTTGTTGTTGTTGTTGTTGTTGTTGGCGTACGCTCGCTTTGAACTCAGACGTAATCCAGGAACGTTTTACTACTTCTAGTGCACTGGACTGATTTTTCTGTGTGGATTAGCTTTCCCTATTACCAGTGTCCCTCGCCAACAGGCAAACCCACTCCGACTTCAGATGTATTTGTAATTTACCTCTACACGTCAAGGACGAAAAGGGGATTGAACCCGCTACTTCGGCATTAGCACACCGAATATGATGTTCTGTTTTCAATAGCCTTTTCTCCTAGATACAATACTTGAGCAATAATGCTAAAACTAAACTAAAACACCAGGAAGGTCCCTGTATGGTAGAAATGCAAAGACTACGAATGAATGGACTTGAAAAAAACATGATTTAATGTTGACTTCGCATTGCAGCATATTCTAGAAGTCAATATTACATCGACCTTATACTGTTGACATCAACATTTCGCAGCACCCCCGCGATCCGTTCAGCGCCCTTTCTTTCTGCAACCTTGTTCAAAATACACAGAGTAGCGAAAACTTTATTGTTTTCACATTTCTAACTCTAATTCATATTTCTACACATTCGTAAATAACAGCGATGATGCACATCATATTTCAGCCAAAGTAGTATTCATGTTTCCCCCACATAACATGTTACACAGGGTGTATTTTTAATGACTGTCCAGTGTTTGAAAACATTGCCTGTCCAAGTTTTGTATTCACCTATTATTTTGCATGAATTTTACAGATGGTGAATACAAAACTTGGACCGGCAATATCTTTAAACACTGCACAGTCATTAAAAATACACCCCATATAACTCAGCATTATGCGCCCGAAGAAATGCATATGCCTGGTTTTAAAAAAAAAACAAAAAAAAACAAAAACAACAAAACTATTTTGGTGTAAACCCGCTAAATTTAAGGAACATCTCTGTAGGGATGCCAGTAACCTCAAAATAAGTGTTGCTTTCTTTAAATATATTCAGATCGACATCGTAAAGTGTATGAAAAAGACTAACACGTCTTTTCTTTCATTTTTCTTTTGTGTGATAGATTCAGTCCCCATCATGGCCGTTATGCATTTGAACCGTTAAGGTCTCTGCCGTGTTTATGCTTCTGGCTACGGTCTGCAATCGCATTTTCCTCATGTTGGACTGGTAGTGCATGGCTCTGTCGCCCTGCTACTGAATTAGTGCGTGGCGCGAAACTGTGAGCTGTGAATTTCGTGTGAAATACTTTTACATCTGTCAGGGCTTGTGTGTAGCGTGAACTGCATGTTCGTTACGGTGCCGGCCGGCTGTTGCTAAATTGACTGTTTTGCATTTTCGGTTCACGTGTGCATTTTTCAGGAGACTCCTTGGAGTCGTCGCTGGAGCTACGGAGTTCGTGCTTTATGCGGCACTTTCGGCGGGTCGCCCTGTGGAAAGAGACCGAGCCATACGGGATAAAAACCAGAGTGAATGAAATCTTTCTGGTGACTGCCGATTCCATCGCCGATGAACAGTATTTTTCGTGGAGGACTTTTGTGTTGGCATTCTGGTGACGGCATTATGCACAGTGTACTGGTGCGGACTGTTGGCTTGCTGTCTGTTCCACTTTTCACATTGGGCAGTGAAGAGCATTTTGTGTAATATTCACTGGCACAAGAACGGAGCATAATGGGGACGACCCGTTGCCGTGAAGTTGGAACCGCGACTAACTGACTAACTTCTCTTTTGTGTATCAGACATAATTCACTGACTAACTGGCACCTTGCTGTCTTGACAATAGTTTGTAAAATGGAGTTATACCTCTCCATAACACAAAGCCTGGACTGAACTTAGAATCTATGTGTTGCCCATGTAGCATGATCCCTCTCTCGGTCTGCCTAGTTTACTCCAGAGGAAAGGTAACACCAAGACATCTGGAATAAGACAAGCTGCAGACGCTGCCGGATCAGCAAAGCAATCCTTTAACTGTGCCGCCAACCGGAGCTTCTATCCTAGACCAGTTTCCGACCAGGGCTTAGTACCTGGTCTACCCTGCCATGACATTTAGTCTTAAGGTTGCATTTTCTTGCACTAGTGGTAAAGCTTGCATCGTCGTCTCAATTGCTCCGCTTCGCCCGAAACCGTTGTCACAATGGGGGTGTCGGATTTGGTGAACTCCGCTCATCATTCAGGTGGTACTCTCTACTATCATACGGCAGCTCAGCTATATCTAAATAACTAATCTTTCTGTTAAAAGAAAAACAGCAACAAAAAAACTAGAAGACAGACTTTCACAAAAAGAACTGATTAATGATTAAACAGACGGATCATCCCCTAGCTGGGAAAATTTAAAAAAAAAAACAGATTCACACTGAAAGTAATTAACTGGAAAGTAAAGTGCGATAAAAACTATTGGGAATTGACAAGGCGTGCGATTTGTTAAAGCTTCTTTGTGTGGGCGTGTTTTTACAGAACGAACTGTGTTTACATATGGGATTCCCTTAGATGTCTTTCACAGATTTCAAGACTAATTAATGTTTCCTAAATTGCTTTCTTTTAATCGTCGTTCCTAGGCTTCTTAATTTGTTGTTTGCCAGCATTATGTGATTTCCTCTTTCACTTCTTCCTTCCTCTTCTTCCTTCGTCCTTCTTCCCTTGTCTTCTTCCTTCTTCCCTTTTCTTCTTCCTTCTTTTTTCTTCTTCTTCACTCTTCCTGTTTCTTCTTCCTTCTTCCCCTTTCTTCCCCTTCTTTCATTTTCTTCGTCCTTCTTCCTTCTTCCTTCTCCTACTCTTCCTCTTATTTCTTCTTCTTCTTCTTCTTCTTCTTCTTCTTCTTCTTCTTCTTCTTCTTCTTCTTCTTCTTCTTCTTCTTCTTCTCCTACTCTTCTTCTTCTTCTTCTTCTTCTTCTTCTTCTTCTTCTTCTTCTTCTTCTTCTTCTTCTTCTTCTTCTTCTCCACCTACTTCTCGTCGTCTCTCTTCTTCATATCCCATGTCCTCCTTTGGCTTTACTCTTTCTATATTTGTTTATTTCTTTTGAATTCTGATTATTAGCATCATTATTTTGTTATCATCATCATCATCATCATCATCATCATCATCATCATCATCATCATCATCATCATAATCATCATCATCATCATCATCATCATCATCATCATCATCATCATCACTATCAGTGGTGATGTGAGATTTGTTTCTGCGTTCGGTCTCTTTGAATTCAAGCACACACCGCGCTACTACTTTAGTGCGCTGGACTAATTTTTGCGTGTGGATTCATTTTCCCTAGTGTCCCTCACCATCAAGCGAACCCACTCCGACTTCTGAGGGTACTTGTAACTTACGTCCCCATGTCAGGGACGAGAAGTCAGCATGTTAATCCAACTGAGGTAGCATCCAACCACACATAGACTCTGACATAAACACACCCGCAGGCAGACACACATGCACACTAACCAATGCACATAAGGCAGCATCCAACCACACATACACACACACAGATACGCACTGACCAATGCACATAAGGCAGCATCCAACCACACACACACACACACAGATACGCACTGACCAATGCACATAAGGCAGCATCCAACCACACATACACACACACAGATACGCACTGACCAATGCACATAAGGCAGCATCCAACCACACATACACACACAGAGATACACACTGACCAATGCACATAAGGCAGCATCCAACCACACACACACACACACATACACACACACACAATGCATTGACCAATGAAGATGACGTAGGATCCAGGGACACACACACTGCCGAATGAAAATGAGGTCATCCAATCACACACAAACACACACTGACCAATGAAGATGAGGCAACGCCCACACACCCACCCACCCACACACACATACACACACACAAGCATGCATCAGCACACACACACACACACACTGCATTAACCAATGAAGATGAGGTAGCACCCTAACACACACACACACACAAACACACACACACAAACACACACAGAGAACATTGACCAATGAAGATGAGGTAGCATCCAACCACACACACACACCCGCACACACTGCACTAACCAATGAAGATAAGGTAGCACCCAACCACACACACACACACACACACACACACACACACACACTTCACTAACCAATGAAGATGAGGTAGCATCCCAGCAATATGTCGGCAGTGGGTGTCAGCGTGGACCGGAACTCCTCATTGTCCAGGGACGATGGTACAGCGCTGGTGACGGTCGCGGTCTCGTTGGAGCAGACCAGGGCGGCAGCAGGCGTGTGAACTTCTGAGAGTCTGCTCAAGCTGGTGCAGTTCCACATGGTTGCCGTCAAGCCAGCCCATTGAGCTCCTGGGAAGGAAACATGCACAAGACTCATGTGGTAGCTTGGTCAGTGGGAATAGGTAGTCTCTTAGCGCGGGTCTGGGGCTTGGGGGATCATGATTGGGGACAATTGCTCGACTTACGGAATCCAGTGTTTGAGATGAGCAGTAGGCGATTTGGAAGCATATAGTCTTGCGTTGACTTCGGTGGCATGAGCTGTCGGTTGTTCAGAAAGCAAAGGAAAACTTCTTGTTTTTCTTCTTTCTTTCTTTCTTTCTTTCTTTCTTTCTTTCTTTCTTTCTTTCTTTCTTTCTTTCTTTCTTTCTTTCTTTCTTTCTTTCTTTCTTTCTTTCTTTCTTTCTTTCATCTTTCTTTCTTTCTTTCTTTCTTTCCGTCCGTCCGTCCGTTCGTCTGTCTGTCTGTCTGTCTGTCTGTCTGTCTGTCTGTCTGTCTGTCTGTCTGTCTCTTCTTCTTCTTCTTCTTCTTCTTCTTCTTCTTCTTCTTCTTCTTCTTCTTCTTCTTCTTCTTCTTCTTCTTCTTTTTCCTGCAGTCTAGCGTTGGCGATCATTTCAGTTCACAGCCTTCTGTCTCTTGTGCTACGAATCATTTCTGATGCAGAATGGAAAACTACTAAGCTACAATTGCCCAGTAAATCACAAACAGCAAATACATGCTGCTGTTGATGACAACGTATGTAAAGGACATGAAACTAATATATCAGTTACTGCCGTCTCGTTGCGAATTTATAGGCCTTCGCATATTTTAGGCTGCACCATAATGAGGACAGGTTGATCAGTTTCCTTCTTCGTCGCCGACCCTTCCTGGACAATTCCAGAAAATTCTTTACATTGTCCTCTTCTGATTATAATCCGTGCAGTATGACGTTGGTGACCATGTCTGGCCTATAGCCTTCTGTCTTTCGTACATCCAATAATTTCTGAAACCGACGATCCTCCATGCCATCGTGTAAAACTGTCCAGCATCTTCCCTCTTGATTCCACCCGTGCATCTTTTCCTGTCCAGCCTTCCTGTTGTGGCGGCATACTCCAGTTTTCATCTTTTTATGTCATGGCCTAAAAATGTGGACTGTCTACTTCTGACGAGAGTAACTAGTTCGCTTTGTGAGTTAACTTATTTTATGATAGTTCATAAGTCAACACACAAGCATTGTTTGGCGCTCATGAAAGTAGAATAAAGAAGTAGAGACTAGAGGACATACTAGACACACTAATCTGTGTTTAGTGTGATGAACATTCCTCACTTTGCAGAGTGTCCCCCATAGTTGTATAATGATGTACTTTCATTAGCTTCTTCTAAACAATCGAACTACTGCAGAGCCTTCATAATTGGAAAGACTACAGATAACTGATACTATTTCGCATTTCCTGAAGGATTGTCGAAGACGTCTAATTAACGAGTAAACATTCCGAAAATAACCTTAGATGTGACTTAATTTTCCATTACTGATTTCTTACATCAACATGCTCTTTCAAAATGATTGGAATTAGTCTAAAACAATTCAATACATTTAAGTACAGTATTTGTGTAATTTAATAACAGCAGTTGGAAGCTCACAGGATGAAACATAAAAGTAAATACAGAGTTTGAAATAATACAGAAAAAAAGGAAATATGTTATTGGAGGAAGAGGCTATAATGAAGAGGTGGAATGAGTATATAAGAGAATTATATGATGGAGAAATGGAAGAATTAACAGAAGATAGTAACTTAGAAAGTCCACCTATTCTAATATCAGCAGCAGAGTTGATCCAGGATACCAATGACCGAGATCTGTGGAGAGACATGAACGCCTATGCCAGCTGGCATGGCACATGCTGATGATAAGATAGAAATGTATTCAGGAGGTTAAATGTAGAAAAGCATGTCATAAGGTGAAGATTAAATTCTATACTTTATCTTTGTCAACCGAGGCGAAGAGAAAAGTTCTTCGAAGATATACTGATCCAGTCCTAATGCACGGATGCCAATCATGAACAATTAGCAGACAAATTAAGAATTGTGTGGAATTTGCGGAGATGTGCTTTTATAGACGAATTATGAGAACACCTTGGACGGATAGAAAGAGTAATTAATATATTTTAGTTAGTCGCGGTTCCAACTTCACAGCAAAGGGTTGCCCCATAATGCTCCATGCCTGTGCCAGTGAATATCACATAAAATGCTTCTTACTGCCCCAAGTGAAAAGTGAAATCGACAGGAGTCTCAACAAACCAACAGTCCGTACAGGTATACAATGCATAAGGCCGCTGCCAGAATGCCAACACAAAATTCCTCCACGAAAAATAGTTCATCGCCGATAGAGGAATATATTTTGAAAGAAGTTAGCTCACAAAAACTGATTACTGATTACTCGCATCAGCAGATGACAGTCTACATTCTTTGAGCATGTCATGAGAAAAGTTTGAGTATGTCGTTACAACGGGAAAGTTAGATTACGTCATCACAACGGAAAAGTTGGAGAACGTCGTCACAACGGGAAAGTTGGAGTACGTCGTCACAACGGGAAAGTTAGATTACGTCATCACAACGGGAAAGTTAGATTACGTCGTCACAACGGGAAAGTTGGAGAACGTCGTCACAACGGAAAAGTTGGAGAACGTCGTCACTACGGGAAAGTTGGAGTATGTCGTCACAACGGGAAAGTTGGAGTATGTCGTCACAACGGGAAAGTTGGAGTATGTCGTCACAACGGGAAAGTTGGAGTATGTCGTCACAACGGAAAAGTTAGATTACGTCATCACAACGGAAAAGCTGGAGAACGTCGTCACAACGGAAAAGTTGGAATTTGTCGTCACAACGGGAAAGTTGGATTATGTTGTCCCAACGGGAAGGTTGGAGTAAGTCGTGACAACGGGAAAGTTGGAAGGGAAGAGAGGCAGGAGGAAACCAAGAAAGAAGGTGTTGTACAGTTTGACATCATGGCATGGGGGAACATCATTATCAGAAATTATTGGCAGTTTGTTAGTTGCATCTCCTTTACAGGACATCGCAGTCATCCTCAACATTTTTATGGCTATTTGTGATCTCGTGGCAAGTTTACGTTCAGTAGTTTGCATTGCTTTAAGAACGACCGACATTCATGCCATTTTATGATAACCAACACCATGGCGGTCTGCTTCCAAATCGCTCTAAGCTATGCTTCGAACGCGGTATGCGGGACAGAAAATCGCATTCGTAAGCCATTCATTACAGCGCAGTCTCAACTGGCAGTACACGAGACAAACCGATGTGGACAACATGATCGCCAACACCACAAGCCAACGGTTATAAGACGTGTCCCAATGAGTTCTGAATGAGTGTTGAGTTGAGCTAAGAACCGACGTCACTGCACTCAAGACATTCAAACACGCGCTCCGTCCCCTCGTTCAAGAGTCATGCTGCTAATCGTTCCCATCGCTATCTGATTAAAAGTTTTTCTGATCGTCCCTCTCAGTTTTGAGAATCGTCCTGAACCCCCGCTTCCCACCGCTCTATCATTATCTGAATGAGATCTCAACATTTTAATTCCAACTGAACGATGCGTGGAATGAACCCCTATCCCGCCATCAGCCCGATGAAGTTTATATGCGAGCGCTTCATACTTCTCGACCAAGCTGAGCTCTCGTAATTGGATAGGTAGGGTGTATTTTTAATGACTGTGCAGTATTTGAAAATATTGCCGGTCCAAGTTTCGTATTCGCCCTCTGTAAAGTTCATGCAACATAATAGGTAAATACGAAACTTGAACCGGCAATATTGTCAAACAGCACAGTCATTAAAAATACACCCTGTACTACAGATACAGTTAATTGTGTGTCCTTTGCAGGTCGTTGCATTCAACATTTACTGGCTGTTTGTAATTTACTAGGCAACTTAGTACAGTATTTTGCCATTGAGGATACAGCATCAATAATAACAGATCCACATGCAATACATGAACTTCTATTTGCAGACGATTAGTGTCTGATTTGTAGAGACGAGGGCAGACTGCAAAATTATATTAATAATCTGAGTTCAACGTGCAGCAGATACAATATGAGTACAAACACAGCCAAAACTGAAGTAATGCAGGTTAGCATATATTCTGGTTCACTAAGTATAAAAATAAATAGCACATCTTTGAAATAAGTTAAAGAATTCAAATATCTTTGAAGTATGATCACAGAAGATGGCAGATTGGATAGAGAAATCGAAATCAGATGTCAAAAAAGCAAGTGCTCTTTCATATCAACTATCACCCATACTGAAACTTCCAAACATACCTATGTCTGCAAAACGACAGATAATAAACACCATATTCACACCAACCCTATGCTACCAATCTCAAACTTGGACACCATCCAAATTCATTCATTCATTCATTCATTCATTCATTCATTCATTCATTCACATTCATTCATTCATTCATTCATTCATTCATTCATTCATTCATTCATTCATTCGTTCATTCAGTAGCATGTACCTTTTAAGAACCTCGCTCCCATAACAACCTTCCGGGAAACCTCTTGATCATAAGCAAGATGGCCCGCGTCCGATACAACCATCTGGAGATCATCCGCGACATCCTGCACCCATCTTCTCTTTGGCCTTCCACTTTCTCTCTTCCCAGACATATACCCCTACATTATTGTTCTCTCCAAACTTTCGTGACGTTTCAAGTGACCAAAATATTTCAATGTTCTTTGCTTTATCGTCTTTAACAGCCAGCCGTCTTCAATATTCAGCTCTTGAAGTATGGATGCATTTGTTCTTTTCTTTATCCAAGATATTCCTAGAACTCGTCTATAACATTTAAATTCAAATGCATTTAACGCACAGAAAACCACAATCAGTGAAAGGGTTAACCTTACACTTACGTCAATAAAGTTGCTTAGATGTAAAGGAAGAATAACGTGTATTCCGGCACGGGAGAGCATAGCAGTAACACACAACTCAGTTGAGAACTACAAAATAAGTTTTACGTGTTATAAGACACACACGAAGTTTTCCAGCAACAAGAAGTACACACAGAAGCAGTGTCGCCACATAGCCTGAGTACAGCACACATACAGCATGTAGGATACAGTGAATTGTCAGTTAGTCACAGATTGTGAGGAAGATTGAGAGAGGGAGGACCACCTTACATATTCTCCTCAGTAGAACAGTGTATTTGCATCCTGAACGAAAGTTGGTGGGACTGCAGTTGGCTGGGAGATATGTTGTAAGTCGTCCATCACAGTGGAATAAAGTAATTGTGTCAACTGCAGCTGTGAGTGTGTGTTCACTACCTCCAGAGAGTTGGAACTGCAATTGTGTGTGTGAGCAAAGTGAAAGAACGTTATACTACCGTATTTCCCCGAAAATAATACCTACCCCTATAATAAGCTCTATCACGATTTTTCAGGATGCTTTTAATATAAGCCTTAGTCCTTAAAATAAGCCCTAGTTAAGATCGTCAGCTTTTTTTTTTTTTTGCATATCCCTTACAGGACGTTGCAGTCAACATCAGCATTTTTCAGTTGCTGTTGATGTACTAGGCAAGATTACGCTCAATAGTTTGCCATTGCTTTCTGAGCTACCAGCTCACATACCCCTAAGTTACCAACGCAGCGGGAACCGCTACCGATTCTCGCGCAGGTTACGTTATTCATGAGAATATACGGGATTACGGAGAAAGACGTTTACCCCTAGGCAAGGGAGATCATTGTTGCCGAATGGCCAGTCGGAGTACAGACGCCACTGGTGCGCACTTAATGATGAACGAATGTGATTCATAATTAAATACGTCACTCGTGTGAAATAAAGTTACCAATGCACTACGAGCAGGCTACATGGTCAAGAAATGCTCATTTAAGGAAAGCTTCATTGCTGAACAGGGGAAACTGTGAACAATGGTTCTACAGGAAATGGCGTCGCAAGAAATTCAGGCCAGAATTGGGGATTTGGAGAGTTATAAGGATATTCCAGAAGACGATGACATGACTGTATTTTTAAAAAATTATAATTGTGTACATGAATACCGGTTTCCGTGGCCACAGGCTTGCGAACGCAGTTCATGAGTCGGGTACCAGGCGTTCGAAGCTCAGCTGCGACCGATTTGTGCAGCAGACCGTGTCGCGCTGTGCTGGTATGGGAGCATGTCGTTCAGAAAGCAATGGCAAACTATTAAACGTAACACTTGCCTAGTACATCAACAGTAGCTGAAAAATGCTGGTGTTGACTGCAACCTCCCGTAAGGGATACGCAACAAATTTAAAACATGAATACATGTAGATATTTGTCTCTGAAAAGAAAAATAATATATAAGACTTACCCTGAAAATAAGCCCTAGTGCATTTTATAAGGCTAAAATTAATATAAGACCCGGTCTTATTTTCGGGGAAACACGGTAAATACATCATTAATCAAATCATCTCTATCCCCCAACAAACAACCATAAGCGTAAAGCGGAAGCCGTGCCGTGGCAGTATTCGTCTAATTTACGAGTAAACATTCAGAATTTATCTGTTTTCACTTTTTTTCAATTGTTTTCACTTTCCATTGCAGATAACTGTCATTGCCTTGTTCGATACACTGCTTGCACCTTGCCGTCTTCACAGACGATAATTTGTTACGTAGTGCTCCAAAAGGGTGTAATAACCGCAACCCATTGCGGGGACCAGGGATGGGGCTATACCTCTCTATAACACAAAACCTGGATTGAATTGTAGAGACAATGTGTTGCCCATGCAGCATGATCCCTCTCTCGGCTTGCCTAGTTTACTCCAGAGGAAAGGCAAAACAATACGTCTGGAACAAGACAAGCTGCAGAAGCTGCCGGATCAGCAAAGCAAGCAATGCTCTAACTATCTGCCTGCTGGAACTTAGATCCTAGACCAGTTAGTCTGCCCTGCCATGACATTTAGTTTTTAGGTTGCATTGCCTCGCGCTAGGATACGGCTTGTACTCTCCTAATTGCGCTCCTCTGCCCGAAGGCGTTGGCACAATGTGGATGGGTCTTGTGAGCGCCGCCAAACATTTGAAGCTAACAGAAAGCAGGTATTACGGTCTTTTGTCATACGGTAGATCAGTCATATCTGACTGAGACCTGACCAACAACATTCGGCTCTAACAGAAAGCAGGTAGTACCGTCTACTGTCATACGGTAGCTCAGTCATATATGACTAAGACCTGACAAGACGCTATACTATTCTTCTAATAAACGAATAAACATTCAGACTTTAACCCTAAATGTGTCTTTACTTTCAATTGTAGATAATTGTCATTATCTTTCGGGTTAATCTTTCAAAAGTGCTAAAAGATAAACGGATCTACGTCATCTCACCGAGCTTTACCCCCATATGGCTCAGTCTCTGTCCGCAGGGTGTCCTGCCTAAAGCGTCGCACAAAGCACGAACTCCGTAGCTCCATCGACGACCCCGGGAGTCTCCGAGATAATTGCATTGATAATTGCCAGGTAAGTTGCGTAACCACTACACTACGGAGACTCCCCACTACACTCTTAATTGATTCAAAGCCGAAGGATAATATATCACCACATGTGATGTGACCTTCTATTTGGACAGAAGGATGATATATCGCCATAATAGCGTCACCGTGTTATTTGTTTCGTTTCGTGGTATCTTCCGCAATTTCAATGCTCAGAGAACGGAAATTTACATTATAATACTCGTTGATGTGATTGTATACGATGTTTGGTCCAAACCTACTTTTTTATTGAGCACTGTATCAGTTAAAAACACGGAACAAATAGAAACTCGTATATCCAGCGAATCAATTCATCCCGGTCTATGGAAATAGTACAAATCTATGTTTGTTTCGTCTCGTATTGCGGGAATAATGTACTTCATTTCTCCACTTAATGACTGTGTCTAGACGAAGCTATCTAGTTCTTATCTAGGTGTTTTCCGTTGCATCCTGTCGCTTCTTTGTTATCACGGAAAGTTGCATTGATTGATTGGATTCGATGATATCCTTATAGCGTTTGGAAGTATCTGTTAGTGGCTTTATGTCCTCTGTCGGGTTGTTCAGCCTGTCATGGACATGTTGTCATTATGTGTAGTCAATCAAATCGAAACCCTACGACTCTTAACAGCAAAAGTGGAAGATGATGAACATGATGATAGATCAATCGGAGGATATTATATGTATATATCATCATCATCATCATACGTGCCTTGCAGGCTGGCGTGGCCGATCATGCCTCTTCACAAATTATGATCTCCGACGGCATCGAGTGTTGACTCGCTTCCGTGCCATGACACAAGCCTGTCAAGAATCCTCTCACGCTGTCTTCCTTTAACTCTCTTTCAGCAAATCTTTCAGGTTGTTACAAGATGTTCCGGTTTTTGTTTTCTCACAATGGGTGGGGGAGGTAGATGAACAATTGGTGAAAGACAATGGACCAGCAAAGGACCAGGCTGGCATCCTGAACGCCTTGAAGGAAGCAGGACGAGTAAATGACTCATAGGAAGGGCGTGATTGTGTAACTGTGACCAGACTGCCAGTACATCATTGACACAGGGTGAAGCTAGTCTAGCGCGCCACGCTGGAGTCCAAAGAAGAAATATCGACAAGCAACACACAACTGGTGTCATCGGTCGCTACAAGCTAGAGGAGATACTGGGGAGGGTATCTGAGCACTTATGTATAGTGATGTATAGTATATATATTAACTGATTTTCGTCAAGTCTTTTCAGAGAATAATCTATAAAGCTACTATAGACAATAAACAAAACGTGATAATCAAAGTGAGAGGACATGCAGGAAGCTGCCCTAATATGGGTCATCAAGTTTATACATCACCAAGCTGTCATTGAGTGAGCAGAGAAATCAATACACGAATTGTGCGCCAAAATCAACAGAATCGAAGTCTTTAGCGAGAAGATAAATTGCTTGTCACACTTAATTGACGATAATTGAAAAACAAACCCAGCGCATTGAAGTTAACATTCTGGTAAACATCGTTGAACAAGCGAGGTTTCTCTTCCAAGGACAGATGATAGCAGAGGCTTTCACTAGCACAGATCACTGTGTTTCTTCTTCTTCTTCTTCTTCTTCTTCTTCTTCTTCTTCTTCTTCTTCTTCTTCTTCTTCTGCTGTTTCTTGTCCTTCTTTCGTCTTTTGGACGTAAATGCTTTGTGCCTGTTGACAGCAATGCTGCGATATTTGCGCCTGTTTCTGCCGACTACTTGGGGCGTTTGTTGACCAGGTAAACCTCCCTTGACCTTTAGGCTTTTTATTAGAGCAAGTTTAAGTTTGCTCACAGTTGGGATTCTGGCCGAGTGGGTAGAACGCCGTGCTTCCATTGGGTAGACCCGGTTCCGAATCCCCAGTAAGATGATTGCTTTTTTTCTGTCATGTATAGTTTGCAACGAATTACAGACAGAGATGATTAATATTGGGAGAACATGGAGGGAGTTATAGACTATAGGAGATATCTAACAGATAGAACAGCTCGACGTGGTTTGGTTGCAGACATATGCTCCAGTGGGCTTCGAGGAATGAAATAGAAGAAGAAGACTGTGAAGAAGATGAAGGCAACGAAGAAGAAGAAGAAGTAGCTTGCTCATATTGTTTTCCCGCATATTCTTTACAGGACATTGCAATCAACACCAGCATTTTTCAGCTGCTGTTGACCGTTTGGCACATTTTACGTTCAGTAGTTTGCCACTGATTTCTGAATGACCGGCTCACATACCCCCGTAAGTAACCAACGCGACGCGATCCGCTGCCGAATCTGGCGTAGCTGTCTTTCGTAGGAGAGTATACGGGATTACGAACAACGTTCTTAACCCCTGCGATAGGGAGATCGGCCATACTTTTTTTTACTAAATAAAATAAAAGTTAGTTGCATATCCTTTACGGACGTAGCAGTCATCCCAAGCATTTTTTCGTTGTTCGTGATTCCTGGGCAAGTTTACGTTCAGTAGTTTGCCATTGCTTTCTGAACGACCGGCACCCATACCATTTCATAAAAAACAACACAGCTGTGTTTCGAACGCGGTTTGTCTGATAACGAACTGCGCCCGTAACCCCTTTACCACGAAGCCGGTTTGTTTACTAAACAGAGGTTCAAACCAAAATATACTCTTAGGCTATATAAGTACAGAAGCCATACACAATATGTTGCATGACTTGTTGCCTGGCATGTGTGGCTGCATCTCGTCGGTTTGCATAATGCAGTTATATATCACATTCAGTTAAAGCATGAAGAACACGTCAGCTGAAACAATTAAAACACATAGTCATAGGTATTATTCGAATATGGAACGGTAATTTCAAATGTACAACGAACTCAGTCGATGGTGATAATGATGCAGATCTTGACGGACGGCAATGACGACCAATATTCAACAAGTATTTCCTTCGTCTGTCAGCTATCCCATTGGACAGTACGCTCTTCCCTGCACTTTATCACCCATTGGGACATATGCCCTCAACAAAACCACAATAAACCGTCCTGTCTTTTCCTATCTCCTGCAGCTCTCTCCGTGCCCTCCCAGTATAATTCATCTCTGCAATTATCTTTTCCGTGTGCGTGAGTGCGTGCGTGCGTGCGTGCGTGCGTGCGTGTGTGTGTGTGTGTGTGTGTGTGTGTGTGTTAGAGCTCCAACAATTTCGCTTGTGCAATCGCTATGACACAGTAGTTAGTGCGCTTATCTATTGGCTAGATATTCGCTTGATCCAATCTTTATCGTGATGAATTTATTGAGTTGATTCGAGTTGACTGGATAACTGGATTGCCAATTAGCGGTGTACCATAACAGGCAATGATGTACAGACCAAACGGAAGCAGAAGAAGAGACCGGCAGCTTAAACGATGGACAGAGGGATTAGCAGAGTCCATGGGAATCTCGATATGTGAAGCCAATAAGCAGGGACTCTCCTGCTGTTTATGTTTCATCTCGACAGCGCAAGTTGCAAGAGAACGAGATGCTGTGAGATGAGAGAGATGAGTTGAGTCAAGAACCGATACCACAGCACTCAGAACATTCCCATCTTCAACATTAAGCGTAGAGTACCAATACTAATGGTGCAATAGCAGTGTGATTGTGTGTCTCTCAGGCCTGTCCTAGGAGTTATAATTGTCGGCCAGATCCTCTGGTCACTCCTCGCAGCGCCATTCTCTCCAAGCCGTGATGATCTTTCTGTTCGTCTACACCACATGTGTCAATCTCAAGGCCCGCGGGCCAAATCCGGCCCGAGACGTCTCAACCGACGCACAAATATATTCGGCCCAAGAGAAAATTTAGGCAAACCATATATTTTTCTATGGTCACGATATAAAGTGCAAATCAAATTGACATTTACAGACGATGTGGTGGTGTACAGACAGGGCAGAGACAGGGCCAGTTTGGCGAAAGACTTACAGGTGACAGTAAACAGGGTGGTGGAGTGGTGCAGGGACGCAGGGGCCATTTTACACCCAGACAAGGCATCGGTTGTGTGGTACTCCCTGGATAACCGGATCGTCAAGGCAGAGAGTAAGTTGAAGTACTTGGGTATCACCTTTGACAGGTGTTTGTCTTTTAAGGATCACGTGGAGGCTTTGGTGGTGAAGGCTGGTAGGGGACTGAATGCATTGAGGGCTATGGCAGCAACCGGGGTAGATCAGAGGATGCTGTACAGGTTCTTTCAGCAGTTAATAATTTCTGTCATTGAGTATCGTTTGGGGCTGCTGACAGTATCAAAGAGCCAGCTTGAAAGGTTGGAACGCATACAGAATGCTGCCATGCGGTTAATCCTGGGGTGCACAAAGGACACACCAATTATATGCATGAGACATATCCTGGCGTTACCAACAATGACGGATAGGCATAGGGTCCTTCAGGCCAAATGGTACCTGAGAGTTGCAGCAGATAGAGATCACCCGCTGCGTGCAGCAATGGATATGGTCAAGGGTCATAGACTAAGACGAGGCAGGTCCTGGATGGCACAGGCAGAACTTTCTATAAGTCAGATGAGTGATCTAGAGACCATCAATCGTGAAAGAGAGTGGGTTGAAGTTCCGGAAGACACGACGGACTGGCACAATGTAATAATAACACTGGGTCGTGAGTGCAGAGAATGGGCAGCGGTCCGCACTGAGTTTGAAGTGCAACAGTTAATTCAGAGCAACACACATTAAGGTGACATAGTCATCTACACCAATGGGTCAGTGGTGAGAAACAGACGTAGTGGCCGGGGCTTTATTGCAAAGGCTAATGGACGAGTCTTGAAAAAGGAGAGTCTGGCATATGAGACAACGACCTCCAGCATGAGAATGGAGGTGGAGGCAGTAACAGCGGCATTCCGGTGGCTAGAGGAGACCACTGCAACACACATTGTATTCATTAAGGATTCAAAGAGTTTGCTTAGTAAGGTGGAGAAAGGAATGTTTCGTGTGGAATGGCTCTCGTCGCTTCAGGGGTCACAGATTGTGAGAATTGTATGGATATTTTGCCCTGGCCATGCGGGGGTACGGGGGCATGAACAGGCTGATAGGCTAGCAGGGAATGCACCTCTTGGTGGTAGTTTGCCTATGGACAAGTGGGAAGTGGTTGTGCGCTTGTGGGACCAGGTGGAGAAGGCGAAGGAACAGATTGAAAACCCATATGTGGAAAGAATGAGATTGCTGGGGATCGGCAGGATTTCTATAAGAATCTCAAAACTGAGAGGGAAGACCAGGAGAACGTTTCATCAAGTAGCAGTGGGAACGATTAGTAGTTTGACTCTTCGCTGGCTGTTGAACGAGGGGACGGAGCACGCACGGGAATGTCCAGAGTGCAGTGATGTCGGTTCTTAACTCAACTCAACTCAACAACTCTACAGCCATTTGTAACTTACTTATTGACTTCTCCTCGTAATTAACGCCCCAAGTCAAGGACGAAGGTCAAAATTTTAGTCCAGCTGTCCGGTGTAGGAGCTGAACCCCTTACCTCGATATCAGCACATAGGATGTTTAAGAACGCGCGTTTTTAACCATTAAAAAATTCAGTTCAGCACTACTAGAGGTAGTGTGTATTGACTACGCTTGAGTTCAAAGCGGCCGAGCGCAAAAAAAGCAAGGGTCATGTATAAGCTCAGTGTTCTTGTCCTGACCATGCCACATGGTCAAGCCATCCAGGTATTTACTTCTCTGCCTTCCTCTTGGCCCCCCCCCCCCCCCCCCCCCCCCGCTATATTGCCAGCTCTCACCAAGTTCTCCAATTTATTTCTTCTCATAACATGACCCAAAAATGTTGACTGTCTATGTCTGTTTTCTCTAATCAGTTTATTATCTTTATTTGTTTCTTGTAGGACTTGTTCATTGGTTTTTCTGTCTGTCCGTGGTATTATTTGCGTATAACATTCTCCTTTACTTTCTTTGCCTTGTGGGTTCTAGAAAAAAAAAGTATTTTCTAGATAAACTATTATTTAAAGTAATGAAAAAGACACATTCACAACGATAGATAAACTTTTATGTTAAGTAATGAATGAGACGCATTCACAAAAATAGATAGTTAATAACACCATGGCAAAACAATCGTAATGTTTGGCGCCTTATCAGCAAAAGAGAACATTACGGCAAACGGGAGACGGGAGGTCAACAGAGAGATACAAACACTGGATGGATGTGTAGTGTGGCGCGGAATTTTGTGGAAGCTGCGATAATATGATTTTATAGGAGTATGTTAAGAACAGTGTGGGCGGATAGAAAGAGTAGTGAAGACACCTTTAAAGTAGTCAACTCATAAAAGAGAGCCTGTGTTTTTCCCCCACATCAGAATCAGACAGTCCACATTCTCTGGCAATGTTATGAAGAGAGGAAAGCTGGAGTTCGTCGTGACAACGGGACAGTTAGGGAAGGGGAGGCAAGGGAAGACCAAGATACAAAATGCTGGGCAATGGAATATCTTAGCATGAAGGAACAGAGTTATCAGAAATGATGGGCAGTACGTGAGATATAAGGCTGTGGATAGACCTGAACACCATCGCCACGCGGCTTGGACTATTAGAATACTTTCGGTGTCAATGCTGGATTGTAATTGTCACTTAAACCTAATTCGTTTGGTCTAGCACACTAATCGGTTACAGAATATCGATGTTCTCATATGACATAAAACAATTTGTTACCTTTCTTTTACAGGACGTCGCAGTCAATCCAGTATTTACTGGCTGTTTGTGATGTCTTGGCAAGTTTACGTTCAGTAGTTTTCCATTGATTCTCTGAACGACCGGCACTCATATCATTGGAAGAAAAAAAACAGCACAAGGCGGCATGGTTTCAAATCGCCTGCAGCTGTGTTTTGAAAAGCGGTATGTGGGATTATGATTTGCATTTGTAATCCCTTCGCCACAGAGCGGGCATAATGCATGTACAGTGCCGCATCGTCTGGTCTTGACGGGCTGCATACGACTCGCGATCAGCAGATTAGCTAACTCGCGTGTCTCAAATACAGTTGCAGACTGCAGTTAATACTGTTATAATGATCTGCTCAAGCAGTATATCTGCCCTTCTTGCCGAACGATCTTGTGTAATTAGATCCCAGTTTCCTCCACTACAGGCGACCATCTTGAGTAATTAGGTACCAGTATCCTCCCCTACAGGCGACCATCTTGAATAATTAGATACCAGTATCCTCCCATACAGGCGGCGATCTTGTATCATTAGGTCTCTTGTTTGCCCTGTAGACCCTAGCCATTCAGCATATGACAGGGCTTACAATGAAATCCTTAAAAGTGTGATAGAAATTACAATAACCATGCCATTCTCTCGTAACCTGTCAATAGTGTTTTTAAGGATGTCATGAGTATTAAGCACGTGACATCGCGGTGCAGATGAACACGATGACGTCATACGGATAATTTACAGATGGCCGCCCCACATTTCACATCACGAATACCGTTTTAACAAATATTTTAAAATTAAGGTGAACAAAAAGAAGAAAAAACAATTTTGCAAGAAAATGTTTAATTTCATGTCCAAATTTTTGAGTCAAGTTTGTTTTTATGTCTTTAATAAATGTCAAGTGTAAGACATTTTACGAGCTCGAGAAAAAAATAAATTGTGTGAATTTCTCACATTTTTAGAATAAATATATCGCTAGTATAAGATTTAATCTCAACATGTAAAAACCAAACATAAATTCAGCGGATATAAAGTGTCAACGCTTTTAATCCCTCAGGGTAGGTTTCATCATTTTAAATATATAGTTGTAACGCTGGAAACATTATGCAAAATTAGCACGAGCTTAGAGCATGGTGGAGAAATGTTCAATTGCCAGATCTACAGTCGACTACAGTATCACTTCAGTTGTCGTCGGTTTCAGATTTCGTTGATATTTTCCGCAAAAAGTGTCTCGGTTTTCGTCGGTTGCTTCGAATTTCGTTGGCGTGCCGACTTGACCTCGCTGCTAATTTTGCGAAAACAAAGGGACCCACGCGTTTTTCTACTTAGTTCGGCGTTGTTCATCGGTGTGTGAGCATCACTTGCTAATAATGAAATACGAAAGTGGCGTTAAGATTGCTGAAATCGGCTGCATGGACGGGAAGTCGCCAATCACGATCAATTCCATTGTGGCGAAAAAGAAAGAAATAAAGGAGGCGAATGTAGCTAAAGGCGTGAATGTGATAACGAAACCGAGATCGCAAACAATTAAAGATGTCACACAATTATTATTAATCTGGATTAATCAAAACCAGTTAGACAACGATTCTGTTTCTAAGGCAATCATATGTGAAAAGGCCAGACTGATCAGTTGTATGCCGATCTCATTAAGAAAATGCCTGGGACGAGTGCTCGTGTTCTTATTAATTTTAAGGTCAGCAGAGGAAGGTGTAAAAAATTCAAGAGGTGCACTGGCATACACACTGTTACTAGGCACGGCGAAGGTGCGAGTTCAGACAAGTCTGGAGTCGAAAAAAAAAACAGTATTAAACGCTATATTTATTCTCTGTAAAATGTGGTTTTCATATGTATTTTGGAGTTTCTAGAACGAATTAACAGAATTTAACTTGATTCATACGGAAATAATTGCCTCGGTTTTCGTCGTTTTCGGATTTTGCCGATTGTTTTCGGACGGAAAAGAAGGTTTTACTGTGTATCGTGATAAGCTGCAGAGCAGCTGAAAACATCATCATCATGTGGCCTAGAAAATAACTTATGCATTCGTGTTTCTCCACAGATCTTTAGTGTTATGGATTAACTCTGCTGATGATATTCTCCTATGCCACTGCCTTAGTCCATCCAGTATCATTTCTCTTGGGTTGTCTCTGTCTCTTACCCCGCTAATTTTTCCAGTTGTCATGTTGTTCTTCAGTGCATCACTTCTCATTACATGACCAAAGAATGTTGTTTATCTATTTCTTATAGTTGTAAATAATGGTCGAGGTGCGAGGAAATGCAGCTTTAAGACTAAATGTAATGGCAGGGCAGACCAGGCACTAAGCCTTGTTTGGCAACTGGTCTAGGATCGAAGTTCCAACAGGCGGACAGCTAGAGAATTGCTTTGCTGATTCGGCTGTTTCTGCGTCTGTTCTTGTTCCAGGAGTATTCGTGTTACCTTTCCTCTTGAGTAAATTAGGCAGGCCGAGAGAGATATCATGCTGCATGGGCAACACATGGTATCTGCAATTCAGGCTGTGTGCCATGGAGAGATTATTATGCCTTATTTTTTTGAAGGACAATGTAATAAAGTATCGTCTGTAAAGATGTCAAGGTGACAATTCATTCGTTCTTTCAGTAGCATGATCTTTGCAGAACTTCGCATCCATAACAACATTTCGGAAAACTTCTCGGTCCGATACACCCACCTGGAGATCATCAGCCACATCCTGCACCCAACTTCTCTATGGCCTTCCTCTTCTTCTCTTCCCGAACACATACCCCTCTATTATTGTTCTCTCCAAACTTACATTACGTTTCAAGTGACCAAAATATTTCAAATTTCTTTGTTGTGTTGTCTTTAGTAGCCAACCTTCTTCAATATTTTGATCTTGTCGTATGGATGCATTTTGTTTTCCTTTCTGTGTCCAAGATATTCTTAGAATCCGTCTATAATATTTATATTCAAAGGTATTTATGCGCTGTTCAACTTATTTAGTAAGTGTCCAGGTTTCACAGGCGTATGTTGCAACTGGAAAGATGCAGGCTCTTTAAAAAATATAATTTGTGTAGGTCTATCTGTCCCACACCACAATTTATTCAGTTGTTTTAGTTATTGAACTGCAATAGAAAGGTGACAATACAGCAAATATAATGCTCTGGTTTCATCAGCCTCTTTCAGGCAATCGTTGTCAGTTATTCTGGCAGCCCAAGAAATTCGCAACATTCGTCTCAGGAACCACTCCCGCTGCTTCCAAGCCTTTCCTTATTTGTTTATTCACATTCCATGATTTACAGCCATACAATAAACCAGGTTCTATAAATTTGAGTACTTTATTTCTAACATTCAATGATAGTGGCATTGCACAATATACTTCTCATGTTCTGGAATGCAGCTTTTGCGTGCCCTATTTTGCTCTTAATCTCCGTCGTACATCTTCTATTTGACGTTATAATTGTCTCTAGGTATTTACATTTATTAACTTGGTTACGAATTGTCTCTTCTATTGTTGTCATTTTGTGCACTCTCTATTAATAGCCGGCTCCGTGGCTAAAGGCGGACATTTACTATTTTTTTAAACAATGACATGAAAGTCATCGTGGCCGAATGGATAAGAGACCTCGTTCTTAAACATCCGGTGTGCTGATGCTGAGGTAAGCGGTTCAACCTTTACACCGGACAGTTGGACTAAAATGTTGACTTCTCGTCTTTGACTTGGGGACGTAAATTAAAAGTACCTCTGAAGTCGGAGACGGTTCGCCAGATGGCAAGGCCCGTCGTCATTTGGAGGTGACAGGTTCGAATCCCGGTCGGTAACTATAGCTGTCAATTTTTATGTTGCCTAGTGTGTTCTCTAGTCTATACTTCCTTCTTCTCACTTCTACGAGAGCCAAACAATACTATTTGTTTTTATTTCTGTCTTAGTGGCCTTAAAGGGTTCCCCATTTGATTTCCTGTGTTATACTAGTAGTAGTAGTAACACATGTGGACTACGTCTGAGTTCAAACCGAGCGAGCAGGAAAAAAAAATCAAAACAACAACAATGACATTAAAGTCTAGAAAAGATAGTTATGGAGGAAAGTGTTCCGGGGAGGCACAGACAAGCACGATCACAATACAGATGTCTTCATCTTCTCTGAACACCTTCAGACTTCAGCGTGAATTCATCCACAGAAAACAGCTATCAGCCTGAACTTGTTGACATCTCCATAAAATGTGTATGCAGATGGATTCAAGATGTGATAGATAATATGACAGCTGAGGGAGACTGGCAATAGGGAGAGATAATTCACAGGCAAAGATATAAATGATGGAGAAGATGAAGAATTATTATGGTGTTTTTGTATTTGCTAATTAGAAAAGGGAGAGCAAGAAACGGAGAGATTGGGGGAGAGGGGATAGAGAGAGAAAGAGATAGAGAGAGAGGGAGAGAGAGGGGAAGGGGGAGAGAGAGGTGCGAGAGATGAAAGGAGAGAGAGATGGAGGTAGAAAGCGAGAGAGAAAAATAGGGCGAGAGAGAAGGAGAAAGAGAGAGAGAGAGAGAGAGAGAGAGAGAGAGAGAGAGAGAGAGAGAGAGAGAGAGAGAGAGAGAGAGAGAGAGAGAATATGGCGATTGTGCTGTTGGGAAACTTGTTGACATTTCCATAAAGTGCGCGTGCAGATGAAGTCGAGATGAGATAGATAATATGAGAGTCGAGGGACGCTGGTAATAGGGAAAACTAATTCACACGCAAAAATCAGTCACGTGCGCTAGAAGTAGTGGCACGTGTATGGACTACGCTTGAGTTCAAAGCAATGATTGAATCACACACACACAGACACAGACACACAGACACACACACACACACACACACACACACACACACACACACACACCGACACAACTACATGAAAAATACTACATGAAAATATTGGTGTAAAAGTTACTTCACTGTATCATTGTTGCGGGCTGGACACGATCTTCACTTGATCCGCTTGTATGATTCCAACAAAGTGAATAAACCGGTTGTGTGGTCAATAACGTCGCGAGCCCAGGGATTGACCTTCCATTTGCATTTGCGGGGCGCTATCGAAAACAAATCACCTAAACTGTTCAAGAAACCTGATACGGGAGAGAAAATGGCACGTGGCAAGACTAACACCAGAAGACAGCCGACATACAAGATGAGCAGCGTGGAGGCCGCCAAAGCCCCAAAGAAGACGAGAGGAGAGAACCTGCCTGTGAGCTGCAGCAAAGAACCAGAACCTACAGTAACCTCAATAGAAGCTACCACGAGGAAGACCGACGACAACCCACCACAAACAAGAGCCAAGACTATCGAGAAGCAGAGTGAGGAGAAAGACACCAGAGTCGGAAAGACCGACTCACAGACGACCAGATGGGTTGTCAAACGTATCCAAGTGGAGCTGACAGATGACCAGATACTGAAGCAGCTACAAGAGGAAAATCTCCACATCCGAATCTTGAAGGCGGAGCGGCTGCTGACATACTCCAAGATCCCTACAACTTTAGCGGTGGAGACAAGAGATGGCAGCGAGATGCCGATCACAGTACCAATGAACAACAGTCGGAACTATTCATCCCGAGAATCGCGCAATGCTCAAGGTGCCAGAGGGCCGGCCACAGCAGAACAACATGCCGCAGCAAGACAGAGAGCTGCCGATACTGCGCCGAACAACATGCCTTCAAGGCATGTCCGCTGGCCAAACAGGACTAGGACTTCCGAAAGCCCAATTACAAGAGAAAGTGCGCCTGCTGCAGTGGCAAACATGGAGCAAGATCCCTGGGCTGTCCGTACCTCCAATGACACAGAGATGTCTTACAGACCGCTATTTCTATAAAGACAAGCACTGCGGAGGCGCGAGACAGCCACGGGCATCTCACAAGCCGAAGAAGCTCAGCTCCAAGGCCAGATAGACGAGCAGAAGAAGCAAATTAAGGCACTCCTGACACCGACACCAACCAGCGACAACGAAAATCTACTGGCTGACATGAAGGAAATCCAGCACAGCATCAAGCAAGAGGAGGAACGCATAGCACAGATTAAAGAAGAAAATAAAGAATTTCTACAAACATTCAATACCAAAAGAGAACTACTGAAATCCGAAAGGGAATTAAGAAAAAACAAGCCAGCTGAAGCCACGCGTAAGAACGCAGAGGAACAGCAAGCTGAAGCCAAGCCCAACACCAATGAGAAACCTCAAACGGAAGCCAGTAACTCATCCTCAATGAAGAACGTACCCAAGGGTAAACCACTTGTCAACCAGAAACCCGACACAAGTACAGCCAGCCTAGAGGAGAAAACCGATAAACCTAACAAAACGCGCCAACCATGGACCGACGAAGAAACGGCGAGAGTAAACCAAACTGTATACACCATGCTCATGGATAAAACACCGAAAAAAGGCAAAAAACAACTAAACGAAAGGATGAGTCCTTATAAGGATTGCATTCTATCAAAACCTGACGAGCCAGGAGCCAACACTGACCAAAGAAACCTTCAGAGGCCACGGACACAAAGGAGAACCTGCCGGCCGATCCCCAGGTGATGTCACAGGCATAAGCCCTTCAAAATCGATAAGCCAGCTAACACTTACGCAGAAACCGAGAGAATCTTAACCCCCAATATGAACCACCACAAATATAACCAACGCTACACAGGCTTGTTGAACGTTGGTGGAAAGTTTTGTTTCTTTCTGCTAATCGAATCGGAATCGACCCTGCAACTCGAGGGCAGAACATCGGCTGGAGGGAGGGGGAGAGGGGGGGGGGGGGGGGGGGGGTTCCATGTGAGCGAACGGTAAAATAGGGGACAGTTGTGCAGACTATAATGCGTGTAATGCGCAGGGAGAAAAATAAAGGTGGGGGGGGGGGGGTTGATTAGAAAGGGGGAGAAACCACACAGTATGCAAATCGCACTAGTATTTTAATGTGGGATGTTGGGGATGGGGGGGGGGGGGGGGGGAAGTAGAGTGGGAAGTTAAATGAAATTGTGTTTGACAATGAGGTCGTGAACCCAACTGACAAATGAAATGAGTTGGAAGCGAGCGAGCACACACACACACACACTCACACACACACACACACACACACACACAAACACACACGCACACTCACAAGCGTGCGCACACACACACGCAATATTACATGAAATGTCACGGCATCTGGCTTAAAATAGAGAGACATTTCCAAACACTGTCCACGGGGTCAAGGTCTGCATTGGACAGGTCATGGAATGCGGTTTTTTTCCCCCCGTCTTTCTTGTATCGAACAGGCTGGTCATAATTTACGTTGACCCGTGTTCAACCAAACAAGTTATGGTTTAGGGCCTCGCTCTTTGCCGTTGGCTGATTGATTTTATAATGTTGTTTGAAAAAGACATTTGGCGATTGTGCTGTTGGGAAATCTGGAGAGACAATGTTTTAATTTGTAGGAATTCCTGAAATCTGTGTCGTGATTTTACACTGATGTTATCCTTGGTGTTTAGTGTATGACAGGTGGCGGTGATTAATTATTTTTGTATCTTTCTCTCCCTTTAACACTTGGCTGAGAGAGAGTGAGAGAGGGATGTGAGAGAGAAAGATTAAGAGGGGAAGAGAGGCAGAGGAGAGAGAGTATGAGGAGAGAGAAAGTGAGGAACGAACGAACGAACAACGAACGAACGAACGGATATTATTTTCAAAGGGTAACAAATTCGGCACGCAGGCTCGTCTTACATTCGGCCCTTTAAAGAACTCATCAATTGTGCATATTACACTCACATAGGAAAAGAACATTGTCAAATGAATGTTGTAGATATAAATAATGCATATTCCATGTTATGAGACAGAAGCTCCACCTACCCACACATCCCCCTCTCACCCATCAACACATACATCTCCCATCTACCCACCCCCATCCACACACCACAACAAAACAGCCAAACACACATCCCCACCCTCACACACATCCTTCACCCACCCGCACATCCAACACCCAAGTATATCTCCCCCACCCACCAACACACACATCCTTCACCCACACACATCTCCCCTAGGAGATGAGAGGAAATGAGAGAGAGAGAGAGAGAGAGAGAGAGAGAGAGAGAGAGAGAGAGAGAGAGAGTGTGTGTGGAGGGAGTAAGGAGAGAGAATGGCGAGAGAAAGCGTGAGGAGAGTCAGAGAGAGAGGAGAGATTGTGAGGAGAGAGGGTTAGAAGAGAGAGTGGGGAGAGAGTGTGAAGAGAGAGAGCAAGAGAGGAAAGAGTGTGAGCAGTGAGAGTGAGGGGAGATAATGAGGAGCGATAGAGTAAGAAGAGAGTGAGTAGAGAGAGAGTGAGGAGAGAGTATGAGGAGAGGGAGTGAGGAGAGAGTGTGAGAAGAGAGAGTGGGGAGACAGAATGAGGAGAGATAGAGTGAGGAGAGAGAGAGGGGGAGATAGAGTGAGGATAGAGAATGAGGAGAGGGAGTGAGGAGACATAGAGTGAGAAGAAAGAATGAGCAGGGATAGAGTGAGAAGAAAGAATGTGGAGAGAGAATGAGGAGAGAGGATAGTGAGGAGAGAGAATTAGGAGAGAGAGTTATAAAAGTGCCATAACTGCTGACTGTATTAATATAACAATTGTAACAATCTAACAGCATGCATCTAACTTATTCTAGCTCAAAGAACTGTATAAGAATCAATTGAAGCCGCAACTCGGAACATGATGGATGAAGTAGACGCTGTGTTTTGAATAACAAAGAACGCTGTTTATTGGTTCTAAGGTACACCGGTTGCCTTGTTAAACCTTACATTGCCATATTCATTAAGAGCCTGTCAACCAGGGCGGGGCTTAAGAATGTTTACAAGCATATGTATAAGTCAAAACAAACCTGGTTTATTCGTCCGCAGACGCCCTTCTTTTCAATCTACTCAGTGTTCATCTTGCCGCTCTAAGTCCAATCTGTCTAGGTTCTCTGCTTATAGGTTCGTTACTATCGTGGCAATCTCTTGTAGCATGTTCGTCACTGTTATTATAAGTCTAGCCACTAAGCTTTCTGCCAGCACTGATCAATAGCCACGCCAATGTTTCCTCTGAAAATATGCACTGCGTTCTTGGTTCCATGTCCCCGTAAGTCTCTCGTTGTTGGGCTCATTACTATATGACGTTTCTCTTGTTTCCAACGCGTCCCTTAGTTCTTTTTATCGTATTTGGCGTCGAGGCTTTCTCTCTAATTCATATGACATCATTCTTGTTTGCACTCACTATATGGCAAGAGAGTGTCAGGAGAGAGATTGAGAAGAGAGAGTGGGGAGAGAGTGCGAAGAGAGAGCGAGTGAGGAAAGAGTCCGAGGAGTGAGAGTGAAGAGAGAGAATGAGTAGAGATAGGGTGAGGAGAGAGTGAGTAGAGATAGTAAGAATAGTGTGTGCGGAGAGAGAGTGAGGAGACAGACTAAGGATAGATAGAGTGGAGAGACAGAGTGGGGAGAGAGAGGTGGAGAGATAATGGGGAGAGAGAGTGAGGAGAGAGATTGATGAGACCTAGAGTGAGGAGAGAGAATGAGCAGATATAGAGTGTGGAGAAAGAGAGAGTGAGTAGAGAGAATGAGGACAGAGGAGAGTTAGGAGGGAGAATGAGGAGAGATAGAGTGAGGCGAGAGAGTGCGCAGGGAGAGTGAGGACAGAGAGTGAGGAGAAAGAATGAGGAGACATGGAGAAAATGATGAGAGAGAGAAAGAGGGGTAAGAGAGAGTGTGAAGAAAGAGTGTAGAGTGAGTGAGGATAGAGAGGGAGGAGAGAGGGTGAGGAGAGAGGGTGAGGAGAGAGGGTGAGGAGAGAGAGTGAGGAGAAACAGTGTGAGGAGAAACAGTGTGAGGAGAGAGTTTTAGCAGAGAAAAAGTGAGGACAGAGAATGAGGAAAGAGAGCGCGAGGATAGAGCGAAAGAGAGAGAGAGAGAGAGAGAGAGAGAGAGAGAGAGAGAGAGAGAGGGAGAGAGGAGAGAGAGAGAGAGAGAGAGAGAGAGAGAGGAGAGGGGTGTGGAGAAAGAGAGGTAGAAAGAGAGGGGGAGAACGCACGGCACTTCACTTTGGTACATGAAGATAGAGAAGGCCAAGAGAAAGTATACTAAAGATGTGTTTAGTCTTACTACTAGAAAAGGACTCGTTAAATTAACACACTGAGATATCTACGGCTGGCAAAACTACTGACATATGTCATTAATGTTAATCTTAAATGTCCATTAATGTCAGTGAATTTTATGAATCACATGCACCGTTTCACCGAGACTGCCAAACTTTTTACGCTCATCCGTGTTTAACCAAACAAGCTGCAGTTTGGGACCTCACAGTGTACCCGGATGTGATTGATTTTAGAATGTTGTTTTAAAACGGCATTTGGCGATTTTGCTGTTGGGTGAAATTTGGAGATAGAATGTATTGATTTTTTAGGAATTCCTGAAATGTTTGTCGTGATTTTACACTGATGTTATCTTTAGTGTTTATAATAGGACAGGTGGCAGTGATTAAATGTTTTGTCATCTCGCCCCTCCCGCTTGTTTTAACACTTCAATGAGAGAGAGAGAGACGGTGAGAGAGAGATGGTGAGAGAGGGAAGTGAGAGAAGACGATTGAGAGGGGGATAAAGTTGGAGAGAGAGGGGAGAGATATAGAGGGAGAGACAGGAAGAAATTGAGAGACAGGTAGAAAGTAGAGATGGGGGAGAGAGTGCGGAAAGAGAGAAATGGTGAGAGAGAAATGGAGAGGGAGATAGGGATAGAGATTGAGAGATAGAGGGAAAGAGTGAGTGTGGAGAGAGAGAGTGAGAGAGTCAACAAAGAATCTTACTACCACCTCCCCCCCCCACCCCTCCCCACCCCAACCCATTAACTCTTCATTGGTGCGAATGGAAGTAGAGAAAACCAAGAGGAAGTATAATTAAGATATGTTTGGTCTTATTATCTGAGAAGGACTCCTTAAATACACACATTGAGATATTTGGGGCTGGCAAAACTACAGGCTGGCTATGTAGCTAGAACGCCGGATTCTTCTTTGGGAGTTTCGAATTCGAATCCTCGGTAAGGTGTGGGATTTTTTTTTCTGTCGGGGGCAAAAAGAAAGTCCTAACCTGCACAGTAGTAGTAATGAATGTTGGGAACGACCCCAATGAGGGCGGTTTTGCGAGGGATGGTGAGGGATTACGAGGGATGGCGCTGCCTCCCTCGTGGTGGGTATACCACATCATACCACCACACTTTTTCCGAGCTCGATTTTGTTGTGTTTTGTCTGTGGGTTAAAATGAGTGTAAATGGCAGGTGTTGCTAAAGTATGCATGGCGTTGCTATTAACTGGGGTATGTGTAATAATGGACAAGGAAATATGGTAATGAAATTGTGCGGTACAAAGTCCTTTTTAATTCAGAGATTATAATTCCAGCTGTTGCAAAATAGTCCTGGTAAAGGATAACAATAGCCGTAATTTCAAACTGGGGACATCGGCTAAAAATCAATAACACTTTCTTCATTTTCTCTATAATTGCGAACAATGGCTTATAGACATTATTACAGACGACAGCTGTGAGCGCATGAATACATTGTGTGCGGATGAATAAGTGGTGGAAGGTGGCCTATCCGGCTCGGGCGGGAGGGGCGCGCGGGCACACGGGGCGGGTGGGTTCGAACCCAATGAAATACGTAATATGGGCAGGTAGGTGGTCATTTGTATTCATGGATACATCATTGATCGCGGGGCCAACGGGTTGCGATAAATCCTATTTGTACAGCAGTTCTTGGCGCATCTTCCAGACATGGTGGTCCCGATTCCAGAGGAGGTTATATGGTGCTACGGAGAATGGCAACCCATGTACTAGACTATGAAGGGTGTTCAATTTAATGAGGGACTGCCCGACGTGGAAAAATTGACAGGGGATACACGACGGTTAGTGGTCATAGATGACCTAATGTCCGAGACAGATGATAGGGTAACCAAAATATTTACTAAGGGTAGTCATCATGGTAATCTCAGTGTCATGTATATAGTCCAGAACCTCTTTGGTAAGAACAAAGAACAAAGAACAATCAGTCTGAATTCTCATTACCTTGTAGTGTTTAGGAATCCTCGCGACGGGGCACAGATTACCAATCTGGCCAAACACATGTACCCAGGGCGAGTGTCATATGTTCAAGATAGTTTTAAAGACGCGACAGCGACTCCACACGGGTAATTGTTATTCGACCTTCGACAGGAAACACCGGATCAGCTCCGCTTATGAAGTCGTATATTTCCCGACCAGCACCAATTTGTCTACGTTCCCAAGTAATATGACCAATCTAGTGAAACGTCACGGGGCCATGTTAGCGCTTTCTGGGTGAGGCGAAGCCGTCTGTCGTAAAAGCCGTTATTAAAACGGACTTCCCCAGATCTCGTCCAATCAATATGTGAATGCTGTCCCAATGTCTTAAAAGGGAATGTTCCTCTGACCCCGAGTCAGAAACGTCGGCTGCAGCGATACAAAAACAGTCTGAGAGCGCTCACGGGTAAGAAAATTTCACTCAAGAAAAGGAAACAGATTCTCCAACAAGGTGGTTTCATTGGCGCCTTACTCGGCCCCATTTTAAATGTGCTGAAAAGCGTGGTGGGTTTGTAATGGCCAAGAAAATGCTCCTGGTAGACCCTCGACTGCTATAAAAACCCTATACACCACCCGACACACTAAATGATAGCCTGCGTGACTTGGACCAACAAAATGTGACAAGTCCTGGAAAGTAGAGATTTACCACCGCATGAAAAAGCTCAAGTATACCAACAAACCTTGCAGCGTTATCTGAATCGACTAGATCAGTACAGACACAAGCCTTTAGGAATAGTGGATATCAAGGAACAAAGACCCGATGTCAGCATTTTATCGGCACCTGTCGTCGAGTCAACCAGTCATATAACCGAGACACCTAGTCAGCCTATTCAAGTAAGCGAACCCAAGAGTCAAGTAATTGCCCATACGCCATTAACACCCAAAAGTCAACTAGTCGAGACCACTCTAACGCATAAGCTCAGACGAAAGAAGAAATCGAGTAAGTTACCTATGCCCAAGTGGGAAAGATGGCAGCACAAATAAGAAAGTATTAATATGATCCCCAGCAGCCGGGAGCCTACGGCGGGTCGCCCGCATTAAAGCGAAATACTAATCTGAAGAAAATAGAGAAATGGTTACGACATCAGGACACTTATACCTTGCATAAACCGATCCGTCGTCGTTTTCAGAGACGGCAGACCAAACGGGTGGGATAAATCAACAGTTTCAAGCCGACTTGATAGATATTGGTATTACAAAGAGACAACGATGGGTTGTCGTATCTAGTGACGTGCATCGATGTGTTTAGTAAATATGCTTGGCCCATCCCGATCCAGAAGAAAGCGGGGAAAGCGCTGATGGAGGCTGTGAGTAAAATCTTTGAAGATAGACAACCGATACATTTTCAGACAGATAAAGGTTCGGAATTTGTCAACCAGACCTTTTTTTAAATTTCTGAAAGCGGAGGTGTGCATTTCTTCATGAATACGTTAAGGCCGCCATAATGGACGTTGAATGAAAAAATGTGGCTCTATTTCACCAAGACCAATACACTGCGCTACGTTGACGTCATAGATAAACTGATCAGAAACTACAACGGTTCATATCACAGAAGTATTCGCATGGCCCCCCAGACAAGTCAACTATACTAATCAAGAAGAGATGTGGATTAACTTGTATAGTAAGACAAACGTGTCGAGAAAAGTACATTTTACACCCGGGAATCGAGCCAGACTGGCGCAACCCAAACAACTTTTTAAAAAGGGTTATTTGCCGTCGTGGACAGAAGAATTGTTTACCGCCAGTCGCATAAACCAGACCAGTCTGATGACATATGTACTAAAAGACGATTCGGGGGCAGAACTACAAGGATCATTCTACCGCGAAGAGCTTTAAGCAGTCGGAGATAAGCAAGTGTATCGTTTTCAATCACTATTACAAGAAAGGCGAAAGGAGAGGATAGTGGTAAAGAGTATTTCGTGAAATGGTTCGGGTATAATTCGTCATTCAGCAGTTGGGTCTCAGACCTAACTAGATACCGAGACTAAATGGACGAAGACATTGTGGAAACTACTGTACTGCGCCCACAAAATAACTCACCCAGCGAAAAAATCTCGTTCTAGCCGTTTTTTGGTCAACGGGTACCGCGAATAGAGATTGTCTTCTTCTGTCAGATGGTAGGTATATACACAATCATTGCTGTATCACTATTCAATCTGTCTCGAGGCGACGTCGAAGCAACCGAGGGTAAGGTATAGATTGCGCTAATGAGTAGTTGTCTGGGTTACATGTTACCTAACCCTAAACTATGCGTTTCTACGTGACATTACCGAGCAATGCTTCGCCGAATATGTTTCCCAACAACACTACAGGTCACTATTTCGTCAGGTTACCGCAGACTATTGAGGTGAGTCAACAATACGAAGTGGGTCTGGCCGAAATTCAATTTCCCAACTACTACTGCAGGGTGCTAGAGAATGAAGTATGGATAAGATACATCGCACCCAACAGGAGAAGTAGTAAGAAAGGCGTGTCCCCGGGCCTCTCAACTCACCAGACATGTTTATAGCTGCGCTGAATCGACCAATGAAAGATCGGAAGGTGGATGACCAGCTCTGTTTTCGATTCCATTTCAACGAAGCAGTAAAGAAAGTCAGTGTGAAAATACTCGAGCCCATGGCTACTGTTACCTTTAGTGAAAAGTTGCAAGAGATATTAGATATAATTGAAGGTTAAGGGGTAATAGATGTAAATAACGACCTGCAAAATGTCTACGTCTACTGCGATCTCATAGCGGCAAGACTAGTCGGAGACGACATGGTCCCACTACTAAGGACGGTCCCGATCATGAATCAGCTCTCGAACTCGGTGTTTCGCGCCTACGACAAACCCCACTATGTCCCACTAAGTCGGTACTCCTTCGACATGGTGAAAATCCTTTTAACCAACAATACGGGCACAATGATCTCGTTTAAAAGTGGAACTTCAGTGCTCACGCTACAATTTCGCACTCGGAAACAGTCAGACCTGGAATAATGGTGAAATGTATGACCTTACGTCAAAATCCCAAACTGTACGAAGACGTTCACTGCAACCAAGCTGGACATGACATGCCAGTAGTTGTGGGTGGTCGGAGTCAAAGAGGACGCGCTCAAGTACAAACCATGGTTTTCTAGTTATTCAAGAAATAGATATGATGGGTCGACTACACGCCGACATTTTTGTGCAAGACCGCTACATGTTAAGCGGTGTGGATGTGAAAATTAAACTGACGCCATCGAAATCCGCCTTTAACCTTTTGGCCCCCGACGGTGCGGTTGGTTATTCATCTATTATAACACATGCCACGCTGGTGGTTCGTAAAGCCAAACTAAATCCGGCCATCGCTCCCGCCCATGAGAAAGCCTTGATGAGAGCCAATGCGAAACTAGCGATCAAGCATGTGGCGTTGAAAACGCTAGCTATCCCTCAGGGGATACTATCTCATACCCAAGACCATCTGTTTATGAGTCAAACGCCCACTCGCTTCGTGATTGGAGTTATTACCTCAGCCGCCTTTAACGGTACCTTCAAAGCTAATCCTTATAATTTTCATAACCTTTGGACTGACGTATCTGAATGTAACTGTCGATGGACGATCTGCCACCAGCAAACCGTTAATCGTGGACTTTGAACATAATCAATATGTACGAGCCTTTTTTGGTACTAATCTAGCGATGGGTACTGGTAGGCAAGAACGCCGGTAATTCAATTGACTATACACAATATAAACTATGGCTATACTCTTTATGCCTTTGACCTGAGTCCCAGTTTGATGGACGGAGATCAGTTTCAGATGCCGAGGACTGGTCCTCTAACACTGGAATTTAAGTTCAACACACCCATCCCAGAACCATTACAAATTATCGTCTACGCCGAGCACGACGGAATAATTGAAATTTAAAAGACCAGACAAGTACTAACAGATTACGCCTCACTAATGGACACAGACCAGATTACCCACATACTACTAGCTGATAGATATGTTCGCCGGGATCCAGGTCAGAGTATGTGCTCGCGATCAGTTACTAAACACATATATAGAACTAAACCAGTCACTTTGGTGGTAAACACTGACCCTAGTGATCAACCTGGGTCCCACTGGATCGCGCTGTATTATGACGGGTTAGGTAAATGTGAATACTTTGATTCTTTTGGTCTACCACCCTTACACTGCGACATAATCAAATTTGTTGAAAAAAGCATTCGGTTAGACCGCTAATGTACAACACACGCATATTACAGGATGTACTAAGTAGCACCTGTGGCCTGTACGCTATCTATTTCATCAAGCAGAAATGTCGTGGAGCGAGTATGCCGCGTATTCTGCAGGTGTTTTCAAATAAACAAAGGGTCAATGACAGGATTGTAGGTCGATTAGTCATCCCGGCCATAAAGGTCACGCAGATGTTGCCACTTAATGTAGGTCAACTGGTCTGAATAGTTCTCGTTGAAACCGGTTTATCCGTGGCTCAACTACGGGTATATAACCCCGTGGTTGATAACACTCACTTACTGTAAACCGAAGATGACTACCGAGCTCAAGACCGTGCCTACCAACTGCGTCTATATGACTCTTGGCGGTGACACTGTTAGACTTGTGGGGGATGGTGTCAAGACAGTATTTGTTTCATCATTCAGAGGTGCGGCTACATTGCATATTCGTCGCTGTTTTGGTGAATCTGATAAAAAGTACCCCACCAAGCTGGGTCTGACACTTATTCGACAAGCATGCGAATAATTGATAGCGATGCAAAGTTGGACTCTAGCTGATTTTGATAGACTTTCAACCGTGCAAGGCCTTAACAGTGTTCAAGCCAAACAATTCACTAACCAATGTAAACCAGGTAGTGAGCGTGTTCAAGCCAAGCCAGTCACTAATGGCGTTCAAGACCATTCAGACTATCAAGCCACCAAAACTTATCCGGTCTACAATATTCAACCAACCTGCCAGATGTGTGACGAGTCCAATAACCAGATGTCAACATACCCATCAGGAGGCGACTACACCGCAAATGACAAATATTCAATTATGTTTGATGTACCCGACAACCAGCTGTTTGATAGTCAACCAACGTATAGCCCGATGTGTGAGCTGAGTCCACCAGCAAAGAGACCAACCACCGATGACCACTCAGACAAATGTATACCACTTGGGGACCCCAGAAAGAAGAGAGAACGTATATAATTGTTCATCTATGAAACTAAAAAATAAAAACACGAAAACCTTTTACTTTGTTATTTATTGTTTCCATTTTTGTATATGTTTGCAGATCAGTTGTAGTCTAATGTGTTTGCAGATCTTTCTGGAATTGTGCTTGTGTATATGTCTCTGTTCTTGTGTGCTTGTGTCATTGTTCTTGTGTGCCAGTGTTGTTGGTTCGTTTGTATAATTACGACTTTTGTTCTTGTCTCACTGTACCACTGTGTGTTATGCATGTCTCAATTGGTCCACAGCTTTGACCCATATTCAACATTGATTCAACATGACAAACAACCTGACGCTACAAAACACAGGATGAAAACGAAATGAAAACAAGGCATGGCATGAAAGAAAGAGATGAAACCGCCAGTCATACCACTGAAATAACCAACAAACAAACCAATGTTGGTTTTCATAACTGTTTTATTTTTCAGCAAGTCCACGATGAGATGCAATTTTCAATAGTGTACAAAACATGTTCAACAAATATGACAACGATTGGTGACAATGTGACAATAATATCACAGATACTTTCAACACATCATTTACAAAGTACATTAAATTTTTCAATCTTTTACAAATAGCATTCAATGACAAACTCAGTGAATAAAGGTTACACACAGCATCTTACAAATCAATGACATAAAGTGACAAACATAGATTTTTTAAATTGTCATAACAATCAACAGTTTACAAAACATAAGCAATTTTATTGTCATAACACTCACTCAAAAGTTTGCAAATCATAATCAATGATATATGATCATTTTAAACATATGTACATCAATAAAGTATAAAAGATATGTACACACACAAAATCTTTACATATCCACAGTATGATACATATTTTACACTAATAACCAACATCAGCAACAGGACAATGGCGTGAATGTTAAATGTCTAGAGGTGAGATGGTGATATTGTCTTTGTGTACTTGTATTTTAACGTATAAATAAGGTAGAGAATTTCTGTGTTGTTTGTATGTATACATGGCAGAGTCTTGAGTTTTAAAACCTACATTCCCCCCCCCCCCCCTCGCTGTCTGTGTGTCGAGTACCTCTGAAAATGTGTCTTTGTTTAAGTGTGTGTTGTGTTTTTGGTGAGCCCTTGCTTACTTGTTTTATTGTGCTCTCCGTAACAATGGTATGTTTTACTACACAAGGACACCATCCCCTCCCCTTCGTAATTTAATTTAAATAACCCTGGGGTTCTTCTTTCATAATCTCTAACACCCTTACAGGCCTGACATGTATCATCACTAACTATATGGCTGGGGCATGTCTCGGCCGGGAATCAGAAATTATAGACTTTAGTGTACTCTACTCTAAGGTGTGATCTAACTTCTTCGGCTAGTGTAGGCGTGCTAAGCGCTAAATACAAACTATCGGTATCCATTTCACATAACTGAAAGCCTTTCCTATCAATAAATATATCTATGAAATCATAATAAAATTCTAACATTCTCAATTTGGCATACTGGTAAACGAAAAAAACCTATCTGTAAAGGGCGATCCAATAATGTCCTCTTTTTTAAGCATTCAACCTCGCAGATGTCGTCGGTCAGTGGAGTCAATTTCTTGAACAAGGGATTGTTACTAACTTTTTTGTATCATCACTCTTACAGTAAGATACATCTTCGTGTTTGGCCTTATTGGTTAGGGTTTTACCCTAAGCGGCATTACCCAACAATTTCATCGTCTCGGCCTTAATGGCCTGGATATCATCACTGTCAAATTCACGACTGGTATCAGACACTTTATCCCCAAACTTTTTAAAGCAGCTAACAGGTGTGTACTCAATGATCTGGTATATGTTTGTGACCACTAGACCATGTGTCAAGTACCATTTTAATAATGGTGTGGCCAACAAGATTTATTGCTATAGCTACCTATAAGTGCCCGAATGGTACTTGTCAACAATTTATATGACTCGGCGTACTTACACAAAAGTCGCCTATATGCTCTCTACGCACCTCAGTGTTCTTGAAGATTGGTGTCATCTTTGAGAAATGGTCTTTAATGTCGTCTGGCACCTCGATGTCACATTCGACTAACCCAAAAAGTATCTCAGTTTTTACAGCCTCGAGAATCTTGTTCTTGGTTATGGGGAAGCGCTCAAACCAATGTTTGGTGTATGGGAAGTTCGTCTTCATGAACTGTTTAAGGTCACTGTCAGTCTTTTGTAGCGTCTGCCATTCACACTCCCACATTTCTTCTACGCTAACCTTAGCTTCTTTAACTAGATAGTCATGTATCTGTCGTGTCTTGGCAAATACGTCTGTCAACTTTTTGTTGTTTACGGGGTTAATATCTCTACCTTTGGTCAAGGGGTAGTCGGGTTGTCCGTGAAATAAATCATGGAATTGGTAAGCTGTCTTATTCTTCTTATCACACAAATCTACTCTAATATGCTTATTTCCCAACGCCATTTCACCCCACTAAACTGTGTTTTCAATTGTATCTGGTGTGTATGTTCTACCCACGCTAACCACTCACCACTCTGTCGTATAAACTTGTTTATCTTGTGTGCTCTAAACTGTCTGCTTTTCTAATGGTCGGGAAATCTGTGAGCATTTCTTACATAATATCCCACAGGTAAAGGGCATTAGCGTCATAGCCGTTTACACTCTGAACAGGTTTATACATATACCACTTTATATATATATATATATATATATATATATATATATATATATATATATATATATATATATATATATATATATATATAAAAAGTGGTATATGTATAAACCTGTGTATATATATATATATATATATATATATATATATATATATATATATATATATATATATATATATATATATATATATATATATATACATCTTTACCTCTAATGCGTGTTATGTCTGTTTCATTGTACCTATGAAATATTATTGAGTGTCCCTCTACAATGTTGTTTCTAATAGTGTCATGTAACTCTTTCTGTCCACTACCACATAAGGAAAAGGAGATGTCGTTGGGGAGGATCCTAAACAGATATTTTAAAATCACCCCAGGAACAGAAATGACATCTTCAAACATGTCTTCCCCTAACTCACCATAAAATGTAAATTGTTTCTGTAGGGCACTAAGAAAAAGACTGACATATTTGTTATAGTACCAAATTATAATGTCTGCATCTGGTACTTGTCCCAGACCTTCTGACACTCCGGTATTTCACCTCTGTAACGTTGGTGTTTTTAAGCTTAACATAATGCTGCTTGTAGGGGTAACGGTGATTCCTTTAATTTATCTAACTGTATGATGTATTCGTAGCAAAACTGGCCTTTCGTCTCTGGGACCTTGTACGCCGCTAAATATTTTGCATAACTGAAACCTGGCGCTAAATAGTTGCTAATATCTAGGAAATTTAGCTGTTCAGTGGTGATACACACAAAGTTATTGTTTCTTTTCACTACAAATTTTAAAGGGGATTTTTTTTACACAGTGCGAGATTAAATATGGTTTAATTAATTTAAGATCGTATTTCCCTCAGTTGAATCCCAACACCGGCAATTCCCTTAGATAACCATCTAACCTATCAAGTAATTTGGTTTCATGTCGTTCCTCTTATGATTTATATATGCCGTTAAAATACGCTTTCTCAGCAACATGTGTCAGATACTCAAGCATTCTGTCCACTAACTCCTGGGGGTCACCTGATGAGATGAAAGATACAGGTGAGTCTAGCCCGGGGACATTGGAAGCTACTGAACAACTAAGTGGTATGTGTTTAGCTAAGGATGTCGTCGATTTGGTTTCCCGGGGCAGATTATTACTATCAAAATAGCATTCGAGTAAAAGTCGGCTCTGTACGGGTATGCATAGCTAGGGTCTACTGGGAGGCCCTGGTTTTCAGTATTTCACATATGGTCTATAATGGATTGTAACCCAGCCTTTAAACCACTCTTTTATTTACCCCCATTACAGGTGTTATGGTGTCTTTCCATCTTCCACAATTAATTCCATCTTTTCGACACTTATCACAAAGAAAGGCCCGAGTTACCCTATCGATATCCTTAATATATATGAAATGCTCTGGCCAGGAGCTGGGTCCAATCGAACTTTAAAAAAATATCGATATTAAGGCCAAAACATTGTTCTAAAATAAGCATGTCAATTAGTTTAACCCAGGGAAAATTAGTTAGAGAAGATATATTTTGATGTCTTCGCCACTGCTAAGTTAAACTCCGAGTATCTTTCGACAGAGCGCTAATTATTTTCGTACCTCTAAATACCACCAGCGCTCTGAAGAAACAAAAATTATCTGAGTATGGTGTAGCGTGTTTGTCATCGCGTTGCAGTGTGATAATTGCTTTAATTTGTATGATATGTGTAGGAATATCAGCTAAACTGCAACCTATCGGGAACTCGGGGATATGAAAAACGTAAAAACAAGAGGCGGCTACTGTTTCTATTGTATACTTGGTGTTTGTGAGTTGTTGGGTAACGTAAGTAAGAATATCGTTTTCGTGTAGTGTTGATAAAAGGATCAAAATCATGTTGTTTATTAAATGTGGGAAATCTAGTACAGAAGCGTTTATTGATGATGCGTGGAAGAAGCGAAGGTCTTGTGTCTCTTGATGCCTAAGGACGGTGTGGTGGTTGAGGTGTATTTTGAATCAGTTATCAGTTATCAGTTATCACTTGGGGTATCTTCATTGCACTCCGTACAGGTCCATAGGTTCTCACATCCCCCCAGCACATGTATCAGCGTCCGATGGCTAATAGTGCCAGTTCTGTATTGGTTGACGAGGAACCTCGTTTTCCCTATGTACCTCTCGCGTCTGGCCGTGCCGATTCTTACCCCCAAGTCTTTCATCGTGGACAGCGATGTGGATTCACTTATATCAAAGTCCTCTGTTCTCGCCATATCTTTGAGGACGTCAATAACATCGGCACGATCCATGGGCTGGCCATCTACAGGGCGTGCAGAGCCAGCCAGTTTATCAGCTCATTCAATTCCCTCAACTCCCGCATGTCCCGAGACGAAGATGAAGGTGACTTTACGGACAACAGACTTCCGCAGCGACTCAGTCCACTGTCTACATACAGATCCAACTTCGACCTTCTGAATAATGCTCATTGAATCACTTAGTACACACACGTTGGTATAATGCTGTGATTCCTAGCCATATGAAAGCATGTGTAACTGCCATCACCTCCATCGTCATGCTGCTCGTGGTCATAGAGTGGGCACCACTGAATCTTTGAACGGTTCGGCCCGCTGAACGGGCTGTAAATGCCCACGCACTTGTCTGCTGCTTTACAATAGATCCATCTGTATAGATGAGCACTTCGGGGCTATCTGAGCGTTCATAGATGAGCACGTTGACCTCTGCATTGACAGCGGCAGGGTTCTGCTCTCTGCACCGTCTGTCGAGTTTGATATTGCAGGAGAAAGTGCACTTAAAAGCTGGAGGCACCGGCACCCATTCCTTGCCGGGGTTGATACTGGTAAGACTGCAGACCTGTCATCTTCAGCCCGACCCATCCATGATTTGCCCCTCTTTAGCCTGTCACCTTTTTCTCTGAATATAGCGTCATGCAGAGGGTGCTGCTCATCTGCACTTATTTTTAAGTATGCACGAGCTCTCCAGATCTTGATCCTGTTTTCCATTGTCGGGAAGTCAGGTAAGTATCTCATAGCTACACAGCTGGTGTCTCTCGTGCAGCCCAAAATGATGCGCATGGCTTCGTTTTGTACCTTTTCAAGTCTTCCAATCTGTGTAGGGCTGACAGTGAGGGTGGCCAGGGCATACTCGATGGGTGAAAGCACCAGTACTTGGAACAGAAGTATTAGCAGTCTTTAGTCGACATTTTCAGTCGCCATGTATTTCATTGCTGACAAACCTTTTCGAGCTTTCATTATGACATAATCGACATCATCTCTGAAGGACAAGCTACGATCAAGCCTCACGCCAAGATATGTCATTGACTGGGTTCTACTCAAAATGCTCCTATCCATTATTACTGCCGGTAGATCTGTGTCCACAATATGGTGGTTTAGGGAGAACCATGTAGCCGATGCCTTTGCAGGGTTGACAAGGGCACCGGCATCAGCACACCATGAGGAAGTTCAATCTAATTCGCCCAGCATATCATTGGCAACCGCCTGTATATCTCGACCCTGTCGATACGCGAGAATGTCGTCAGCAAATGCCAGACTCCTACCCCTCCCGCCCAACTGTTGTTCAGTGATCGGTGCCGTATACGAGCGTATGGACATATCGTTATTGGCTCAGAAGACCAACTCCCGCATCTTAGCACCACCTTCCTTTGGAGAAGAACTGCAGCTATCCATTGTACAAGGTGAGGTTGCACTTTCAGTCTGAGGAGGGTTTGTATCAAGTGCTCGAAGGATACTCTATTGCATGTGTTCCTCTAAGTCTATGGCGGCCGCACATGTCTCTTCTCTGACCTGAAATCCTTCGTAAACATCTTGAGCAATGACCGCAGCATTCAGCCAAGACTCTATGTTACGTCTGTATCCTCCATGTGTTGGCGGGATGCAGCCGAATTGTTCAAAGTCACAAGTAAGTCTATGTGCTACAATTTTCTCCAGTGGCTTGACAGCAGTGTTCTGAATCGTAATGATTCTGTAGCCGCTTATCTTGGAATGGTCTTTGTTCGGTTTTGGTAGCGACAGCAAGTAGCGAGCGAGTAGTTTGAGTATTGAAGATTTTGTTTAAGGCAGAGGTCCAATTGATAGGGTGCTGTGTCTCTGAACTAATAAAGAAGGTGTAAACAGACAGATGCTTGTTGATTTTGTGGTGTGTTCTGATGGCTTCCCAATTTTCCCTGTATGTCTGTTGCATGAGTGGTGGAAGTGTGTGTAATGTATATAATTCTTCAGCTTCTAAAATGGCTGCTTCTTCATGTACTAATTGTTCAAAAATATATGTGTCTTGTTTCTGTTTTTTAGAACTGTGTGTCTGTGTTGAGGCTGGTATTTTGCTTGATGCTGCTGCTGCTGCTGATGATGATGGTGGTGGTGGTGGTGGTGGTGGTGGTGGTGGTGGTGGTGGTGTGGTGGTGGTGGTGGTGATGCTGTTATATCCAAAGGCGTCTGCTTTGTTTCCCATGTGTACCCTGTGTTATGTCCATGGGTGTCTGGTGTTATGTGTGTATATGTCTGTGTAGGTTGTCTTTTCTATTAAATGGCTTGCCTCATATATGACATTATTAATTTCATCAATGGTGGAGTGAACTGTCTTAGTGTGACGTGTTAGCTTGTAGTTTTCCTTGAACACTTTCCCAGAAATAACACACGGGTAGCCTTCTTTATGCTGAGAAGTAGCCATGCTTCTGGTTAATAATAAGGTAAATCGCAGCTAGGTGATTGATAGTAGCAGGCTGTTACCAGATTTATATCGTTCAACGTCCTTTTGATTTTGTTAATAGTAGACACAAGGATACGGGTTCTTTGTCTTTCAACAAGCTGACCACGTACACCTGTGAAAGTAATATTTTTACATATCATATTTTTAATGATCTACTGAACGATAAATAGATATGTGTGACGAGATGAGTCTATATCACTATGCGAACACCACCAACACTACGTTAGCTGAATTCCTATTTACATCCTGGATTTAGTGCAGCGCCTATATGACTAATAATGATGCCATATTGACGACGCAGACATTTTCTGCATTACAACTATAGCCAGCAATAATAGGGATAGCATTTATTTCCACGTCTTGTATTCAAATTACGTCGCATTCTATTTCCCTTGTCTTCAACTCTTATCATTAATACCAAGTCTAATGACTGGGGATATATGTCCGTCACTCCCTAGCAACGGGAATATGGCGATACGCTATTAGTACTGCTGCACCGGAAATTGTAAATAATGACTTCCGTCCGGTTCAAAACGACCATAGCTGCTGTGCTAAGCAGACCTTACATGAAGTGAGCTGCCATATCCAGATTCGTCCTTGGTAGATTATACCAAAAGAGATCTTAACCGCTGCAATAAGACTGGGGGTGAGTGTAATAACACAATAATTACGATTATAGTAAGGAGTGTGTACTCATTTATATTATGGTATTGGGAAAACACCAAATCTCCCGACCATGTATATTTATGAAACGTGGGATTTGAAATGGGAGACATTGAGAGAAAACATGTATGACCTAAATATATACATATATATCTGTTGTGTATAAACCCTAATGATTAGTTTTTTATGCATTTTGTGAATGTATTTATGTACACTATTTGGAAAATATGGAAAACATGATTTTGCCCATGTGGGTAGCCAGAAAACCCCAAACAGGGCGATGGCTTGTCTAGAGGAGTAGAACGATATGTGGAACATGATTCTCACAATCCGGCAAAATTACTAGGCGATTTATGTTCAAAAACAGATTTACTTAACTCTGATCCACCGCCATGCTGAACTGCATGACATTGAAGGTCAGAAGTTCAATGCAAATACCATGTGGTGAGGAATCGGAATTTGGCGAATAAATAACTCAAAAGGGGATAACTGAGACATCCTATAGCCCACTGCCTTGAATATCTCATCCCCTCTTGCCTGCTTGCCTTATTCTTATTTTTAGCTCTATATTTTGTGGGGTACACTTCACAATTTTGTGGTGATAATTCATTGCTTTAGGTCTATTGATTGATGTGTGAGTTGGTTGACTTATGGTTGGCCCTTTCTTTAGCTATCGAGGGAACCACCCGGGCTGTTGGGACTTCCCCATAATGATGTTATTAATAAATGGGGCACAGTTAACACATCGGAGTCACTCCAAGCCCAACCATGTACATTTTGTAATGCCTTTTTGAAACAATGATTTGTATACTTGGTTTCATCCAATGGACCATTTTGTCTTAGGATATGTCCACTTCTGGACCCTTTTTCACCCTGTATCAACATGTCATACAATGTACAGCCAAGCTGATAAGAGCTATTGGCCCTTCGCTTTTGATACAGAATAGCAGAGAGGAACTATGTTTTGTTCCTATTCTGCATCTGACACATACACAACAGACACACCACACCAGCACTCAGACACATTGCTATTGCCAAAACACCAAGGCGTCTGCAACGTTTGTTTTATTTAAGGAACCTCGCTGCTGATACTACTGAAACCTGGTCCGGTTACCGAAACATAGAACCACCAACTAGTAGAGACGGAACCTGGAATCTGGAGGAGCATCGTACACCTGTCGAATGCTAGGGTCGACTCCAAGACATAATCCAAACGAAAGCCAGCACTATTCCTAAACGAGATCATATTGTCTCAGGTGACTCTGTGTCTACATGTGGTCTGAGTGTGTCACTGTCTGGATGGTGTGAATGATGATATTCTATCTAGACAAGCATCAGAAAATTGCGTGTTGTTGTTTTTTTTGGTACCTGTAACATAAATGTTATTGTCCTAGTTCGTCAAATGAATGACAATTTTCATTGACTATCTCTTTTACTATTAAAGAGTATTATTGATTTATACTTGCACCAACGTACTCCACTCGTGATCATTTGAACGCAAGGTGTTCGCGTGAGTGCGTGAAAGTATTTAAAGCAGGGGGCTTCATCAATTGACGAAGGATCACCGAGAGATAAACTAGAGATTCGTGTTAGGTCTTCCTACATACACGAGTGTTTTTCACCTTCTGCCTTTATCTACCAAGTGATCCCAGTCTCTTCTATCGGGACCATCCCTTTAGACATTCTTATAACGAGCCATAATTTCTAGAGACTGTCGGCAAACTCTTGGATAGGGATTTCTTTCTGTGTCAATAGAATTACCCTAACGGTCGGTGACTATATGTGTGTAGTATACTTTGTGCTATGTTGCCACTAGGTAGCCAGTGACATATATACATTTGATATGTATAGTCACCATGGAGTTAAAACATATTTGAGCTACCTTGACCACCATCACATTCAACATAGTGTGACAATTGGATTGGTCTAGAAATTATATTTGAAGATGTCAATGGTGAAGAACTCAAAGGGTCGAATCAAGTTTTGTTAACACTGAGTATGAAAGACCACAAGAGCTGAGTAAATAGAACCACATCGAGTAACAGGACAACTACGACATTAGTACAGAAGAGACACCAAACCATCAGTTTCCATAAGAAAAAAGGGGCGAAAGATTCTTTTGTTGACTACATATCACTAATCCATAAACCATTATCCTTTAGTTATATCTATCAGAGTTACCAGTATTCACACAAACATACATATACATAAACATACACACACCTATTCCCCACACGTAATACATATCTGAGCGTACTACCAACTTGCTGGTGGTGATCCTTTGTTAAGTTAGACACGAGGCATTTTTGGATGTCGACACGCGCTATTCGGTGTTGGTGATCCTTTGTTAGGTTAGACACAGGGCAATACTGGTTGTCGACACAATCGACTCGCTGGGTGTGACCCTTCTCTAGGTTAGATACAATGCAATCTGTGGAAATAAGACACAACACATTACTATTCAGCTCCACCAAGAAACACACAGGTTCAGACACAGGTTCAGACACATATACATATATATGACACCATGTCACTTTTTGTTGTAAAGTCTTCAAGACAAATTCTATAAGACTGGTCCAATATTGTTGTAATGACTCACTTTGGTTTAAGAATATACTCATGTACTTGTATATTATGTAGTGTTTCTTTCTTAGAGACAACTATTAATTCTAAAACCAGATGTTCACTGCGTGTAACAATACCATCTACTAAAGATTCCCGATCACTGTATCATTAACAAATAAACACAAGGTCATGAATAAGGCGTGAATACGGTAGACGTATTAACCATAATCTGTTACATACAATAGGTACAATGAATAAAACACGTGAAAACGATAAACAAAACCATAAGCATAAGTCACACACTCACAGACACACACACACACAGACAGACATATATGAACACAACCACACACACACACCTCACATACACACTGGCAGACGTACACACATACAGACATGCAGATACACATACTCACCACAGGTAGTTGTGGTCCAGGTCTAGTTTCCTCCCGATGTATCAGGTTCAGCTGGCTGGCAGAATATTAATTTTACAACTCATATTCCACGATTTTTACAATCCTGTTTGTCGACCACCTGACACCGCTTATTCACGCGCGGACATTGTATTCATGCGCGCACAGCTGTCGTCTGTAATAATGTATATAAGCCATTGTTCGCAATTATGGGGAAAATGAGGCCAGTATTATTGATTTTTAGCAGATGTCCCCAGTTTTTAATTACGGCTATTCTATTGTTATTCTTTGCCGGGACTATTTTGCAACAGTTGGAGATATAATCTAGAATTAAAAGAGACTTTGTACTGAATCGAAATGTGTTACCATGCAGCTGTTTGAGTTATAAAACAAAAAGGTACTGACTTGCCGCAGCTGTGCGACTGTTTATGTATTGTAATAATAAAGCGCCGGTCGAATATAATTAACTTCATCTTAATATCCATACAATTTCATCGTTGAGTTTTGCCGAGTGTTGCAGCACCTGTTATATGATAACTATCACATTTTTTTTAATGGTACGTGGCAGCTGCGGCAGCTGCGGACATCAATACACATGGGAAGTTAATGAATGCGTAACCATCACAGTTTGTAAAACACGACAGTTGGGGATATGAACAAGCCATAGTAATGTATCAGGCGACTTGTGCTTTGTTAAATATACCACTCATAATTTAACATCACCTGTCATTACATTCATTTTAACACAGACAAAACACAACAATATCGACCTTGGAAAAAAGACAAATCATGGAAGGACCCAGTCCACAACCAACCACGAGGGAGGCAGCGGCATCCCTCGTCATCCCCCACCATCCCTCGCAAAACCGCCCTCATTGGAGGTCGTTCCCAGCATTCATTACTACTCACAGTTCGCGGCGACTGCAAGCCAGGCGGCCTTATTTCCTCAGACTCAAAGGCGCCCCCCCCCCCCCCTCCCCGCGCCTTACACCGCAAGGTACTATATTGGCAGTAAATGACAGGTAATCGTAAATGTCCATTAATGTCAGTGAATTTTCTGAATCACATGCACTGCTTCATCGAGATTGTCAAGCTTTTACGTTCATTCGTATTTAACAAATCAAGCTGCGGTTTACGACCTCACAGTTTGCCAGGATGCAAATTGATTTTAGAATGTTGTTTTAAAATGGCATTTGGCGATTTTTCTGTTGGGGAAATTTGGAGATAAAATGGTTTCATTTGTAGAAATTCCTGAAATTTTTGTCGTGATTTTAGAATAATGTTACTTTGAGTGTCTATAATAAAACAGGTGGCGGTGATTAATTATTTTGTCATTTCTCTCTCCCTCTCCCTTCCTTCCCCTCCCCCCCCTTTTTTTTAAAAAAAATTAAAAACACTTCACTGAGGTAAATGGGGAAAGAGAAGGATTATAATTAAGGTGCTTAATTTGCTAATTAGAAAATTGAGAGAGAGAGAGAGAGAGAGAGAGAGAGAGAGAGAGAGAGAGAGAGAGAGAGAGAGGAAAATAGTGAGTAGAGAGAGTAAGGAGAGAGTGAGGAGAGAGAATTAGGATTGAGAGAGAGAGTGAGGAGAGAGAGAGTGAGGAGAGAAATTGTGAGGAGAGAAAGTGAGGAGAAAGAGTGTGAGGAGCGAAAGTGAGGTGAGAGAGTAAAGAGAGAGGAAGGAGAGATATTTTGAGGAAAGAGAGTGAGGAGAGATATTTTGAGGAGAGAGAGTTAGGAGAGATATTTTGAGGCGAGAGAGTGAGAGAGAGAATATGAGAAAGAGAGTGGGGAGAGAGAATTAGGAGAGAAAGTGAGGAGAGAGAGAATTAGTTGAGAAAGTGAGGAGAGCGAGAACTAAAAGAGAAAGAGTGAGGAGAAAGAGTGAGGAGAGAGAGAAAGAAAGAGAGAGTGGGTGAGGAGAGAGAGTGAGGAGAAAGGGGGAGTGAGAGAGAGAATGAGTGAGCGAGAGAAGGAGATAGAGAACGCATGGCAGTTCCCTGGGTAAATAAGGTCAGAGACGACCAAGAGAAAATATAATTAAGATATCTTTTGTCTTACTATCAGAAAAGGCCTCGTTAAATTAACACTATGAGATATCTGGGCCTGGTAGAACTACCGGCATATGCACTAATGTTAATCGGGAATTTCCATTACTGCTTCACCGAGTTTGTCCAACTCTACGTTCATTCGTGGTTAACCAAACAAGCTGCGGTTTAGTCCCCCACAGTTTGCCCGGATGTTGATTGATTTTAGAATGAAAATGGCGTTTGGCGATTTTGCAGTTGGGTAATCTGGAGATAAAATGTTTGGTTTTTAGGAATTCCTGAAATCTTTGCCGTGATTTTATAATAATGTTATTTTGAGTGTCTATAATTGATGTTTTCCATCAAGAATGATGACCATTCATTTCATCTAGTGGGGTTGAAAGTATGGAGCCGTGAGTTCTCAGATGGCTGATAAGGCCTATTTTTGCTTGAAATGTTCTTTGACAATGTAGGCAAAGAATGCTTGACGTTCCAGGAGGAGGATCTCCTGCAGTGGTTTTTCTGTCCAGCCTTTTCTTCACAGCTCTTGCAGTCCTGGTTGCTTCACAAGTGACTGCACCCTTATGTAATGATGTACGCCACGAATTACGGTCTTTAGCAGCAATCTCCCAGGTGTCAAGATGAATTCCAAAAGCTTTCAGTGAGATTTTCAGAGTGTCTTTAAAGCGTTTCCTCTGGCCACCTTGGCAGCGTTTACCACAACGCAACTCGCGGTAAAAAAATTCGGTTAGGGAGCCTGTGATCTTGCATGCGAGTTAAGTGACCAGCCCAGCGAATCTGATTCTTCATTAGTATTGTGTGGATACTGGGTATGGACGCTCTTTCTAGAACTTCAGTGTCTGGGATCTTGTCTTGCCATTTAATCTTCAATAGCTTCCTAAGGCAGACTGTGTGGAAGTGGTTTAATTTCCTAGCATGTCGCTGATAAACAGTCCATGTTTCACAAGCATATAGCAGTGTGGATAATACAACTGCTTTATAGACTTTCAGCTTTGTTTGCAGGCTTATTCCATTTCTGTCCCATACATTCTTGTACAGTCTGCCAAAGGCTGCGCTGGCCTTGGAGATTCTTGCATTCACTTCGTCATCAATTGTGGCAGCTTGTGACACAGTGCTGCCAAGATAGGTGAACTTGTCCACAACACTTAGTCTATGACCGTTCACCTTGATATTCGGCACGGTGTGATTATTCCCTGGAGCTGGCTGGTACATAACTACAGTCTTCTCCAAGTTGATATTGAGCCCAAAGTTGGCACAGGCATATGAGAAAGCTGAAACATTGTGTTGCATGTCTGCCTCTGAGTTGGCATATAGAGCGCAATCATCAGCAAACAGCAGTTCTCTGACGGTGTCGCTGTTAGTTTTGGTTTTGGCTTTCAGCCTTCTGAGATTGAACAACTTTCCATCCATGCGGTAGTTGATGTCTATTCCAATGTCATTGTTCTCGAAGGCATTCGTCAGCATAGCTGAAAACATGAGGCTGAACAGTGTTGGTGCCAGGACACATCCTTGCTTCACTCCATTGGTGACAGGAAAGGGCTCAGACAGTTCACCATTTTCCTGTACTCTTGCCTGCATACCATCATGAAATAGCCGCACTATTTGGACAAACTTTTGTGGACAGCCATATTTCGCCATAATCTTCCACAGTCCTTCTCTGCTGACTGTATCAAAAGCCTTGGTAAGGTCAATGAAAGTGGAGAACATTTCAGAGTTCTGTTCCTGACATTTCTCTTGCAGCTGCCTTGCAGCGAAAATCATGTCAACAGTTCCTCGTTCTTTTCTGAAGCCACATTGACTCTCAGGAAGAAGACCTTGATCGAGATGGGCCGTGAGGCGATTGAGAAGAATTCTGGCGAGTATCTTCCCTGCGATTGAGAGCAAGGAGATGCCTCGGTGGTTGTCACAGGATTGGCGGTTTCCTTTGCGTTTGTAAAGGTGGACTATTGACGCGGCCTTGAAGTCTTGTGGCATGATCTCGTTCACCCATATGTTTGTAAAGACTTGGTGAAGCTGCTCTATATACCTGCTGGGATGGAGTCAGGACCAGGCGCTTTTCCACTGGAAAGTTGCTGGATGGCTATGTTTGCTTTCACTATGGTTGACAGGTCATCAAGTGTATCATTAGTGGGTACTTGAGGAAGGCAGTTGATGGTTTCATCATCGAAGAAGGAAGTAGGATTTAAGATGTTGCTGAAATGCTCTGTCCAGCGTTTAGGGATTTCTTTCTTATCGTTGACCAATGTTCACCCATCTTCACTGAGGAGGGGAACTATGCCTGGTGATGTAGGACCATAGACCGCTTTCAGTGAGTCGTAGAAGATTTTCATATCATGGCTGTCAGCAAAGCCTTGAATTTCATCAGCTTTGTTGCTCAGCCAGGAGATCCGCATATGCCGAAGTTGCAGCTGCACTATTCTCCGAATGTTATGGAAGGCATCTTTCTTTTTAATATTGACTTCGGGCCATTCATATATGCCTTGAGGAGAAGATGTTTCTCGGCCAGCATTGTCCAGCAGTGTCTATAATAAAGCAGGTGGTGGTGAGTAATTATTGTGTTCTCTCTCTCTCTCTCTCTCTCTCTCTCTCTCTCTCTCTCTCTCTCTCTCTCTCTCTCTCTCTCTCTCTCTCTCTCTCTCTCTCTCTCTCTCTCTTCCTTGCCCCATCACCTTCTCCCTTTTTTTTTAATTACAACTCTTCACTGATGTAAATGGGGAAAGGGAATTATTGTGTGTTGCATCTCCCTTACAGGACGTTGCAGTCAACACCAGCATTTTTCAGCTGCTGTTGATGTACTAGGCAAGATTACGCTAAGTAGTTTGCCATTGCTTTCTGAGCGACCGGCTCACTACCCCGTACGTTACCGACGCGGCGAGAACCGCTACCAATTCTCGCACGTCACTCACGAGAGTATACGGAATTATGGACAAAGACGCTAACTCCTAGACCAGGGAGCCGGAAAGGAAAGAAGAATTATAATTAAGCCGTGCTTAATTTGCTAATGGAGAGAGGGAGAATGAGTGAGGCGATAGACTGTGGCGAGAGGGTGAGGAGAGAGAGAGTGAAGCGAGAGAGTAGGGCCAGAGAGTGAGGCGAGAGAATGAAGGCGAGAGAGCGAGGCGAGAGGGTGGGGAGAGAGTGAGGAGAGAGATGGAGAGAGAGAGTGAGGACATAGAGTGAGGAGAGAGATTGAGAAGAGGGAGTGAGAAGAGACAGTGAGTGAGGAGAGATAGTGATAAGAGAGAGTGAGAAGAGAGAGTAAGAAGAGAGAATGAGGAGACAGAGTGAGGAGACAGTGAGAAGTGAAGGTGAGATGAAAAAGTGAGGAGAAAGATTTAGAAGAGAAAGTGAGTAGAATGAATGAGGAGAGAGAGAGTAAGAAGAGATAGAGAGTGAGGAGAGAGAGGTGAGGAGAGAGGGTGAGGATACAGAGAGTGAGTGATAAGAAACAGTGAGAAAAGAGAGAAGTGAGAGTGATATGAGAGTGAGAAGAGAGACTAAGAAGAGATAATGAGTGAAGAGAAAGAGTGAGAAGAGGGTGTGAGGAGAGAGACTAAGGAGAGAGAGTCACGCGAGAGATTGAAGAGAGGATGCGGAGAGACAGTTGGGGGAGAGAGTGAAGAGAGAGGGTGTGAAGAGATAAAGTGAGGTGAGTGAGTGAGAAGAGAAAGTGTGAAGAGAGAGACAGAGAGACAGAGAGACAGAGGAGAGAAAATGAAGAGCGAGAGAAGAGCGGGAGTGCGTGAGGAGAGAGAGAGAGAGAGTGAGAAGACAGAGAGGAGTAAGAGTGAGAAGAGAGAGTGAGAAGAGAGATTGTGAAAAGTGAGTGATGTCAGAGAGTGAGAAGAGAGAAGAGAGAGATGTGAGAAAGTGAGAAGAAAGAGAAAGAAGAAAGAGTGAGGTGAAAGAGTGTGAAGAGGAAGAGAGAGAGTGAGATGTGAGAGAGAAGAGAGAGAGAGTGAGAAGATAGAAAGAAGAGAGAGTGAGGAGAGAGAGTGATAAGAGAGATTAAAAGGAGAGAGACAAGAGGAAGAGAGAAGAGAGAGTGGGGTGAGTGAGTGAGAAGAGAGAGAGAAGAGAGAGAGAGTGGGGTGAGAGAGTGAAAAGAGAGAGAAGAGAGAGTGAGGTGAAAGAGTGAGAAGAGAGAGAATAGAGTTGAGGTGAGAGAGTGAGGAGAGAATCGGTGAGTGGGAGAAAGTGTGAGGAGAAAGATAATGAGGGGAGAGTGTTAGGAGAGAGTATGTGGAGAGAGAGAATGAGGAGAGAGGGAGTGAGGGGAGAAAGTGAGAAGAGAAAATGAGGAGAGAGAGTGAGGACAGAGAGAGAGAGTGAGAGAGAGATTGGGAGTGAGAGTGAGAGCGTGAGCAGAAAGAGTTGGAAGAGAGAGTGAGTAGAATGAATGAGGGGAGAGAGTAAAAAGAGAGAGGAGAGAGAGTGAGAAGAGAGAGAGAGTGAGCGAGGAGAGAGTAAGAAGAGAGAGAATTGACAGTGATATGACAGTGAGAAGAGAGAGAGTAAGAAGAGAGAGAGAGTGTGAAGTGAGACAGTAAAGGGAGAGAGATAGTGAGGAGAGAAAGAGAGAAGAGTGATAATTAGGAGAGAGAGAGAGAAGAGAGAGAAAGTGGGGAGAGAGAGTGGGGAGAGAGGGTGAGGATAGAGAGAGTTAGTGATATGAAAGAGTGAGAAAAGAGAGAAGTGAGAGTGATATGAGAGTCAGAAGAGAGACTAAGAATAGATAGTGAGTGAAGAGAAAGAGTGAGAAGAGAGACTGAGAAGAGGGTGTGAGGAGAGAGACTACGTAGAGAGAGAGAGAGTCAGGCGAGAGATTGAGGAGAGAGGGTGAGGAGAGAATGAAGGAGAGAGAGAGTTGGGGGGGAGAGAGTGAAGAGAGAGGGTGTGAAGAGATAAAGTGAGGTGAGTGAGTGAGAAGAAAAAGCGTGGAGAGATAGAGAGAGTGAGGAGAGAAAATGAGGAGCGGGAGTGAGTGAGGAGAGAGAGTGAGAAGACAGAGCGAGGAGTAAGTGTGAGAAGAGAGAGTGAGGAGAGAGAGTGAGAAGAGAGGTTGAGAAGAGAGTGAGGAGAGTGAGAAGAGAGAGTGAAAGGTGGGTGAAGTGAGAGTGTGAGAAGAGAGAGAGAAGAGACAGATGTGAGAAAGTGAGAAGAAAGAGTGAGGTGAGAGAGTGAAGAGAAAGAGAGAAGAGAGAATGAGATGTAAGAGAGAAAAGAGAGAGTGAGAAGATAGAAAGAAGAGAGAGTGAGGTGAGAGAGTGATAAGAGAGATTGAAAGTAGAGAGACAAGAGGAAGAGAGAAGAGAGAGTGGGGTGAGTGGGTGAGAAGAGAGAGAGAGAAGAGAGAGGGGTGAGAGGGTGAAAAGAGGGAGAAGAGAGATTGAGGTGAGAGAGTGAGAAGGGAGAGAATAGAGTGTGAGGTGAGAGAGTGAGGAGAGAATCGGTGAGTAGAGAAAGTGTGAGGAGAATGATCATGAGGAGAGAGTGTTAGGAGAGTGTGTGTGGAGAGAGAGACAGTGAGGAAAGAAAGTGAGAAGAGAAAATGAGGAGAGAGAGTGAGGACACAGAGAGAGTGAGAAGTGAGAGTTAGATGAGAGCGTGAGGAGAAAGAGTTGGAAGAGAGAGTGAGTAGAATGAATGAGGGGAGAGAGTAAAAAGAGAGAGGAGAGATAGTGAGGAGAGAGAGTGGGTAGAAAAAGTGAAGAGAGAGAGAGAGTGAGGAGAGACAGTGATGGGAGAGAGATAGTGAGGAGAGAAAGAGAGAAGAGTGACAATGAGGAGAGAGAGTGAGAAGAGAGGGTGAGGAATTATCAGTTATCAGTTATCAGTTATCAGTTGGGGTATCTTCATTGCACTCCGGACATGTCCATATGTGCTCAGATCCCCCCCCCCCCCCCCAGCATATGCATCAGCGTCCGGTGGCTAATAGTGCGAGTTCTGTGTTGGTTGACGAGGCGCTTTGTTTTCCCGATGTACCTCTCGCGTCTTGTGCCGATTCTTACTCCCAAGGTCTTTCATCCTGGACAGCGATGTGGAATCACTGACGTCAAAGTCCTCTGTTCTCGCCATATCTTTGAGGACGTTAATAACATCGGCACGATCCATGGGCTGGCCATCTACAGTGGGTGCAGAGCCAGCCAGTTTGTCAGCTCGTTCATTTCCCTCGACTCCCGCATGTCCCGGGACGAAGATGAAGGTGACTTTACGGACAACAGACTTCCGCAGCGATTCAGTCCACTGTCTACGAACAGATCCAGCTTCGACCTTCTGAATCATGCTCATTGAATCACTTAGTACACACACGTTGGTATAATGCTGTGATTCCAGCCATATGAAAGCCTGTGTAACTGCCATCACCTCCATCGTCATGCTGCTCGTGGTCATAGAGTGGGCACCACTGGATTCTTGAACGGTTCGGCCCGCTGAACGGGCTGTAAATGCCCACGCACTTCTCTGCTGCTTTACAACAGATCCATCTGTATAGATGAGCACTTCGGGGCTATCTGAGTGTTCATAGATGAGCGCGTTAACCTCTGCATTGACAGCGGCAGGGTTCTGCTCTCTGCACCGTCTGTCGAGTGTGATAATGCAGGAGAAAGTGCACTTAAAAGCTGGAGGCACCGGCACCCATTCCTTGCCGGGGTTGATACTGGTAAGACTGCAGACCTGTCTGACGACATCTTCCGCCCGACCCATCCATGATTTGCCCCTCTTTAGCCTGTCACCCTTTTCTCTGAATATAGCGTCATGCAGAGGGTGCTGCTCATCTGCACTTATTTTTAAGTATGCACGAGCTCTCCAGATCTTGATCCTGTGTTCCATTGTCGGGAAGTCAAGGAGGTATCTCATTGCTACACAGCTGGTGTCTCTCGTGCAGCCCAAAATGATGCGCATGGCTTCGTTTTGTACCTTTTCAAGTCTTCCAATCTGTGTAGGGCTGACAGTGAGGATGGCCAGGGCATACTCGATGCGTGAAAGCACAAGTCCTTGGAACAGAAGTATTAGCAGTCTTTGCTCGATATTGGCAGTCGCCATGACTCTCATTGCTGACAAACCTTTTCGAGCCTTCGTTATGACATAATCGACATGATCTCTGAAGGACAGGCTACGATCAAGCCTCACGCCAAGATATGTCATTGACTGGGTTCTACTCAAACTGCTCCCATCCATTCTTACTGCCGGCAGGTCTGTTTTCACAATATGGTTGTTTAGTGAGAACCATGTAACCGTTGCCTTTGCAGGGTTGACAAGGGCATCGGCATCAGCACACCATGAGGAAATTCGATCTAGTTCGCCCTGCATATCATTGGCAACCGCCTGTCTATCTCGACCCTGTCGATACATGAGGATGTCGTCAACGAATGACAGAGTCCTACCCCTCCCGTCCAACTGTTGTTCAGTGATCGGCACCGTATACACATTGAATAGTACTGGTGACAGTGGTGAACCCTGCGGCAATCCTGGACATATCGTTATCGGCTCAGAAGACCAACTCCCGCATCTTAGCACCACCTTCCTTTGGAGCAGAACTGCAGCTATCCATCGTACAAGGTGAGGGTGCACTTTCAGTCTGAGGAGGGTTTGCATCAAGTGCTCGAAAGATACTCTGTTATATGCGTCCTCTAAGTCTATGGCGGCCGCACATGTCTCTTCTCTGACCTGAAATCCTTCGTAAACATCTTGAGCAAAGACCGCCGCATTCAGCCATGACTCTTTGTTGCGTCTGTATCCTCCAAGTGTGGGCGGGAAGCAGCCGAGCTGTTCCAAGTCCCAAGCAAGTCTGTGTGTTACAATTTTCTCAAGTAGCTTGCCAACAGTATTCTGCATCGTAATGATTCTGTAGCCGCTTATCTTGGAATGGTCTTTGTTCGGTTTTGGCAGCGGCAGCAAGTAGCTGTGTAGCCATTCTTCTTTGACCTGACCCCTCTGGATACTGGTGTTGAATTCTCTGGCCAGTTCTTCCATGTCATCATCTGATATCACCAGTAGGTCACCATATCGGATGCCGTCTGGGCCTGGGGCGGTGTTAGGTGATTTCTTGAGCATCGCACGCAATATCTCAGCTGTGATTGTCCATTCTTCGTCTGTCCCGACCCCCTCGCACAACTGAGAGAGTGTCGTTGTGGTCCTCTGTCTGGCGGGCTCGTCTTTCTGGTCAGTCTGTTCTATGTAGCGTGCAAGAAGGGCCTTACCTTTATCCGCATCCGACTTTTTCCATGCGAGGTCTGTGCCTTGAAAGTCTGGAATACCCCTACGTTGTGCAGCACCGTTCATGCTCTTGTGGAGGCGCCAGAATGTCGTAAGAGATCGCTCGGAGCACACCTTCCTGCAGAACTCGTCCCATTTCTCGGCCTTGGCCTTTTTGGCGCAGGATTTGAATAAAGTCGTCGTCCTATCGACCTCAGTCTTCAGTTTCGCCAACTCAACCTGTGGCATGTTAGCCTTTCTGGCCTTTTGCCAGTCTTTGACAGCCTGCCTCTTTCCCAGCCATGCCTTCTCGACCTCTCCATTCCACCATGGTGGCTGCAACCATCTTTCTTGTCTCCTGCGGGAGGAAGTTAATTTTCTTCTTCTGATCTTGCTTATGGCGTCTTGACCAGTGTTGTCGTACGGGAAGGTATTTGTCTTGTTTCTTTGACTCATGGCCCCGTCTTTCTTGATCAGGATGACACAAGGGTAGTGGTCACTATCGTGGTATCCCAGTGTGCCCCACCGGCACCTTGGTGCGATGGTGGGCGACACCAGAGCCAAGTCAATGACGCTGTCAGAGTCACCTGGTCGAGTGGCTATTCTAGTGACCTTCCCATCATTCAGACAGATTAGGGCAGCAGATGCCAGGGCGTCCTCCAGATCTTCTCCCTGTCTATTGGTGATGCAATTCCCCCATTGACTGCCTCTGGCATTGAAGTACCCACAGTAGATGATATGCCTTTCATCCATATCGAACAAACTCTGCCATTGTCGCACGTCGACCTTCCCATTTCGCGCAAAAACGTTCACGATTACAAGCTGCACTGGTGTCATTATCCTTAATGCCTGCACTTGCAGGGCATCACTGTTCCAGGAAAGCATATCGATCTCAGACACTAGTATGTTGTCGCGGACCAGAATGGCCTGTCCGAGGTGCCGCCTGTTGAAGAATCCCTGAAATCCCGCGACATTGACTGTTCCGTCGCCGAGCTGTGTTTCTTGTAAGACTACAATATCGTTTCCGTAGAGTAGTTTTTCAAGAATGGGTCGGCGTTGACTAAATGATGCACAGTTCCAGTACAGTACTTCGAACGTTTCCGATACCCAATCTGTCACATTTTAAACGCCTTCTGCGTGCGCCCGCCCTCTTACCACGTTAGAGAGTGTTAAGAGAGAGAGAGAGAGAGAAAGAAATAAAGCGAGAGATGATAAAAATTGAGGACAGCGACAGTGAGGTTTGGGAGGACTGATAACACGATGGGATAAGTGCATCAATGTTTATGGAAATTATGTTGACAAATAACGGGACAATGTATGTACAAAAATAAATTGGTTTCAAGTTGTTCTCATAGTTAGTTATTTTTCTACACCCATTTGTGACTTACTTATTAACTTACTCTCGTAAAATATTCAAATATCTTGGTAGCGTGCTCACAGAAGATGGCAGAATATACAGAGAAAACGAAATCAGATGTCAAAGAAGCAAGTGCGCTTGTATTTCACCTATCACCCATACTGAAACATCCTAATATACATATGGCCGCAAAAATACAGGTAATAAATAGAATATTCACACCAACCTTATGCTATTAATGTCAAATAGGACATTATCCGTATCACATTTACTCAAAATCAACACCTGCGAGATGAGATGTTTGAGAAGAGCTGCCAACCTAACCATCCGAGACCGAGTAAGAAATGATGTTATCAGACAGACAATGGGATCAACATCTTGTGCCACATAATGGGAAAGACAGAGAGGATCGCATGGTTTGGCCATCTCGTTAAAATGCAACATTATCAAATACCAGCACTGGCCTTACATCGAAGGCCTTACATCCTTACGAGAGCAAGAGGACGCCCGAGAATAACATGGATTGACGACATCAAAGACATTGTACAGTCACACGGAATGATACAGATGCAATGCCATCCATCGGGAGCTAGGACGTCAATTATTCCTCCCCACGACGTGTGACGGCAAAAAAGCCAAAAATTGATAGCAAGAATTGCCTTGGGAAGTAAAGGCGGCTGTCGTGGTACTGACAACATCACCCACAACATGCCGACTAGTCTGTAAACATATATATTCAATGCTACTGACAGAAAAGACTCCGGTAACCTGGCAAAGCCTACACACCGCAAATCTCCTACATCAATGATTGGCGAACACGTTTTGGAAACGATCACGTGGTTAATAGGGACAATGCACTTCGTCTCTTAGCACATACAATGGTCGCATGTTAAATATGACTGCATCATGTGCTATTCATTTTACAAAAACCAACTTTGTGCAAACAAAAAGACATGATAGTCATTTTAAAATTCCAATTCCAATTCCAGTTCCATTTCAAAAACAAAAATTCCAAATTCGACCTCGTCTAACCTGCTTCATCAGCTGTGGTTATTGTTGAGGTACGTGGTTTTTGTGGGTTTATTCACCCTAATTCTTGTTTTGTGAGTCCTATCTCGGACTGGTTATGTAGCGTTTGTGTCTGTGACGTCAGCAGTGGTCGGCGGCTATCCTTTGTGCTCTTCTGTTGTTATGGTTTTCTTTGTTGGTGTAGGCTCCTGGCTCGTCTGGCTGCAGTCCTTATAAGGACTTTTCGTGATCCCACTCCAGCTGGGGGATAGGTCGGCGGCTGTCCTTTGTGCATGTTTCCTTTTGTTTTCGTTGTTGGTGCAGGCTCCAGGCTTGACTGGTTGCAGTCCTTAAAAGGACTTTTTATTTGGTATTTTATTTCATTTTTTGTGTATTTTCTGTAGGACCTTTTCGACGTTTTCATTTTCCTCCTTGTTGCGTTTGCGTATCTGCTGCCTAGCGTTTTCTTCCTCCGTGGTCAGCCATGGGACGATTATACCGTCCTCGATATAGTACTCGAAGTCGGCCTCACAGTTGTAGTGTACTACTGGGTATACCATCGGTTTCCTCCGGAGTTTTTTAGGCTTCTTCTTTTCTTTTTCTTCCCAGCGCCTTCTGAATTCCTCGCGCTTGAGTTCCTCCTTGTCGACTGGGCATTCTGTGCCTCCTTCAGAGATCCGACGGTATAGTAGTTCCCTCTTGGGCGTTGTGGTTGGGCTGCTGGCTTTAGCTTTCGGTTCAGGCTCGGTATCTTGGTTTTCATCTTGCGGTTTCTCTGTGGGTTCTTGTATGGATTCTGCTGGTTTGCTTTGAAAGAGTTCCATTTCAGCTCTATGCAGTTCTCTTTCGGTCTTGATCATTTGTAGGATTTCTTCGTTCTCCTTCTTCATCTCAGCCATGCGCTGGATCTCTTGTTTGATGTTGAGCTGGATTTCTTTCATGTCGGCCAGCAGCTTCTCATTATCACTGGTCGGAGTCCTCGTCAGCAGTGCTTGACTTGTTTCTTCAACTCGTCTATCTGCTTTTGAAGTTGATCTCTTTCAGCTTGTGCTATACCCGTGGCTGTCTCGCCCCTCTGCATTAGCTTCCTTGAATGGTGTCTTTGTGATGATGGCGATCTTTAAGACGTCTCTATGTCTCTGCAGGTACGGACAGCCCAGGTATCTTGCTCCATATTTGCCCAGGCAGTTGGCGCACTTTCTTTTGTTGTTGGGTGCTCGGAAGTCCGTGTCCAGCTTGGCCAGCGGACACTCCTTGAAGGCGTGGTGATCGGCGCAGTATCGGCATATTTCCGTCTTACTGCGACACGTAGCTCTACTGTGGCCGGCCTTCTAACATCTGGAACATTGCGTGATTCTTGGTATGAATCTCTCTGGTTGCTGCATTCTCTTGTTGAATGATACTGTGGTCGGCATCTCGCTGCCCTCCGACGTCACTACTGCCAAGGTTGTAGGTATCTTGGAGTAGGTGAGAAGCCGCTCCGCCTTCAAGAATCGGATGTGAAGATTCTCTTCACGTAGCTGCTTCAGGATTTCTTCATCTGTCAGCTCCACAGGAATCCGCTTGACAACCCATCGGACTGTTTTCGAGTCGGTGTTTCCGACTCTGGTGTCTTTCTCCTCCTTCTCTGCTGTCTTGGTTCTTGACTGTGTTGGGCTGTCAATCTTCTCCCTCGTAGTAGCTTCAGTGATGGCTGTAGTATCAGGCTCTTTGATGCAGCTAGCAGGTGGGCTCTCGACGTTCTTCTTCTTGTTGTCGGCTCCCACGCTGCACATCTTGGCAACAGCGTGTTTCTTGTTGTTGGATTTTCCACGTGACATTTTCCCGCTGATCAGGCTTCTTGACAGAATAATGCGACTTGACTTGTTAGCGCTCGCAGTGCGAATGCATTTTAAAATTAACGCGGTAGACAATTTAAATTACTGTCTTGCCTTTAGCAAGATGTCAACTGAAACGAGAAAAAGAGTGTTGAGGGGATACATAGAGCCTGTTCTTTTGTATGGATGTGAAACTTGGACAATGAGCAGTCAAGCTGAAAAACATCTGATGGCTGCAGAAATGTGGTTTCTGAGGAAAATGCAAAGAATACCATGGACAGACAGAAAAACCAATGACCAAGTACTACAGGAGACAAATGAAAATCATAAATTGATTAGAGAAATTAGACGTAGACAGTCAAAATTTTTTGGACATGTTATGAGAAGAAATGGATTGGAGAACTTAGTGACAACTGGCAAGATCGAAGGGAACAGACCAAGAGGAAGACCGAGAGAAAACTACCTGGATGGCTTGGCCAAATGGCATGGACGAAACAGGAACACTGAGCTGATCCACGACTCTGGTGATCGAGTGAAATGGCGAGTCATGACCGCCCACGCTTTCCGGCATGGCACATGATTGATTGATTGATAATTCAATTTGAAGGATATATCTTATTGCTTCAGATTATATTTTTTAAAGAGGCCTAAGAACATATGTCTATTGGGTTAGGGCGTTAAGACTTGTAAGACGGACATTCACTATTTTTGTAAACAATGACATGGAAGTCATCATGGCCGAATGGATAAGAGACCTCGTTCTTAAACATTCGGTGTGCTGATCCTGAGGTTAGCGGTTCAACCCCTACACCGAACAGTTGGACTAAAATGTTGACTTCTCGTCTTTGACTTGGGGACGTAAATTAAAAGTACCTCTGAAATCGGAGTGGGTTCGGAGAAAGTATAGTAAAGATGTGTTTAGTCTTACTATCAGACAAGGACTCTCTAAATTAACACACTGAGATATTCTGGGGATGGTAAAACTGAACGCTACAGGCATATGTCACTAATGTTAATCGGAAATGTCCATTAATGTTGGTGCATTCTCTGGATCACAT
>JACEFZ010012576.1:450000-452500 GCA_014155875.1 Cepaea nemoralis
GAATATTCATTATTAAACACTGATGATTCCATGCGAAGTGATAATACATTTCATAATATGCACTTCATCTCTGAGCCCGCAAATTATTTACCGCACATAAACAAACATTGAGACCTGCAATGCAATCTCCACAAAAGATAATTTTTGTTGGGCGTACATAATGATAAGGTTATATGCTAAATCTCATCATTTTTGCTTAGCTGGTTACTGAGTTATTGATATTTATACGGGGAAAGCATTTGTGAACGCACAATAGTGCATCTTCTGCACTTTACCACTCATTGGAACATATTCTCCCCCCCCCCCCTTTTTTTCCAGCCAAGTCACACCCAGCCATTCTAACCTTTACTATCTCCTTCACGTCTTCTCCGTAGTATTCATCTACACCTCAAATTCCCTTGTCCGTGAACTTTGTCTTCCTCTATATCTCAAATTCCCTTCTCCGTGAACTTTGAGCTCTTCCTCTTTATCTCAAATTCCCTTCTCCGTGAACTTTCAGCTCGTCCTCTATATCTCAAATTCCCTTCTCCGTGAACTTTGAGCTCTTCCTCTATATCTCAAATTCCCTTCTCCGTGAACTTTGAGCTCTTCTTCTATATCTCAAATTCCCTTCTCCGTGAACTTTGAGCTCTTCCTCTATATCTCAAATTCCCTTCTCCGTGAACTTTGAGCTCTTCCTCTATATCTCAAATTCCCTTCTCTGTGAACTTTGAGCTCTTCCTCTATATCTCAGATTCCCTTCTTCGTGAACTTAGAGATCTTCCTCTATATCGTTGACCCTGTTGGTTATACATAAGGGCATGTCTAATTACACTATAACATGGATTGCTCGATGTGTGTCGTAACGATTGTATCTATTGTATCCATTGTGCATATCGTATCCATCGTTTTCATTGTATCCATCGTAACAATTGTAATGTGTGTACCCATCGCATCCATCGATCACACCCATTGTATCTACTGTATCCATCGTATCCATAATATTCATCGTATCCATCGTATCCATCGTATTCATCGTATCCATCGTACTCATCGTATCCACCATATCCATCGTATCCATCGTATACATCGACAGCATCTTTTCTTCACGTCTTGACTCACGGGTACTGTTGACTTCTCCCCTTGAGCTCCACATTGGTGATCATGTCGTACCATTTTAGTTCTTCTATTCTGCACAGACCGCTGTTATTGAATCACATTTTTTAAAAAAAATAAATAAATGAGAAATCAAACCAACTAGCAAACAAGCAACCGACAAAGAAATGTTCTCAGAATTAGAATTAGAATTAGAGCATGCTCATTGAGTCGCCAAGGAAACATGCCCTAGTAAATGTCTGTGTCTCGAGCCATTTTATTGCTTTACTTACTGCCATGACTTCCATGACTTCCATAGTCAGGCTACTTGTGGTCAAAGCAAAAGGATCAAAATCTTCCTTCACGGTCCTCCATCCGTACAGAGCCGTAAAGGCCCATGAACTTCTCACTCGTCGAACCACCGACCCATCTGTGTAAATGACAGCATCACCCTCTAAAGAATTCTCGAAAATCAAAGCCTGTACTTCAGCCTCCACAGCAGCCGGATTTTCTTTTCTGCATTTTCAGTCTAGTTGGATACAAACTGAAAAGGACGTACATGAATCTGTTGACATTTGTACTCACTCCTCGCCAGGTTCTAAGTCCTCAAGTGAACACACCTCTTGAAGAATGTCTTCGGCTTGACCCATCTACGACTTTCCTCTTTTTAACCTACTACCCTTTACCTTCTTAATTTCACAGTGCAGTGGATTTTGTGTGTTTGCGTTGACACTGAGGTAGGCACGTGCTCTGCAAATTTGTATTCTGTCCCCAATGGTTGGAAAATCAAGAAGGCAACGCATCAACCTGCATGCTGTATCTCTTGTACATCCACGAATAATACGCATAGCTTCGTTCGAAGCAAAACCTCGCTTGGCCTTTGTTATCACCAGGTCTATGTGCTCATGATAAGTAAGGCTCAAAATGTATTCCCAGGTAGTTCATTGCCTGCGTTCTTTCCACTGTCTCTGAACACAGATTTACAGTTAGTGTTGGAGTGTTGATAATATGGTTATTCAAAGAGAACCATGTCACTGCTGCCTTCGTTAGGTTGACCATTTCCCAAGATTCCACACTCTAAGTGCTTATGCGATTTAGTTCTGTTTGTAGTTCCACAGCAACCCGATCTCTGTCCTTACCCTAACGATACGCTAACACATCGTCGGCATATGACAATGTCCTCCCCTGTCCTCTGATCTGCTCACCGGTAATTCTCACAGTGTAGGCACTGAACAACACCGGAGATAATGGTGATCCCTGTGGCAGGCCTGGATATATTGTTGTTGGTTCAGAAGTCCAACTGCCACATCTAAAAACTACTTTGCGTTGGAAGAGGGCTGCGGCGATCCAACTAAGGAGGAATGAACTTATTTTGAGTTCAAGAAGCTGAAACATTAAGAAATCCAATGTTACTCTTTTGTACGCA